>JBBMOI010000016.1:2782500-3247500 GCA_038088405.1 Porites divaricata | reverse complement strand
TCACCCTCCTCAGCGTTGCCCAGCCAAAGATGCTACCTGCAACGCATGCAACAAAAAGGGTCATTATTCCAAGGTCTGCAAATCTTCAAAACGAGTCCATAGAGTTGGCAAAGATTCGGACGAAGATGATATCTCTGTAATGACCGTCAAAGACGTTGTCAACACAATCGAAACATCAGAGAATTACCAATCTATTAATAGGAAACTCCGAAATAAATTTCAAGATTGATACCGGCGCGGATGTCACAGTTATTCCTCAAGAAGTCTTTCGCCACTGCAACTTAGGAAAACTGCTCTCCACCTCCAAAAGACTCTTTGGAGCCGATCAGAATGGTCTTCGTGTTATGGGAACAGTTCGTGATACTTTATCCCTGGGAGAAACGTGCGTGACGGAAGATATTTATGTTGTCAAAGGTTTAAAAGAGCCTCTTCTGGGACAGCCAGCGATTGAAAAGCTAAATTTATTGGCTAGAATCAATGAAATCCAAAGCCAAGGTTACGAGGACAGAATTAAAGCGAAATACCCTCAACTGTTCCATGGACTGGGAGAACTTGAGGGAAAATATGAAATCAAGTTGAAGCCAGACGCTCAACCGTTTGCAATCATGACCCCAAGACGTATTCCATTACCTATGTAAAGCAGAGTAAAGGAAGAACTTGCTAGAATGGAGAAGCTGGGAGTAATCAGAAAGGTTGACAAGCCTACAAACTGGTGCGCTGGAATGGTCACAGTACCTAAATCAAACGGAAAACTCCGAATATGTGTGGATCTGACAAAGCTAAATGAAAACGTTTGCCGTGAAACGTATCCACTTCCGAAAATTGACGCCTTGCTAGGAGAGATTGGAGAGTCCACAGTATTCACAAAGATTGACGCAAATTCCGGTTTTTGGCAGGAGAAGCTAGCAGGAAACTCTTTGGTAGATATTGTTTTCAGCGACTCCCCTTTGGTTTAAAATCAGCACCAGAACGATTCCAAAAGAGAATGCTAAATGAGCTGGAAGGTTTGGAAGGAGTGATATGCATTATGGATGACATCCTTGTGCATGGAAAGACACAAAAAGAACATGATGAACGACTTGAAGCAGTTTTAATAAGACTGATCAGAGCAAGAATCACCCTGAATCCAGAGAAGTGCGAATTTTCAAGGAGACAATTGAAGTTCGCGGGCCATAGTCTTAGCTCTCAAGGAATAGGCCCCGATCCAGACAAGACTGCAGCTATCGAAAAGATGGAGAGACCGCAAAATGTTGCAGAACTACGAAGATTCCTGAGAATGATCAACCACCAACAGAAGTTCATCGAAAACCTGTCCGAGAAGACTATGCCTCTTCGCGATCTCCTTTCAAGCAAGAACGAATGGCACTGGAGCCAAGCTCAAGAAGAATCTTTCTCTCGCTTGAAGAAAGAAATGACTCAAGCGCCAGTTCCGCTCATTATTGCTGCGAGAAAGAAACTATTATATCTGCAGACGCTTCGTCGTATGGATTAGGAGCAGTTCTCTTACAAGTCCAAGAGAATGACACAAAGAAGCCAATCGCCTACGCTTCGCGCTCTATGACGTCTACCGAACAAAGATACGCTCAGATAGAGAGAGAAGCACTCGCAACTACTTGGGCTTGCGAAACGTTTGCCGACTTTGTCCTCGGTAAAGAGTTCCTTATCGAGACGGACCACAAGCCGTTGTTGCCTTTACTAGGATCTAAATGTCTCCAGGACATGCCACCACGTATTCAGAGGTTCCGGATGCGACTTATGTGCTACTCGTACCAAATAGTCCATGTACCCGGAAAAGATCTCACAACAGCGGATACCTTATCAAGAGCGCCGCTTCACCGAAGTCTCACGAAAGACGAGAAGCAACTTAATGAAGATTTAAACTTCTATGTCTCACACATAGTAGAGTGCCTGCCAACTACCGAGCGCCGCTTGCAAGAAATACGCCTTCATCAGGATGAAGATGAAGTTTGTTCAAAGCTTAAGCTGTTCTGCAGTGAAGGCTGGCCAGAGAAACATCACCTGAATTGTTCACTCCAACCGTACTGGCAGTACAGAGCAGAAATCACTGTTCAGCAGGGAATCCTAATGAAAGACGACAGAGTGATAATTCCCTCAGCGTTAAGGCTCGATGTACTAGACAAGATACACACAGATCATCAAGGCATCCAGAAATGCCGCGAAAGGGCGAAAAGTGGTGTCTGGTGGCCGAATCTCAGCAAGCAGATAGAAGATCTTGTCAGAGAATGCCCTACTTGCATCAAGACGAAAACTAATCGTGCAGAGCCCATGATTCTTCACAGTTACCCGAGCGTCCATTCCAGAAAGTAGGAACCGATCTATTCGAATGGAAAGGACAAGAATTCGTCCTCGTGGTAGATACTTCTCGCGACATTGTGAAATTGGAATACTTCGAAAATCCACCTCCCAAGAAGTGATCAATCATCTAAAAGCGATTTTCGCGCGACATGAAATTCCAGAAACCGTGATCTCTGATAATGGACCACAGTATTCCTCAGCGGAATTCGCCAAATTTGTAGAAGACTGGGGATTCACACACATTACCAGCAGTCCAAAATACCCCCAAAGCAACGGAGAAGCCGAACGTATGGTGCAAACAACTAAAAACCTCCTTACTAAATCCGACGATCCATATGAAGCACTACTCGCTTACAGAGCTACCCCACTTGAAAACGGATTCAGCCCAGCCGAACTATGCATGGGAAGGCGACTACGCACCACCCTTCCAACTACCCCATCTAAACTAACACCACAATGGCCTGAGTTAGTGAAATTGCGTGAAAAGGAAGCCAAGATGAAGGCTGAGCAAACAAAAGAGTACAACCAACGACATGCAGTTAAAGAGCTAAGTCATCTGTCACCAGGCGATCGTGTTTATATCCCTGATCGTAAAGAGAACGCGGTGGTCGTAACCAAAACACTAGAGCCACGTTCCTATTTCCTCAACACCGACAGTAACGCAACTGTTAGAAGAAACAGACGGCAGCTCAATCCAAATCCTAAAGAAGCAAAGTACGTAGCAGGAAGCCCTTTACCCGATTCTCCTGAAACTACTAACGATCAGCCACCTGTTCTGGCAGAGGAGAAAGATGCTTTACGGTCTGCTCAAAAGTCTTCCATTCCAGTTCCCGTTCCTAGAACCACTACTCGTTCCGGAAGAAAAGTTAACCCGCCCAAGAGATTAGGTTTTGATTAGGACTGAAAGAACATTTGTTATAAGTGATTCGTTTCGTGATCGAAATACTTGATTGACTGCTTCCTATCATTATAGAACTGTTCACGGAGACATTCTTATGGAAGTACCAAAATGTCCAGAAAGGGGGATGTGGGATTAGCCCTTAATCCTCTTACTTAGTAACCGCGCTCGACTTATATATCCCGACGTGATTGTGCAATAGTTCAGTAGACCTTAGGCCTTGCTCGTGTAATCTCCTTTAACCATTAAGTTATATAATCTTGAATATATACTTGGCCTCCACTCTTCGTTTCGCCTCCGATAACCGCACACCCCCCCCCCCCCCCCCCCCCAAGATATGCTAGTCTTATGATGAATATCATTCCATATCACTTGATTTGAAAGCCCTGTTGTATTTGTGGTACCGATTGTAAATACCAGTCGAGCATTTAAAAACGCTCTCCGCAAAAGCTGCAGCACCTCCCGTCCTTCATGATTGTCTGAGAAATAAGTAGTGCGTGATGTGCCTTGTTAGTGCTGACCACGATTTGGATGTTCCGAACCTTGTACTCTTGACGGAAATTGATAACTGATGACGATTTTCCCGTAGCCTGCAAATAATAGAGCGTTTAAACATGACATGTCAATCCATATTGATGTTCTAAAACAATGACACTGCGGTCATATTGGTGTATCAGGCAAATCCTGCGGGAGTTTATTTTTTTTTATACTTTCATTTGTTAAAACTCCATACCAGCCGTTCCTTGTTATTCCTTTATTCTTATTACCACACTATACTGATAACCTCAAACAATAAAATGTTTTAGTAGTAAACTTTGTATGGAGGTTAAACTGAGCAACAACCTACAGATACAAAAACATACCTGGAGAGTTATTCATTAAAATATAATATGCTTCGAGGAAAATTTTAATGAATAATAAGAACAGATCAGGGCTAAAATACGGCTCTTTTTGTCCAAATTCCACAACAAATAGGTAAGGGGAACTGATTTTAAATACGAGAAACCCAGAAAAAGGGTGGAGTAAGAGAAAGGACCGTGGGGACTCTAATTTGGTAATAAATACCGACACAAAAAAAGGGGGGCGCCGACGGGAACCATGACAAATCGATATCATTGTTTCTTATGGGAATCTTTGGAATTTATGTTCATGATTTTAATATCCGGGCAACTTGACCTTCGTAGCCTGGAACGCTGTTACGGTAAAAGTCATCTGTCCGCAAGGCTGGATTCCTATGATATAACCAAGTGGCTGTTGACATACCGGACACTTGTTGCACATATTTAAATTAAAGCAGTTTGAATACATTCTGGACAAAAACTGTGCTTGCACTTTAAACTTCTTGGACTTGACATAGGTTCAAGACAAATAGAACAGGTCGCTGTAGAAAAAAAATATCAATCCAAAGTTGATATGAAGATCATAGAACATGGGAAAAACTAAGTTCGATAGCCGTTGTGTGTTATGTATATTGTTGCTTCTTCTTGGGTGTGCTTAATCTAATAGTCGTATGAGAAAAATCGGCAAATTGACTGCAATATCAAGTTGCAGGCTCCCACACCAGCTGGAAAGTGCGAGATTTCACATTGTTAATTGCCCAGTCATGTGACTACCAAGATTTCTCGGATGGACAGATAACAAAATTTTCTTAGCTATGGGCCATGGGGCTCCGCTAGCGTCTGGAGCTCCACTACTAAAAGCCTGTCGTCTATATTTTCCGCCCCAAACTATTATGAAGTATATACTACTAAAATAGCTCAGAAGCAATTACAAAAGTAATAAAGCACACACTCTCAGTCAATACTGGAGTAGCCGCTTTTTAGCGGACGCAACAAAAGCTGAATATTACGTTTTGCTAAGCCTCCCATACAGTGGTTCTTCTAAAGGGCTCCGTGTCGGTTTCCTTGCCTTATTAGAACCTCTGCGTTGGAGGCTAAGTATGATAAACATCAAGGACGTGAAAAATGGTGAAAACGGAAGTGGGACCAACGAATATAAAAAATTCACTTGCGTTTTAAATTCTTTTTCAAAGCCACTTTTTGTGCAAGGAAATGAATGATACATATATAACAAACTTATAAGTTATGTTTCAAGTGTGGTGGATCGATCGGAAGGTCCAGAGTTTTACCCCTCATTATAAGCCCGAGAACGTACGAACTTTCATACACTTTTATTAATGCCTTAAAACAACAAGACATCAATAGTATAAATTCAGCCCTGACTGTTAAATTATCTAAAAGTGGAAAGGTGGTAAGTTAAACGCTGATAATTGCAAATAAAACTCCGACGTTTCGGAAAATATCTATATTTTCCTTCGGAAGGCAGCACTGCCGAAACGTCGGAGTTTTTTTTGCAATTATCAGCGTTTAACATATCACCTTCCCACTTTTAACACACACAAACGCTACTGACAGGAACCCCTTTATTTGTTAAATTATCTATTGTAAACGAATTCAATTCATATAAATCAAAACAAGAGAGTATGAGCTCATTCTCTCTTTATATAAATCTATCCACGGTATTTAATTTAAGATGACAAAAAAAACAATATACAATGAAAGGATATATAGAGCGCTCTAAGAGAAAAAAATTCAAGGAACATTGAGGCTTCATATCGTGTCGTTTCAGGGTATCTTAATTAGTGGAAAAGATTGCAGCGGAATTGACGAGCGGCTTGGCTACTGAGCTCAGTCATTCGAAGACGTCGATTATCGCTAATCATACAGGAGTAAAAATTAAATCCAGGTTTTTGTTTACGTTGTTCAAAAGCATTTAATTATCTTTGAATTTTAACTATTTATTTAAGAGCATCCAAACGTGAAATTATAGGCAAAAAATTAACCTGAATTTCCCTTGTAGGTGTTGACATCTGAATTCAAATTTCTCCCTAAAAATGGGTTTCTTCTTTAAACAACACAACCCTTAAGGTTATCTTATGCTTGCAACTGAACCGTAGCACCCTATCCCATTCGAGGTTACCTAACGCGCGGTAAGTTTGATTTTGACAAGACAAGGTGTAACCTGGCATCTCAAACAATAGTAAGACTGTAACGTTGTCAATCACCTTCCTCGTTCGCTTGCAAAAGTTCGCCTTATCAACTTATATGCTCACACTGACAAAGGCAACGGTGCGCTTGCAGGTGTTCTTTGTCTTGTAATCTAATGGTAGGTGTCCTAAATAATCTTCATTCTATATAACCATAATGGTCTAAAAATTTATAAAAAATGATTTAGTAGCAGTCTACATGCAACGTACACCTATTTTACTGACGACATCATCATGCTGTCAGCTGAACAGTAGTAATCGAACGTTCAGGTGCCGCGTAAGAAGGTTTCTCAGTTTCATTAGCGGATTCCTTTAGCAGCCAGCTCTTCTTTAACTCGCCGCAGGTAATCTGGGTCAGGATATCCAAACCTTTAAACAAAACAACATCTATTTGTAAGGGATGAAGAACTGTGTATTAATGATTCATAATTTTGTTACATTATTTCTTAAATGATTGAGTGACTTTCCTGGGACAATACTTCTTGAAAGCTGTGTACTAAATAACAAATAGCCCTTTCAGTTTTTCAATTGGTTTCCCCTCTTTTTTATTAACTACTTTAATCAGGCTGGCCCGTCATACATGGTCAAATTCAGGTTTATAAATTTTTCGCAAAAATTCCTTAATAAAAGCACGCGTATGAAAAAGGACAAAGGGGAGGGATAAGGGCAAATAAAGCCAAGGAGGCCAATAGTATCGAAGCTTATCCCGGTTTCTGTAGCATGAAACGCATACGAGAATTGCTTCTCAATCCTGGACGGGATGCTAGTCCATCACAGAGTTATCCTCAGAAGTCACAATTACTGGTGTTCAAAAAAACCTTTCATTAATTTATTGATTCTTGCCTTACAGTGATCCCCTGGTCAGCTAATTTATATATTCTTACCCAGTAGGTCCTCCAGCAGTGCTAGTTTTGTGATGAATATCATTCCATACCACCTGATTTGGACGTCCTGTTGTATTTGAAGTGCCAACCGTAAACACCATTCGAGCGTCAAATGCTCTCCTTAGTAGCTGTAGAACCTCATTTCCTTCACGGTTGCCTGGAAGATAAGCCTCTCTTGCAGTACTCTCGTAATGATGGCCAGGGTTTGGATGTTCTGGGCCCTGAACCCCAGATGGAAAGTAATATCTGATGATGATTGTGCCACACCCTGCAAAAAGGCAAAGCAGAGTACATATACAGGCATATGCAGATCCTTTCGTCCGTCAACTTCTCTTTGCGCAAGAATAAATTAGTCAAATTGTAGTTAAAGAGGTTTTTGCAAAAACTGAGAGCTCACGTACCCATAGAAATTAAAGTAGTCCGCCCCTCAAATCGATGCTCTAAACCGTCCTGGATTTTCAAATGGAAGCATTTTGAAATAAAATTGAGCCGGATCAAGTCAATTCATTTTGACTTGGAGAGGCGTGCTCAACAATCAAATCGAATGAGAGACTCTATTCAGAGACCCAGCTGTGTTATAATACAAAATAGCAGTCGAGCGACTGGAACTTGATATGTCACTGTTAAGTCGGTTTCTTTGACGAACTCCACCTTCACCTATTCCCCTTCCAACTGGATATGTTACGCTACAACCTATTTTTCAGGGCGCCGCCTAAGCTGCTTACTAACATTACACACAGCATTTCTGTGATACAAGAGAGTTAAAGCAACGACGATGGCGACGGAACCAAAAACGTCACTTATACAATAAATTAGTGTAGTTTTATCATTATCATCATCATCATCATTACATTATTATTATTATTATTATTATGTTTTCAAACTTTATAGCGATCACTCCCACTCGATATATTAGTCAACTGAAGGTACATTTTCCTGAACTTAAGTTCTTTTAACTATATCCAATTTCAGACAGAGAAAGAAAACTTTTTTGCATGTAACGGCGATAAAATGAACCAAAAAGTGTGACCCCCATGTAGAGTTGTCGTTCCTGCTGCTATTGATTTTTCGGCCTATTACTTTTTGAACTTCGCGGTGCCACTAGCAATACCGTCGTGTTTGCTTTAGGTCCCTACTGTCGCCAGCGAATGGTCGTTTGTAAACGAGTTTTAAAATTACCTGGATAACCTGGGAGACTTCTAAATGACTCGTAATAGCTTGTCATTTCTCCTCGTGGCTGGTTTCCTCGAAGAACTCCTTGAGGTTCTTGACATATGGGGCACCTGTTATTCACTTTCAGCGCGGTTTGGAGACACACTGAACAAAACACGTGCCGACACTTCAAACGTCGTGGTCCAGTCATATGATCAAGACAAATTGGGCATTTTTCTAAAACAAAAAACAATTAAAACAATATCATAAAGGCTTTTGTTCTTGGGCCATCGTAGTTTAACGAGGAATAAAACACAAACAGCGGTGATAAACATATCAAACTTACGCATTTTAATAACTTGACGTTTCGTATGCTACGCAACATACATTTTCAAAAGTGGAATAAAGACCGTTACAATTTTATGAAAACTATATATGAAATGTAAATAAGGGGTCTGGAAACGAGATTAAGAAACATCTGTTTCTTAACAGTAAAACAATAAAAGCTTAAGCTAATTAGTAAAGTATCAGCTTCTCACTGCTGACGTTTACATTAAGGGCCGGCTTAAGTTCTTGGATAAGCAAAGTTTCTTTTATTTTGCAATGATAATCTGTTTTACCGGAAGCTAGAATATCAAAATGATCCCACTTGATGTTGTGACCTGTGGCTCTTATATGGTCAGCAATGGCTGATGTGGGGTCATTCTTAGTGAGAGCCCTGAAATGTTCCGTTTTCCTATCATGAAGCCGTCGTTTCGTTTTGCCAACGTAAAAGTCACTGCAGTCCCAGCAACCAGCTTTGTAAATGACCTTAGATTTCTGTGAACGATTTAGACGGTCCTTGTATGGAAAGAATGATTTGATTCGGCGAGAGCTTTGAAAAATTATCTTGAGATTGACAGCTGAACAGAATTTGTATACACATGATTTCAGACGCTTAGAGATTTGGTCACTTTGTACACCTAAGTAAGGTAATAAGATGACAATATCTTTCTTCGGAACCGTAGAGACAGGGCTGTTTGGCTTGTTTCTGTTTCTGTTTAGGACGTCGTTAATGTTGTAAGTGATAATGCCATGTGGATAGCCATTTTGAAGCAGGAGTTTCCGAAGGTCATCAAGGGCAGATTTAAGCAGGAAAGCGGAGGAGCAAATTCTGTAACAGCGATAAGTAAGTGTACGAATAAGATTTATTTTGTACTTGCGTGGAGTGAAGGAGTCCCATTTAGTATAAAGGCCAGTAAACGTCAATTAAAACAACAAAAGCATTCAGATGTACATTTGTTTACGGCATTTACAATCTTCTTTCACTGCGGCGGGTTTAGCCACAACATCACTGAGATAAATCGATTACATCATTCTCTTGGTGAGTTCCCTTTCAGTAACATTTCACAGTAAACCTACCTGTTTGTCTTAGTCACGGTTATTATTATGTCAACTTAAGGATCTTGTAACTGATTTACCTCGCAAAGATTAACTGATAACAGACTGGTTAGTAATACTCTCTAAGTCTCGCTTAATATCGCCAGTTGCACCTGTAATGATAATTGGAACAGGGAGAGGTAATCATGTCAAGGAAGCTGTGATACTAAGTTTGCAATATATTACGATAATCAGATAATATAATGCTAACTTTAATACGAAATTTGACTGTTCGGAGTAAAAGGAGACTGAGTGCACAGAGGCACCCAACGTCGGTTTCCTCCTAATTGCATTGAAAACACTTTTTAGGTCATCCAGAGTACTTTTAGATCTGATCTAGAAATGTATTCTAACTGGCGTGAAAAAACGTATATCTGATCGGTCATCCTAGGGAAACTTAAAGCTTTTCGAAATTACAAGGGTTTCAGTATTATTTTCCCGAAAATTTTCGCTGCCATTCAAAGTTTTACGAAAGTGAGAATATTTCTGATTCCTCTCTCCATCGCATTTTCGATTCCGAAAATTTTCGGCTTCCTTTCTCTACGAAAAATACGTTCACCTGGGGAGTGAAATGGGATAAATTAAACTTCAGAAAATCGTAGGGAATTTATTAGATAAGCATCGAAAATTGTACATGAATGTAGTGGTCATTTAGGAATTTTTTGCCTTCTTCAAGGTATCATGAGAAAATTCTAGGTAATATTTGCTTCTCCGAACAGATATTTCACAAAAAAATAGTCGTTTGGTTTCCCTGAGTGCAATAAGTGTCATGCAGTATCGCGTTTAAGTATGGTTCTAAAAAAACACATGATCGATTTTGAAACGACTGAGTACGTTACAAAATCCTGAGAGACAGTGATCATTACTGAAGACTGTACGTGGGCAGTCGCGCGGTCTATCATCAGGTTTAGATTTATTTAGTGCTCGTACTGCACCTTCCAGTGATTTGAACTATGTTTACTATTCCGAGATATGAGCGTCGCGTATTTAGGGTAACATTTTAGATGGATGTAGTGGCTGCTACCTTTAGAATTTTGATAAGTATAAAAGGAGTTTTTGTAGTATGTATGCTAGTGAGTTATCATTAGTAGTTTTAGTTCTCTTAGTAGATTCTAGTTTCGACTCTATAATATTGATTTGTTTTGTATTTTTAGATTGTACTTTAGAAAGTTAGGTGTCCCCTATTAGCAGAGGGGAATCCCCTGTGCTAGATTTTTGCTTGACACGTTAATTAAGTCATTGCTATTATTATTATTATCATTTACGGTCCAACCTCTCTAATACGGACACCGAAAGGACAGAGCGAAGTGTCCGCATTAGAGAGGTGTCCGTATAAAAGAGGTCACTACGATGACGTCACTTTTTATGACTCCACTTACAGTTTTAAGAATTCAGTAGCTAAAATCAGGCTGACACTCGTCTTTAAACTGCTTTTAAAGTTATTAATTCAAAGTACAAAGACACTGTCTTTCAGTAACATACAACATTGTACATCTCAGCTACAGACAAATTACCGTTTTAAAACGAAACGAGCTGCAGCGCAATGCTCCATGTAAAAAGTTGTAACGTAAAGCACAATTCTGAAATTGTCTTTCGCTATTTTGCAAGTGCAGTAAACAGTACCTAGAGTACAAAATGTAATAGAAAAGATCTTTATGCTATCTTTAGTTATTGTAGCCTTCGCAAATTGTTGTTTGGTATACAGCAACTGGGCTTCACAGCACCTTGCATAGCTCATCAGCCAGACTAGACGGGATTCGCCTTGTGGAGATTTCACCTGATCGGGATTCGGGATTCACCTGATCACCGCAGTGACCGTAATAAAGAGGTTACGTTTATATGAATTTACTCTCTGGGGCCGAGATTTAGTGTCCGTTGTCTGTATTAGAGAGAGTCCGACTAAAAGAAGGTTTTTTTTAAGACAATGTATGAGAATTTTGTCGGGACGTTGGAAACTGTCCGTAATAGAGAGGTGTCCGTATACCGAGAGGTTCGACTGTATATGTTGTGGTTCAATTTTATTCTTCGTTTACATTTTATTTTCCTTTGTTTTGGGGTATGGTAATGTATGTTAATGAGTTTGAAACAAAGGAAAATAAAAATTGAACCACAACATACACCTCTTTCAAATAAGGTTGCTTCAGAGAAGAATGATGCATGATCCATGTTTCATAGCCCGCGATGCATTATTATTATTAATTATGTGCCCACAACAAGCCTAAAAACCAACTAAAAACCTAGAAAACAAACGCTGCTGATGTTTCTATTGCCTTTTCACAAATGGTCTCCTTTATTTCAATGAACGTGAACAACACTAATTAAAACTTCCTGCTACAAAAGGGTTTACCATAGTGCACTGCAGGCTATGAAACATGGTTCACGGGAGCAACCTTAATTGAAATAGGTGTATATATTAAAGCGTTAGTACGTAACAAATACCATTTCTACCTTCCTCTTCCTTGGCTCCATCAGCTGTTGTCGGCGCCTTCCCATCCTTCTCGCCCACATTTCGTTTCACTGCACCACTATAGGATGTGACTGTTACACCCAAAGGATGATCGTCACGAACATCAGAGCTGCCAGGAGAGTTATTCGTGGAGCCTCTGCATTTTGACCCTTTGCCTTTGCCTCTCCTGCCACGATTCGACCTTGGCTGCGCCTTGAGGTTGTTACTACTTTCTGTTACAAGTTTGTCTCCATATCGACACAGAAACTCTGTTTGAAAGGCCTTAACGGAGAGATCATCTAGGTCAACCAATCTTATGTCGGTAAGTTTTTTATTCTTTGGACTGACTCTTGTAACATATTCTTCCACAGCATCAAGCATCACCTCAGCACAAACGTCTTTCGGTACCCCATATATACCGGAACCGATCGCTGGTATTGCTATGGAGTCCAGGCTTAGGTTTTCAGCTTCAGAGAAAGCGTTTAGACAGGCTTGATGAAGTATCCTTTTGCTTTTCCTCGGTTCAAATCGCTCCCATTTTGGTCCAACAGCATGAATTACCACACGGCAAGGTAATTTTCCAGATTTTGTTGTGACTGCTTCCCCATCTTTCAGCACACCAAAAGTTTGAATGATTGCCCTCGACTCTTCCCTGATCGTCCTTCCTCCTCTGTCAAGAATGGCCTTGGCTACGCCTCCCGCATGTATAAGATCCTCGTTAGCAGCATTTACAATGGCATCGACTTTTTCCATTGTAATGTCGCCTTTGTAAGCTGAAACCTTCACTTTTCCATCTGAAAATTTAAAGAATGGCACCTGAGGGTTAACTTATCGAGCAAGAAACTCGGCCGGGTCACCGACACTTTGAAACTTCAGGAACTGTTCCCGCTTTGGATTGCCTAACGAACTACCAAAATGAGATTTCTTTGTCGAGGCCTGTGATTGGCTCAGATGAATGCTGGTTGACCCATGTATGAGTTCTTTGCACTATAACATAGACGTTGACTTCAGATCAACTTTATCCTTTGTTGTAAGTAGTAAAGAAACGAGTTGGCTGTGAGCACTGGAGAGTGTTTTCTACCTGATTCACATTTATTTTTCGACATTTTGATTAAGGTAACATTAATGGTAGTTTCAATTATTTAAAATACTCACTTAGTAATATCCTTTTCTCTTAATATGAAGAGTTTAGTTCTGATTTTTTCGCTTTCAGTTACTTCTGTAAATTCATGGCTGGTGTAACCGAGGAAGGTTGTATAGTTTATTTTTTTGGAATGGGTTTATACTCCAAATGGGTTCGGTACAAAGATGTCATTGCGGCTACTGAACGGTTTAAAAAAAATATTTTATCACGAACGCAAAGTCAAGGGAGGATAAAAATGGCAGGGCAGGTTAAAAGCCGGGATGGATTTCGACCTTATAAAGTATGTGGCCCTTAGTCCGCGACTAAAAATTATTATCATGAATATCTTACCTGAATCAAAACATCATCGAGCTGAAATACTCCCTGAATATAGCTTTTATGTTCCTCTCGATGATCGTGAAGCTGCCAGTTCCAAACCTAAGTAAACTGCTTGTAAATCGAGAAAAGGCGACCGTGCTCGATGGTCCTTGGTCCGCGACCGAGGTAAACAGCACGAAAAAACGTAGAATGTCATAGTTTCCACACGAAAACGCGATTTTCATAATATTTCATGTATTTTTTTCTATTCTTGGTGCAATAAAGCTCTAGGTTTTTTCGGAAGATGTTGTGAGTATAAAATAATCTGCTTTTCTTTCAAAGACTTCAGACAACAGTCGGGCCCTCGAGTCTCCCACACGAGCGTCGACGAGCGGTTTTCAGCGCAGTCGAAAATAATTACTAAAAACTCTATGTATTCGAGCTTTTAAAAAAGAGAACTTGTAGACATGTAAAGGGAAGATTTTCAAAACATATTTTGCCAAGTTTTATTCAACCAAGGTCATAGGTCGCGGACCAAGGACCACTAGGCGAAATTTGGTGATATTTTTCAAGAGTCGATAAAACAAAAGATTCAAAGTCTGCAGCAATATGCTTCCAATACCAGAAATAGGTTGATCGGAAACCGGTTCTACAAAAAGGCACGTCTTCCCGTTGCGTTTTATTGATTCACAAGCTAAGTAAACATAACCGTGTAATTTACGGTGCCGCAAAAGTCCCTTCACGAAAAACAAATCAACGTACCTGTCAAATTAATTTCGCGCCTTCACCCACAGCAAGAAAGCCGAAACTTCGTCATATGAAAGACTGGTAATCAGTAAATCACGGGATCTTTCATTTTTTCCGTATTTTTTTTTTCTCGACGAAATATTTCATCGTTTTCGGAAAAGTCGCGGACCAAGGACCACATACTGTACAGCTATTGCTTCAATGGACATTTCTGGATGATAAACTCAGACACGCGATATTTTACTTACCTAGTAAGTAGGTCTCTAGTCGATTACTGGTTGTCTTGACGCCGCTGGAGTAATCGTAGGAGTCTGCATCCATGGACTGTTCTTGTTCCCTCTTTATTTCCACTCCTTCCTCCTCTAGATATCTAAAAGCCTCTTCAATATGGCCCGCCTCTCCGTAGAGCTCCCAGTGCTTGCGATCCTGGGATATCTCTACTAAAATTGGTAACTTTTTCTCCATTTTGTTAATCGTGTCCCGAGCAGGAACAGGCTTTTTATCTTTCTTGAGAGAGAAACGCTCCATTTTAACACTTTGGAACATTTTTTGGTACAGGCTGATAAACTGGTTGCAAGCCTCTTCATAACCATTTGCAGTACACGAACTTTCTGGTTTCAAACTTAACTTCCTTCCCTCGGCCTTCCTGGGTATTTGGACGTGATACTTGGCTTCCATATTGTAAAGATCTTTGTCATATGCTTTGATGAAAACTTTGAAAATTTTCGGCTCTATTTCAAAATCTTGAATTTCCAAGGATATTGCAGAGCTCTTATTATCGGTGTGGGATCCATTATTGGTGTTTTGGCTGACATCATCCTGGTTTTCTATCTCGCTGTGAGATGGCGGTTGTTCCTGTAATGATACGTCTTTTCTTTTTAGGCCAGTGAAAACAATTATTCCATTGGAATGACTTACAGTCTCCTTCAAGAAGTTGCGGGTCTGTTCTACTTGTTGAAAAGTTCCTGAAATCGAGAAAGTCTCGGTTCTTTCAATCCATCGGACGCCATTTTCGTTGGCGATGTCATCCAAAAGAGCTCTCGTTTGCTCGCGCGATACAGATTGCACAAATTCCAAGTCGAGATCAGCCGATACCACTTCAAATACCTGAAGATTGTTTTAAAAAGGTCGGAGAAATTAAAATTAGCCATTTGTTGTGAGAAAACGGCGCACCCTTTGCTACATTCCTTTTCATAGCAAAAGACAACATATTAACGGTGACGTACTAGGATTAGGGTCAGAACTTTAAGGCGCTGAGGGAAGCATTCAGTTTCGTGCGAGAACTGGTTTGTTTTCTCTTCTAATTTTTTTCACTTTCTCTTTTTATCCCCGCCCTACTTAGAGCAACGTAGGGAGGGGAAGTTGTTAACATATCGAGAGAATTGATCCGAGGTGATGATGATATCCTTAATTCTCATGACCTCTCTGATTGGGAGGGAGCCCGAGCTGTACTTGTAATGCAGAGGCCCTGCTTCAATCCCCACCCTGACCGCTAGCTGGATTTGTCCTCAGTAGCCCCGAGTTCAAATCCTCGGCCACACTTATACCCGCGGGTTTACTGACCTTTATCCTATACAGGGATGTACCCCTGGACAGGTATAGTTTAATTTCGCCCTCTCTTTTCTAAACAGGGTATATAATTTCGAGCGTGTTTGTCTTAAACAGGGCATATAATTTAATGCAAGTCTTTCCTAATTATATTTATAGGGTTTTGCCTGTACGTTTTTGTATTCATGCTTGATGAAATTTGTCGGTACTTCAAGTAACCAAAAGCAATGACTATAGAGTATGTGGTCCTTGGTCCGGACAAAAAAGACGTAAAAGAGTATTTCTTATCTCAGAAGAGGAGCAATGGGCTGAAATTTGTCCTGTCAGTTGCCGTAACATTTTACTAACTTTTGACGAACCGACAGCTTCTGAGCTTTGCCGAAAATCATGCACCATAGAAAATGACCGCTCCGTTTGAAGGTCCCTAGTCCGGCCAGTGGTTCCTTGGTCCGGCCACTTTGGCCACTTTGAAAACCCGCATGCAAACTGTGCGCAAAAAGAAACGTTCCAAGCACCAACCTGTACATTTCTATAGGCATAATTTTAACTTCAAAACCAAAATGATATTTCTGTATAAAGCCCTATAGTTTAGTCTCATGAAGACTGTAATATATAGATTTAGCCACAGCTAAAAGCGAAGCTCCAATTAATAAATTATAATTTAAATCAAACAATAAACTTTTAATCCACATTCATGTATCACAGTAGATTAGGCCTCGAAAACAAATTCTTGGAAAACAAATCACGCCAAATGTTTTGCATTCGATAGGTTTACTTTGCAAATTCTTGCCAACAAATCTGGGGGTGTTTAAACCAACCTTTTATAATTTTTATACATCACATTTGAGGTGAAACAGTGCTATTTGTCATACAGACCGCGGAGAGAATACCGTATTTCACAATTTTTCAAGACAAATTGCACTCAGGAATATTCAGGACGATCAATCGTGGGCTTTAAGCAAAACCGTTCAAGAATTTCCAAAATCACCCATACGGCCAGCTGGTTCTCGTTTCTATAGTGCGAGCTGTCAGTTGGTCGAGTGTTTGAATGAGCTTTAAGAGAGTTACGCTTCAACATAATAGCGAATTTATTTTTTTTTTGCTATTTAATGGTTTTAGTTATAACGATGTGTAATCTTATAAAGCGTTTGATACGCGAGTCATTTTTGAGTACTCCTGCAAGCGATGTTCATGAACGATGAAAACAAACGGCACGGACAAGCGATGAAAATTGCAAGAGAGACTACAAACAATCAAAAAAAGAAGTATAATTCGGTGAAAAATTTACAGAGACAACAATTTTCATTCACGAAGGCAAGTATTAAAGTGTCTCTAAAAATCCTCAGAGTCTTTAAGCGTAAAGCTTACCGGTAAGCCGGCTTCCCGGCGCGGTGTTTACTGTTTTCGAAGGTGAACTCCTCGAAGCAAGAAAATCGCTTAAAGCTTTCTTTCTACAACCAAATTTATAACTAAATATTCTTCGGAACGTTTTCTTTCTATTTGTGGTGAGCAAATATATCTGAAGGCTATTTAAAGTTCTGTAAGCTTATATCAAACCTGATATTAGGTCAGATCATTGACTCAAATCCTACAAACGTGCATAAACGTGCCGCATAAACTGTCAGCGTGAACTGCGCAAGACTTCATGAAAATTAGATATAACAAAAACAAACATCAAATACAATAATTACTCAGGCTTACCATTCGAGATTCAGTTCCTGAAAGCTATCAAGGAAGGCCACAGTTGGTTGAGACTTTTAAACCCTCTTGCGCATGAGGCAAGGTGAAAAACGAAAACGATGCCATCCAAAAACGAATTACCGAATTTTGACAATCGACGCATTTCTCAATCAGAAACCCAGTAAACAAACCAGCCATGAATAACAGACTTGATAGCAGCTGTATTTCATTTTGTACATCCAGTGGAAAAAGACAGTTAAAAACATCACAAGTTTACACAAAACTCTGTCAGCTTCAGCTGTCAAAGTAAACAAGTTTCAAGATGCTGCATAAATTTTCCGCATGAACTCACCTGTCAAATTTTGACCAATCAGAGCATAAAAATTGGGTGTAGAGCGTGACCAACGCGTGACCTTGGTGAGAAAAGGTCTTCCTAGCCTGTATTATTACATAACTTGCTGAATTTTCGCGACCATAGTTAGTTTGAAATCAAACTCTTAATAGTACGGAGTCATCATGATATAAACACGGCATATTTCATATAAATTTAAAAAAATAATAAACTTGAGCCTGCGATCATCTGAAAACCAGTAACTTGTCAGCGGATAACTTCAAAAAAGTACTCGACCTCGATGGGTCGACACCTGAGCCCGCGATACGGTCAGGTGATACTGGTCAGCGGATACCTTGTTTTGACAGCTGTCAATTGATTACAATATTGATGTGCAATCAGTTTCCTCCTGGGTTTCCTGGGCTCCCAAAGTAGTTAGAAAGTGTGAAAGTAAACATTGGTTTTCCTGTGGTGCGGACGGACGGCGGGCGGGCGGGCGGGAGGGCGGGCGGTCGGTGTACGGTCACGTGATTACCAAATTTTCTGGGATGGGTAGATTATATAGCTATGGGGCTCCGTCCACGCGCGCGCTTCGCGCGCGCGAGGAGCTCCGCTATTATTTTCGCTTCTGCCCAACGGTGTCGTGCAGTTACGATGCGACGGCAGCGAAATCGCCATTATTTTAAGCTTACATGAATTCAATTAAAGTTTTAGAGAGAAATAAAAATTTGTCGTCGCTTGTTTATGGCCTCTAAAAAAACTTCCCAGCAGTTTTTTTATGCAGCAACACAGCAAAGAACTCCCACCGAAAAGCGTCCGTCATCATGCACGTGCAGTCCGTGCAGAGCAATATTTTGCTTGTTAAAACCATTTCTTTAATTTTTCTACTTGGCCAAAGCTCCCTAATGAAACCAAACGGACGGATATAAGCTTACTTTTTATGGCCTTCTATCAGGGGCACCCAACGACAATTTTCGGAAAATATCTCTTCGGAAGACGATTTGAGATCTAGAATTTTCGGAACTTCTGTTGTAAAATTTCTTGCTTGCCTGCCTCTCCTAGGATTTTTGAACATCTACAAAATGGTATAATTGCCTATTTTTAACGGATTTTTACCCTGAAAAGGTCACCTAAAATTTTCGGGAGCCTTTTTCCTGGCTGAAATTCTCGAAAAGGTAAGTTTTGATCCCTATAATTTTCGGATCACTAGACTTTCAGCTATAGGAAATCCGAACAGATGAAAAATTTTTAGGGGATAAAAATATGCCTATATCTACCGTTTAAATACTAAAATTCGTTTAACAATGCTATGTTTAAGTGGTTTTGAACTATATTCTCGTTGGGTGTCCCTGTTCTATATCAATTTAATAAAGTGCAGTGCTACTGGGAAAGTCTCGAGTAATATATTTAACTTGAATGCGGCATGCATGCGGCGGTTTTTATTATGTACCGCACTCATTGAAAGTGCTTTACTTAAACTGACTGAAAGTTGAAAGATTCTCACTTGAATTCATGAATATCAATTTACTAAGAACTAAAAGAAACGAAAACTGAACTTTCTGAGGCTCCTTTTCAATCACTATTTGGCTGGTCTATGTGTTCCGGTGGCCAGAATAAGGACCTATAACTACGTAAAACTTGCTTTGGAATATTTAATATCCACAACTTTGGTTTTAAAATTAAACCTGTCGACCGAATTTTTTTGCAAGTCGAAAGAACATTTCATTTCTTGTACGCCGTGTACACCAAAAATAAGCTTTCTTAACGCACTTAATCGCATATGCCTGAATTCAAAATATATCCAAGTAATTTAAGGCGCCAATTTTTTTTTTTTTTAATAAAGACACAAATAACAGAACAAAATTCACCTACGTTCGCGTTAACTTGATTTTCCAGCCTTGGCTAGCATCAGGAAAACCTCGAATCGAGCTTAAGAAGTTAAACAGATCAATAAACACTGGGAAAATTTCGTTCGTATTGTAACTTTATTTTCTTCCCGAAAGTTACATCGCAAAGTAGAACCGGCCGGACCAGGGAGCCTGTTTCTCGAAAGTCCTGGTAGCTTTTCGGGCCCGGAAAGCTGTTTTGTGTTTGTTGACGTGTTTGCATTCAAGATCAAAGATTCAATAGTTTTGACAATGATACAATGAAACTATCAGTTAACTCGGCTGAAGCAAAATTGACTGGCTTGTGAGCTAGCAACTGTGCTACTATTCAACAAGTTTTGATTTTAAAAATTGCCTTCGGGCCCGAAAGTTTCCTGGCCTTTCGAGAAACGGACCCTAATTAAGGGCCGGCCGGACCAAGGACCACATACATACTGTAATGTGAATTTTCTCCATTGCAATTGCCAATTGCTGGCTTTAAATCAAGAGAGCGTGCATTTTGTCATTTGACCTAAACAGGGAAATAAAACTGAGGGTGTTGTCCTAAACGGGGTATTTATTTTGGGAATTTCTTGTCTTAAAAAAGGTTACTGGGTTTCATCAGCAGCTCACCAATACCCAAATATGACCAATATCGGTCAAGTAGCCTCTCCTCCGCCCCCCAAGGACTTTGTAAAATAGCTAACTGGTTTGCCACCTACCAGTTGGGATAGATGCAGAAGGCCTAAATGCAATACACCACCCTAAATGTAATAAAGCCCTAAATGTAATAACGATTTGCCCTAAATGTAATAAACTCTTAAGTAGCTAATTACGGTAATTACTCGAATAAGCACCGCCCTCAAATAAGCACCGCATTTTGGGGGAGAAAAGTCAATAAGCGCCGCGGCACTTATTTGCGTAAATACCATACTAACGGCATTACTATGGTATTGAGCACCGCAATAATCTCCACATTTTTGGAAAAAAGTCAATATACGCCGCGGCGGTAATTCGCCTAAACTCGGTACATTTCCTTGTGCACTGTGGAACTTAACGTTTACCAATGAATTATTTGTAAATAACAAAATAACAGTTTCTTTCCCGTTAAATATACATATTAAGCATTATATAAAACATTGCAAGTAACAAAAATGAACATTTTTTAAGCAATAGAAAACAATTTCCATGTTTGCATAGCCTGATATGAACATGAGAGAGGTTGGGAGAATTCGACTTCGTCTCGGGTTTGCATAACTGTCAAGAATTCTCCCAACTCCTCGAGTGTTTATATCAGGCTATGCAAACACAGGCAAAAAGTTTTCTATTGCTTTTATAAAAAAACTTTCCCGAGAAAAAAGCAAAACTCTTTGTTTTAAGGTTACTGATTGAAAGTGAAATTCTTACCTGAGTCGCGAAGTCTTGTACACGAAGCTTGTACACTAATCAGTTTTTGTTTGCAATAAAGATGGTTTTTCTTAAAATGTCAGCTTAATAAGCAAAAAAAAATTGACACAGCATGTTTGTAAAGATTTTCCAAGTTTCAGCTGATGAGGGAATGGGTAAATAAAGTAAATTTGTCAAGTTTTCAACTCATTAAAACTTGACTGTTCAAATTCATGCTTGCATGATTAGCACGTGAAGAGCAAAACATTTTGACATCACAACCATGTGTACATATACTCTAACATGCAAACACACCTCTCAGCCAATCAGCGCATGCAGACTACTATAATCGTAGTTATTTTATAAAGTTAACGTTGTTATCAGGTGTGCAGTAGTCTTTGGACTTCTCGTTTTTTGTTCCAAGACTCTTAATATTTTAGCTGACTAGATCTCTTTTCTAGACATGCAACGTTGACAAGCAGCAGAATCTTTGCCCATGGTTTTTGCAGTAAATTTCTTTAACAAAAATGAACTATCAAAAACTTTTTAAGGCTTACAAGTTTTTTCTATTTTGTTGTTTACAAGTTTACAAGTAATTTATTTGTAAACGTTAAGACAGTCCCACAGTGCATAAGGAAATGTACCGAATTTATCCAAATTAGAGGCACCTACTCACTTTTTCTCCAAAAATGAGGCGCTTATTTGAAGGCGGGGCTTAATACCATAGTAATACCACTTAATACTGTATTTACATGAGTAAGCGTTGTAGCACCTATTAACTTTTTTCTCCCAAATGCAGCGTTTATTTGAGTAATTACTGTAGTTGGCAACTTAAGAGTTTATTACATTTAGGACTTAATTACATTTAGGATAAAGTGTTATAACATATGTAGGACTTTATTACATTTAGGCCTTCTACATTGGGATTCTTAACCATATTATAATTGTCTATTATGTTTCATTTGAATTTAATTAGCTCAATTATCATCATCATCACTGGCCCTCAAAACAGGGGAAAGGATAATTATTATTGTTATTATTATTATTACTAAGATTGTAATATATAGTAGGGGTGGGGAATGGTACCTCAAAAAACGTGGGTCTCCGAAAATTTTGGCAGGATATCGAAATCTCGGAAGCATTTTTGATAGGTCTCGAAGTCTCGTTTTTGCATGGTTTGTTTATACTTTTTTTGAGTCTTGAAACTTTTTAACAAAGAGTCTCAAGCTCGGATTTCTAGCTAGGATCCCGGCATCTTGGTGAGTCTTGGATTTTACCATTCACTACCCCTAATAGTGCTTTGACTGAATATTTTTTTACGTGAAATTAATTTTAAATAAGGATTTCATAGTTAGCTTTTTTATCAATAAAAGAATTATTATTATTATTACTATTATTATTATTATTATTATTATTATTTTGATTAATATAATTATTCATTAAGCATTGTTCTTACAAGGAAACTACTTTGGGCTTAAAGAATGAAGTCGCTAAACAAACAGTTTTAAAACACTCAAAACTGGTACCTCCAGGCGTTGATCATTCTTGGTTAGTATTGTGTCCATATATGGCTTCACTGTCAAAATTACTCCTTGAAAGTGCTGTTCTTCTTGTTGAATGGATGAAACAACTACAAAACAATAACAAACAACGAGGTAGTTACTTTTGAAAGACATCCGTTTAGATTATTGTAATGGCTATTTCCCTACGAGACAGACACGTACAGCTAGCCAGTTTTTAACAAGTCAGTATTACAGTACTTTAGCTGCCTGTAGCGCTTTAGGGGTTTATTTAACAATTATTCCTTGAGCCTGAATGGGCTCTGAGTCAATAGCCCATGAGGCCGAAGGCCGAATGGGCTATTGACTCCGAGGCCATGAGGGCGAGAGGAACAATTGTTTTAGTAAAATCCAACTAGTTGGTCAAAAATATCGAGAATAAAATAAACTTTAGCTAGTTAAAGCTAGACTATAATCCTTTTTTGCCGCCAAAAAGCCCGCGCTTTTCGCTACTAGTAGGCTATAACATATAGCCTAGTAGTAGCTCAACCAATCAGAATGCAGCATTGATGATAGACCACTAGTTGGATTTTACTAATGGTTTTTATAAATCGGACTCATTTTGACACCAGGCTCTTTACGATGAGACACTCTACAGTGGTGTCTTTGATCAGAAATGAACATGTAATATCTCTCTCTAAGGTGATTTTATGGCCAAAGGTCTCACGCTACTCACACCGTGTTTGAATAAAGACTTAAAGGAAACAGATGTTGCTTTCTAGGGTCATAACACAGGCAATGATGTGACGTTTCTGTCGAAAGCGAAAACAAAACATCGGGAAACCTTGCATTAAATATGTAACAAAGTTAACAAGGAAGTAAATTTACATATACACATAATCGTACAAGCTTCTGCAAGCTATTCGAGTTAACACGAAGTTTAACTCAACATGTAACAATAATTCCTCTCACCTTCAGGTTCATCAAATATTATTACTGCTGTTCCTTTTTTGCTCAGGATAATTTTCTCAATATCTCCGCCGCCATTTTTCCGACGCTGGAAGTGAATAATAAGATCCTCCGATTTTGTGTGAGCTGGAAAGCCTGTTACAATTACAGAACGAGAAATGCTTGTCCAATCGATTTCGCTTATGTTCCCTTCCACTCGTACAACTACCGAACCGGCGATTTTCGCGTTATCTGGAACGTTAGAGGCCATTTCGCCAGAAGATCTCGTGAAATAGCAATTGCCAAACAAGACTACGGTTTTCTTAGAAATCGAAACAAATGACCGGAAGCGATTATATCTTTTCCGGGAATCCCCGGCAACTGTCTGACCTATCGAATTTCGCCACGTATTTTCCCTTAAAAACATTATCGCCGAGCGATTTTTTGTGCGAGAATGTTTCAATTAGAAGTAAAGTGTGACCTAAAAATTGCCCGAAGTCATTAGAAATTATTTGCGACACTAATCAGCTCTGTGATTCCTTGTATGAAAATGTATTGAAGTGTTTTTTAAAATAAACGTTTGTATAATGTTTTTATGCCAGGTGACAACCGGAAGTGTGCACGTTGATTTAATTTTTCCCAGTCTCACTCACTTTCTTTCTCAGAACAAAAGTAGCTAGTCGGTCGAGGTTTCGATGTGCAAGTCGTCCGAATTCCGAGGACAATTCCCCCAAAATGTCGAGTGTACCAGGTCCAAGTTTGTCCCATGGACCTAAAACGAAAGTTCTTACTGCAGAGCAGGCGGCGAGGAGCGTAGTTGTGACTAATATAGCGTCGCAGACTGCAGATCAAAACATCATTATTTATTTCCAGAAGAAAAAGAATGATGGAGGAGAGATCGATTATGTACACATTCCACAGAAAGGATCAGCCGTTGTCACCTTTGAGAGCAACGAAGGTTTGTGTGAAACTAGTTTTTTTTCATGTTGCATTTATTGGCCGTTTTTATACTAGAGGACGCATTGGCCGTTTTTATACTAAGGACGCATTATCCGACTGGACGAACTTGGGCAAATATTTGTAGTTCGTCTGGTTATGCGTCTCAAGTATAAAGACGGGCACGAGACGCATTATGCGTCTGGACGAACTTTCCTTCGAAATACGTCTTGAACGACGCACTACGAAAGGTAGTTCGTCTGGACGCATAATTCGTCTCGTGCCCGTCTTTATACTAGAGACGCATAACCCAGACGAACTACAAATATTTGCCCAAGTTCGTTCAGACGGATAATGCGTCCTTAGTATAAAAACGGCCATTTTGTAGTGGTGTTTGAAAGCGAATTGACTTCATGGTCGATGATACTTCCGGCTTCGCTGCCGTAGTTCGACGAGCTTGTAGAAGGTAGATGGCTTTGATCTCATACAGATGGTGATTCGTGGGCCGAATATTAAAATAGTGAAAACTCAGTTTTATACAGCCGTGCTGCGAAGCCATTGTATGCATGTTATTTCAGAAAATGGTGGAGACTCATATACAATAGTCATATACGAATACCTTTATCCAAACGAAACCTTATGACGTCGTCAGTGGTCTCCGGAGAGGAAAAAATTCCAAGAATAGACTTCTGAAGAGATAAGGGGAGTGCTACTTCATTCATGTAGGGATGGTGAATACAATTCTTAGGCCTGTTTCAAACGTCGTGCTACTGCCGTGCTAAGCTGGCTCGACTGGAGCTCGACTGCAGCACGACACTAGCACGACTTGGTTTCAGACGTCGAATTTAATTCAGTCGAATAGAACGGCTGTTGCCGAAAACAAAACACAATAATAAAGAAACGGTTCAGGAAACTTTAAATTGTATTCTAATGCATTTGTAATTTATGAATTGAGTTCGGCACGGCGGTAACACGACGTTTGAAACGGGCCTTATGAAGAGTGCTGTAAAACCTCTGAAGTGGTTACCCCACGAAAAAAAGAGTCTGTTAGGATCTGACCAAAAGCACCTTATCAATGGGAGGTGGGGGTTGTGGTTTTGTGATAAGTTTATTTTAAGTCAAGAAAGGCGATCAGTGAAATTTTTTCTAAAATTATCTGCATTAACTTCCCATATGCTGCACTCCCTCTGCACAATATCTTCACTGCAGCTGTGCTTCCTTCCCAGCCCCTGGAGCAAGCAACCTTAATTGCCCTAAAATGCACTTGAGCGGGGTAATGGGCAAACTTGGATTTAACTGAATCTTAATCTAAGTGAAAGTAATACCTCAAAACATAGTTTTCAATTTTTAATTGAGATTTCTGAAGAGTGACATTATCAATAAGCCTCTCGAACCCTTTAGGCCTACTTGATTTTAAAAAAACTAACCTTGAAAACATGTTCTTAATGCAATACAGCAGATTTGTATTTTTTTTGACATCACCTAGTTGTGGAGACAGTCCTGAAGCGTCCTCACACTCTCGATGGATCAAAACTGACGCTTGAGCGATTTACTCCTCAACAGTCCCCTGAGGTTAGAAAAAAAAGTTACATTGACTACTAATAAACTAGCTTTACTTATTATTAATAACCTGTAAGGTCCTACAATCTTGCATTTTCAAAAATGTACAAAAATTTCTCTAAGGAAAGCATCTTCTAATTGAAAGTGTCTTCTAATGGAGTAAAAACGTAGCTGAATTCAACCTGGGGTCTGATTGTTAAGGACAAAAGAGTCTTAAAATCTTTTCCTGTTGGTTTCTTCAGTGAATATGCGCCTTACTAATGCCAAGGTGTCTCTTGGAGTATTGATTAAAAGTGGCTTGGTAAAATGTTCTTAAAGTAAGCAAGTCAAGTCAATTTTTATTTAAACTAACAGAGAATAATTATAATTAATACAAATTACTGCTTTAAAATATACAATCAAGAGATTTATACAATCGAGAGATTGTGAAGGAAAAGAAAATTTCAGTTGTAGGTTTATTGTGCAGAGTTTGGGATACCTAAATAGTTCGTGGAAATAACCGAGTAGGTGACCCAAACAAGAATATGACTAGAGGGAATATAGATACAAAATGGTTGTTGTAGATAAAAAGTATTACTTCATTAATGAAATAGTAGTTAAGATAATATAATCCTAAAACATTAGGAATCAATAATAGTATTAACAGGTGTCGCTATTTTTTTGTAGTGTTTTTATTTTTTTGTAGTGAAATCTGCCAGGTTAATAACTACAAAAGGCAGGCTTTGTACTTATTAATCGTAAAGAGCGGTACTTTGTAGTTATTAATCGTAAAGAACGTCATTTACGATTAATAATTATGTCAAATATAGTTAATAATCGTGAAAACCACGATTAATAACTACGTTTGACAGGCTTCGTAGTTAATAATCGTGAAATTTACGATTATTAACTATGTTTGGCACGCTTTGTAGTTATTAATCGTAAGGTTGTCAATTTCTGCACTAAAGCTAACTCAAAAGCTAACAACCGCCATTACAGAAAAGAAAACAAACTCAAAGTCCTTTTTTCAAGATCCCTGTTTTCACAAAAATATATCCCTGAAAACTTTTTGAGAGGTCAAAGTTTCCATTCAGCTAATTTTGTGATCGATTTTTTGTCTAAGAAAGCTAGCTTCTTTCGCTCTATTTTTGCGATAAGCTGACATCGCGAGCGGGCGGCCTCGGTGAGTTTGCTGTGTACGAAATTGTGATAACCGATATAAAAAATTAAATGTTAATCCACATTTTTCAGTTCAAATTACTCTTCCTTTGAACTTTAACTTGGAGAGAGACATCTTAATCCTTGCCAAATGTAACGACAATGAATAAGTGCAGAATAATTCGCTATCGCTGTGTTTTTTCTCGCTTTAAATCGTCGACAATTTCAACGCGTTGTTGGTAAACACTGGCGTGAATTACACTTGCCGTGAGAAATATTATTATTAATGTTGACCACATTTCTGGACAAAAATAATGGTTTTCAATTTTACTTTAACTCAAAAACTTTCACTATTTTTTATTGCCAAAGGGACAGCTTTGTTTCTGGAGTTTTTCCTTAAATCTTTCCTTAAATCATCGAAAATTTCAACGCGTTGTTGGTAAACACTGACAGGCGTGAATTACACTTGCCGTGAGAAATATTATTATTAATGTTGACCACATTTCTGGACAAAAATAATGGTTTTCAATTTTACTTTAACTCAAAAGCTTTCACTATTTTTTATTGACAAAAGGGACAGCTTTCTTTCTGGAATTTTTCGTTAAATCTTTCCTTAAATCATCGAAAATTTCAATGAGTTGTTGGTAAACACTGGTGTGAATTACACTTGCCGTGAGAAATTTTATTATTAATGTTAACCACATTCCTGGACAAAATAATGGTTTTCAACTTTAGGTTAGCTCAAAAGCTTTCACCATTTTTTTTTTTTTTTTTTTTGCAAGAGGGAGAGCTTTGTTTCTGGAATTTTTCCTTTCTCACCGAAAGCGGTCCACATATAAATTTCGGCAGGGTTCAAGAAACAGTCAGTGTTCAGAGCGATTACAGTATCAACAAATTATTTATTGACATTCAGCCAGAAAAGAGAAAACCGACAGTGTTATATATTTTTTTTTAAACAAGAGTGATATACCTCTCTAGACTCAAAATCTGAAAATAAATATCGATCAGATTTGTATTTTGGAGACTCACGAGCTTGTCCTTTTGGTCTGCAATCACAAGAGCCGAAACGGCAATTTTATCTGTCTTTCATCTCATGCATGGTAAAATACTAGCTGAAAGCTTCCAATTCGATTGGAAAGAGAACATTTTCTACAAACTAGATAAATATATTCAACCAGACTGCATAACGACAAACCAGCCTAGTCAAACCGAATTATCAAAGTGCCATGATCGTGAGGAGCGTTCATTCACGCAATTGAAACCTGCAGAGAGCACGACTCGCAGATTTATGGAGAAAATTTAACTTCAGCATTTTTCAAAACGAAAACTTGAATTAAAAAAATATATTTTCGAAAAACAGATTCATATTCACGGCTAGACAAAGGTGGAATAATACGGTATTCTTACAAGGCAGCTTTTATACGCATTGTACTGAGCTTTGAAAAGTTTACTGCAGTTGGAAATTTGATAGCATACAGTCTGATCTGGAAAATACACTTTCTATATCGTCTGCGTGACAAAAATTCACATAATTTTGAGTAAAATCTGTTATTATTGTTTAATATTTGACTCACTAAACCGTTCAGAAATGTTCTTAGAAAACAGTACTTGTGTGTTTTGAGAACAACTTTCACCTCCAGAAAAATAGTATCCCCGGCCGCGCGCCGGCACGAAAGATCGATTTTTTTCACTGCCGCTCGTTCGCAAAAATAATCTTCAATTTGATAATCAAAATAAGAAACCTTCTTAGAATGTAATTTATCCAAACAATATTTTGCCATACACCGCACCTTTTTTAAAAAAGATCGAAGAGTACTTGGAATATATGGTCTGCAAAGCCTGTGCAAACTGAAATCAACCATGCCGGTTGTCACGCTACGCGTGAGATTTCTCTCCCTCAGATCACATGTGGAATGATTTAAAGAAAAGGCAAAAGAACTCTTATCATGTTGTACGGAATAATAACTAATGAGCAAGACTACAGTGCTTTCTCTTTCGTGCTGAAATTTTTTACCGCGGCAGGGAGCTGAAAAACACATGCAGACTGCAGACAGATTTGAGAACCAACTCATCAAAGTTTTTGCGCCGAATCGGTGTTTTCGCGGGAATGTCAAGCTGAGTATAAACACAAACACAAACAAACGTTTTTAAATTGCTACCTGTTTAATGAACGTTCAAAGAAAATTGACGATCCAGAATCATCTCTTTGACTAACAAGTCGAGATAAGGCGCTAAAAGTCAGAAGAAAACAAACTCACCTAGATCGATGTTCCTCAGCTTCCAGCAACTGCAGAATTATTAACTCTTGTGAAAAGTCATGGCTTTTAAACTCCATTTAAAAGGCAACTGTCTCTTTGATTTCTTGAATCATAGTTCAGAGTCAAGTAGTACAGATCTTGCTCCTTGATACTCCAGGTTTTTCTTCAGTTCTTGCAATAAATCCGGCTGTTAATAACTTTAAGACTTAGACTTAAATAAAGAGTTTGAGGCAGTGCACGATTTTCACCAAATGCCTTCACACAAGTAATTCTGTTCGAACGTCTAACGAAAGGGATGATTATCGGATTGTCTTCATGAGGAGAAGCAATTCCCCACTCCAGAAACTATGGGGAATCTGGGCACGAATTTGACTCGTAAGGTCTTCTGGGATCGTTTGGGTGGACGCGCGAAACTTCAAAATGGCGGCAGAGAAAGCCAGCTGTTTCAAAAAAGTTGTTCTATGCGAAGAAGACATTCCCGGAGCGAAGCTTCCTTGGGAAAACGTTGAAGAGTGTACTGTACCACAGCTTCGACGATGGCTGTTGTGTAGAGGAGCGAAAACAAGCGGCAAGAAAGCCGGTCTTGTCAAGAGGTTTGCTCAGACGATGGTTTATTATTGATCATTTATCAGGGTTTGTTATTTTGAACTGTCCAGCGTAAATTTAAACAAAGACATGGTTTGCTTTACTGTTTATTTTAGATATAAAGATTATGTCAAGGGAGGCCTTCATTTAAAACACTTACGAGATCCGGATGGAGGTGTGCATCTTGCACGAAAGAAAGTCTTACTAGGTGTAATGGATGAAGTAGACCCTCCACATGTTACTGATATTTTCCCTAAGGATGGTTTCCATGAAGATCTTACTGATTTGCCTTTTGTAAATTTTGGTACTGTATGGAAGTACATGATCGAGTCTTCCAATGCAAAAAAGCAGCTATCCACAGCTAAACCACTGGTCAAAGGCTTTAACTTTTTTAAGTCCGGTAACGCAGTAAAAGTGACCGTCTGTTCTCGAGAAAATAAATGGTACTTAAAGAGTCAAGTTTTGCCCTCAATGAAAAAATCAAGCGTCTATAACTGTTTCATCGTGCTCTTACCAAATGGCCACGTAAAAAGCGCGTACTGTGGTTGCCCAGCAGGTGTTGACGGTCGATGTAATCATATCGCGGCAACCTTGTTTGGAATTGAGGAATACTGCAAGCAACGTGAAAAGCAGCAGCAAGAACAGACCTCTCGAACGTCCCAACCTTGCACTTGGAATGTTCCCCGTAAAAGGAAAGGAGAGGTACTGCCCATAAGCCAAATGAAATTTAAGAAGCATGAACATGGGAAAGAAAAGAAAGACTGAGAATCTGAAGTTAAGCGCGATAAGGACGTGAGAGCCCCCCACCAAAGGGAATGGTCCAACACCAGACGATATAATGTGTTGACTTCTGTTCTCTGTGTTCAAGAGGAAACGGGGCAAACTATAGGTCTCAGTCATATTTTACCTCTAAAGACAAGTAACAATTAAAAGGAAATAATTGGCAAAGAACATACCTATTGTAAAGTAGATAGCACAGTTCAAGACAGAGAAAGCACTGGTGAGTCTGTTCACAAAGAATCAGCCCCTGAAAGCTTAGCTTCAAGTCAAACGGAAGTTCCTGAATTAAACAGTCACCCTTTCTCAATGGATATTCTGCAAAATGAATGCCAAAACGTCAACCGGAAATTATTTCTCAATGGGGAAGAAGCAGCAGAGGTTGAAAAAAACACTCGAGGCCAGTCAGCAGACCCTCTTTGGCATGACAGTCGGAACCAAAGAATCACATCATCAAAGTGTTACAGATGTGCTGTACTTAAGGATACGACATCCCCAACAAAAGCAATACAAGAGGTTCTAGGGTACAAACAGTTTGCTCAAACTAAGGAAATGAAGGAGGGTCTTTCTAAAGAACCAGAAATTATACAAGAATTTTTAAATACTATGAATGAAAAGGGACACAAAAGAATAAAAGTAGAGAGATCAGGACTTATTGTAAGTACCTTACATGGTTTTCTGGCAGCTAGTCCAGATGGTTTGGTAAAGGACCCCTCACACGAACCACCCGAGGGCATGTTAGAAATGAAGTATATTCAAATGAAAGAGGACGAAACACTGACGGAGGCATTGCTAAGGAAGAGAATTTGTGTACATGACAATGAGGAACTAACTGTAAATCGCTGTCACCAGTACTTTTACCAAGTGCAGCATCAAATGTATGTTGCAGGTCGATATTGGAATGATTTTGTGGTGAAAGGGTCATTGTCAACTGAGCTCTTCATCAAAAGAGTACAATTTGATCCAACTTTCTGGGGCCCAGTGCTTCTCAAACTGAACCAATTCTTTGAAAAACACATGCTACCTGAACTTGCATACCCAAGGATTAAATATGGTTTACTCAGATTAGATATGTTGTAAATGTAAAGAAACGTCTTTGATAATGTCTTTTTCCATTTAAAGAACCTGCAAAAGGTCTGTAAAAAGAAGTGAATGAGCTCTGAAGGCAGGATCATGCATGCTCTAAGACCGTTGAAATGTAAGTCCAGAATTTTAATGCAGTTTCCAACATTCTGAGGAGTATGTCAGTGTTTTCTTTTCAAGAATTGTATGTAATGTATTTTTACAGTTTGTAGCTGGTTAAACTTGATTTCAGGTTAAACTTTTTCCAACTTTAGTTATTTCACCTCTTTTGTCTCATAGCCCTAATTATTTATTAGTGCCTACAGACAAAAAGGTTTAACCTTCAATCAAATATAACCAGTAACATTCACATTAATGGTTTGGTATCATATATTCATGTTTTATGAAGACACAAACAAAATAAACTAAGAAAATTTGTTTAAAGAAGCAAAAGTTTACTTGTTTACATTTCACTATTCTTCACATAACAAAATGCATAACAATTCAATATTACAATTTTTCTTTTTTATGAAATAAGTGGAGGGTGGAAATTTGTGAGTGCTGCAATTACAACAAAAATGTCTGAAGCTACTCCTGCAAGGGAAACTGGAATAGGTTTATCTAAAATATGCCAATTCTTAATTCGCTCCATACATCTTTCGACGTGAACTCTCAAATTTGCTACTTTCTTGTTTTTTTCTCCTTCTTCTTTAGAAAACTGCTGTTTTCCTTTTAAAAAGGCAGGTATTATGAGGGTTGCACTAACTGCAGCAAGCTCATCTTGAATGAGAGAGCCTTTATCAGCCATAATTTCATCATCTTGCTCCAACAAAGCTAGGAAACCACTCTTTACTGTAATTTCTTTGTCAGTAATACTACCAGGGTATAATTCACTGGCAAATCCAATGACACCACTTGGGGTAATTCCCACCAGGCTTTTCATGGTTGTTCTAGATTTGTACGAAGAGTAACAGGAGGACTGATTATCCAACGCAGATGGACGCTCCATTTGTATTTCAGTGCAGTCAATAATCAATGCTGTCTTGGGATAAAATTCCTTGAAAAGTTTAGGCATGTGTTCCTGAAGAACATCTCGTGGTGGAGTGATAATAAGTTCCTGAAGTTCAAGGCGTAAAAATCGAATCCATGTTCTAAATATTACAGAAACTGTTGACTCGGAAATTTCAAATCTGTGAGCCAAATCTCTTTCAAACAGGCCAAGCCTTAGTCGCATCAACACAAGAACAAACTCCTGAAAGGTTGTAAGAATTCTTGGTCGACCTGGTTGCCAAACTGGGGGGCAATCAAAACATTTTCGATCATAGTTTCCATAGCTTATGTTTTTCGCTGCATCCTTCACCATATCAAAGCAAAGCATTAGTGTTTTATAATTGGGAAATCCAGTGTAAAAAGTAATGTCTGAGTCCTTATCTTTGAACTGATTAATGTCAAATCTAAGCAATTCCGTTTGGGTGCCAAAATTTACTTTTACCGTTTCATAACATTCAGTTTGCAAAGATTCATCTTTGTTTTGTACTTGTTCATAAAAATCCGTTTGCATACCTTGATCGCTTGTGAGCAGCACATCCTCCGTCTGACAGAGATCACTTTCCGGCAAAGTGTCTTCGGAATGGTCTTTGTTAAGAGATGCACGTCTTCGCTTTTTTTTTACATATCCTTGATTTCTTGACAATTTTTTCGGGCGAAACACGCTTTAAAATACGCCTAGCTGACGCATGTTTAGACCATGGAAAAATCGACGGTAAATGAAGCCTGCTGCGCTTATGTCCTCCCTCGAAGTGATCTCCACAAATACGTGTATTATCGGCGTCGAGTTTTAATGTTGCATTACGAATTAGAATCTTGTACTGTCTTCGTAATTTTTTGTCCTTTGGAATTCGGTAATACGAAAGCCCATGCTTGGTTCTGTAATTATTCGTACATCCAGGAACACAACAATTAGCATGCTTTGCCATTTTTCTTCAGTGTTTTGCGACGAAAACTTTCCCCGCTACCGCCATTTTAAATGTCTTGCGTGTCCACCCAAACTATCCCAGAAGACCTTACGAGTCAAGTTCGTGCCCAGATTCCCCATAGTTTCTGGAGTGGGGAATAAACGTGCTGCACAAAGAGCGTACACCAGTCCAGTAAAGAACATATACAGTGATTTCAAACCACACAGAGTAAGAAAACTCGCTGAAGAAGAAGTGGATCTATCCGCGGTAGGCAAGCTTTTGCAAACAATTGTTGATGCGTCGATTTTCTTTAACGTGGCTCTCCCTCGCGCGCTGTTGGAAAATTTTCGTTGATCGCGCCACAAATGCGTTAACACTTTTCCTGGCGTCTGTTCCCTTCTTTCACTGAAGGTCAAAACAAAGTTGATGAGCTGTCAAAATGTGTCCAATCACAGGGCTGGCTGTCAATCAGCTATTTACGATTAATAATTAGCTAGTCTCATGCAAAGGCACGTGAGCTGGAATACGATTATTAATCGTTATTTCAGTTGGCTCGCAAACCCTGTTAACCGTTTTTAGGCTACGCTGGCATTCATAATTATTAATCGTAAATAGCTGATTGACAGCCAGCCCTGTAATTGGACACATTTTGACAGCTCATCAACTTTGTTTTGACCTTCAGTGAAAGAAGGGAGCGGACGCCAGGAAAAGTGTTCAAGCATTTGTGGCGCGATCAACGAAAATTTTCCAACAGCGTGCGAGGGAGAGCCACGTTAAAGAAAATAGAAGCATGCATCAACAATTGTTTGCAAAAGCTTGCCTACCGAGGATAGATCCATTTCTTCTTCAGCGAGTTTTCTTACTCTATGTGGTTTGAAATCACTGTATATGTTCTTTACTGGACTGGTGTACGCTCTTTGTGCAGCACGTTTATTGCTTCTCCCGCATGAAGACAATCCGATAATCATACTTGTGTGAAGGCGTTTGGTGAAAATCGTGCACAGCCTGAAACTCTTTATTTAAGCCTAAGTCTTAAAGTTATTAACAGCCGGAGTTATTGCAAGAACTGAAGAAAAACCTGGAGTATGTATAAAGCTTAAATCAAGGAGCAAGATCTGTACTATTTGACTCTGAACTATGATTCAAGAAATCAAAGAGACAGTTGCCTTTTAAATGAAGTTTAAAGGCCACGACTTTTCACAAGAGTTTTATAATTCTGCAGTTGCGGAACGCTGAGGAACATCGATTTAGGTGAGTTTGTTTTCTTCTGACTTTTAGCGCCTTATCTCGACTTGTTAGTCAAAGAGATGATTCTGGATCGTCAATTTTCTTTGAACGTTAATTAAACAGGTAGCAATTTAAAAGCGTTTGTTTGTGTTTGTGTTTATACTCAGCTTGACATTCCCGCGAAAACACCGATTCGGCGCAAAAACTTTGATGAGTTGGTTCTCAAATCTGTCTGCAGTCTGCATGTGTTTTTCAACTCGCTGCCGCGGTAAAAAATTTCAGCACGAAAGAGAAAGCACTGTAGTCTTGCTCATTAGTTATTATTCCGTACAACATGATAAGAGTTCTTTTGCCTTTTCCTTAAATCATTCCACATGTGATCTGAGGGAGAGAAATCTCACGCGTAGCGTGACAACCGGCATGGTTGATTTCAGTTTGCACAGGCTTTGCAGACCATATTCCAAGTACTCTTCGATCTTTTTTTAAAAAGGTGCAGTGTATGGCAAAATATTGTTTGGATAAATTACATCCTAAGAAGGTTTCTTATTTTGATTATCAAATTGAAGATTATTTTTGCGAACGAGCGGCAGTGAAAAGAAATCGATCTTTCATGCCGGCGCGCGGCCGGGGATACTATTTTTCTGGAGGTGAAAGTTGTTCTCAAAACACACAGGTACTGTTTTCTAAAAAGATTTCTGAACGGTTTAGTGAGTCAAATATTAAACAATAATAACAGATTTTACTCAAAATTATGTGAATTTTTGTCACGCAGACGATATAAAAAGTGTATTTTCCAGATCAGACTGTATGCTATCAAATTTCAAACTGCAGTAAACTTTTCAAAGCTCAGTAGTACAGTGCGTATAAAAGCTGCCTTGTAAGAATTCCGTATTATTCCAGCTTTGTCTAGCCGTGAATATGAATCTGTTTTTCGAAAATATATTTTTTTAATTCAAGTTTTCGTTTTGAAAAATGCTGAAGTTAAATTTTCTCCATAAATCTGCGAGTCGTGCTCTCAGGTTTCAATTGCGTGAATGAGCGCTCCTCACGATCATGGCACTTTGATAATTCGGTTTGACTAGGCTGGTTTGTCGTTATGCAGTCTGGTTGAATATATTTATCTAGTTTGTAGAAAATGTTCTCTTTCCAATCGAATTGGAAGCTTTCAGCTAGTATTTTACCATGCATGAGATGAAAGACAGATAAAATTGCCGTTTCGGCTCTTGTGATTGCAGACCAAAAGGACAAGCTCGTGAGTCTCCAAAATACAAATCTGATCGATATTTATTTTCAGATTTTGAGTCTAGAGAGGTATATCACCCTTGTTTTTTTTTTTTTAAAAAATGGCACTGTCGGTTTTCTCTTTTCTGGCTGAATGTCAATAAATAATTTGTTGATACTGTAATCGCTCTGAACACTGACTGTTTCTTGAACCCTGCCGAAATATTATATGTGGACCGCTTTCGGTGAGGAAGGAAAAATTCCAGAAACAAAGCTCTCCCTCTTGCAAAAAAAAAAAATGGTGAAAGCTTTTGAGCTAACCTAAAGTTGAAAACCATTATTTTGTCCAGGAATGTGGTTAACATTAATAATAAAATTTCTCACGGCAAATGTAATTCACGCCAGTGTTTACCAATAACTCGTTGAAATTTTCTATGATTTAAGGAAAGATTTAACGAAAAATTCCAGAAAGAAAGCTGTCCCTTTGGCAATAAAAAATAGTGAAAGTTTTTGAGTTAAAATAAAATTGAAAACCATTATTTTTGTCCAGAAATGTGGTCAACATTAATAATAATATTTCTCACGGCAAGTGTAATTCACGCCAGTGTTTACCAACAACGCGTTGAAATTGTCGACGATTTAAAGCGAGAAAAAACACAGCGATAGCGAATTATTCTGCACTTATTCATTGTCGTTACATTTGGCAAGGATTAAGATGTCTCTCTCCAAGTTAAAGTTCAAAGGAAGAGTAATTTGAACTGAAAAATGTGGATTAACATTTAATTTTTTATATCGGTTGTCACAATTTCGTACACAGCAAACTCACCGAGGCCGCCCGCTCGCGATGTCAGCTTATCGCAAAAATAGAGCGAAAGAAGCTAGCTTTCTTAGACAAAAAATCGATCACAAAATTAGCTGAATGGAAACTTTGACCTCTCAAAAAGTTTTCAGGGATATATTTTTGTGAAAACAGGGACCTTGAAAAAAAGACTGAGTTTGGTTTCTTTTCTGTAATGGCGGTTGTTAGCTTTTGAGTTAGCTTTAGTGCAGAAATTGACAACCTTACGATTAATAACTACAAAGCGTGCCAAACATAGTTAATAATCGTAAATTTCACGATTATTAACTACGAAGCCTGTCAAACGTAGTTATTAATCGTGGTTTTCACGATTATTAACTATGTTTGACATAATTATTAATCGTAAATGACGTTCTTTACGATTAATAACTACAAAGTACCGCTCTTTACGATTAATAAGTACAAAGCCTGCCTTTTGTAGTTATTAACCTGGCAGATTTCACTACAAAAAAATAGCGACACCTGTTTATTATAAACATCAATCACAGAATTCTTGATATTGAAGTAGGAATCACGTGATCGGCAACAAAACGTTAAAGCACCATGTCGACTTTCGATGTTCGGTTACCACTTGCACTCAGTTCCAAAAGACAAAGTGTGTATGCAGACAGTTGACGCTTTCTTGACTTTCTTTCTTTCATCGATTTTTTTCTTTTATAGGTTCTTTCGCACGTTGAGGCGCGTGTTAACTTTGGTACATTTGATCCGTTTCTTAATGATACTCAGAGCATTCTTCAAGTCCTAAAGACCGACACGGGAGTGGAATATCGCAACAGTTCAGGGTGTTTCATACTGAAAGGAACGTTTATCCAAATTGAAGCTGCAAACAATATTCTTCACTACCTCTTGAAAGGAAAAAGAGAGAGACATTCACCACAAAACCAGGCAGACTCTTCCAAGGGATTGGATAAACGAGGCAGTGATTTTTCTAACATCTCTGCTAGCAGATTTGATGTTCAACCAAAGGCCATGCAATTGCTGAAACGAGTATGCAGGAAGAAACTTCAAGACATAGAAGAAACCTTCTGCGTGGAGATTGATTGGACTGAAAACACAAACCAAGTAAACATATGTCCAAAGAAAGGGCTAAACAATCTCATTCGTCTCCAAGAAGGCTGTGATGCTTTCATCAATCTTTATCAGGAATTTTACCCAAACATGGCACGGGTGGAAATAGAAATCTCGGATAGTGTCAATGAAAGACGTGTCCAGCATGTCGTTAGACTTGCTGAGGCTAACGATCCCATAATAGTTGAAAAGGCAGATAGAAACCTAGTAGTCTATGCAGAGAAGAATGGCATTAGAGGCTACGTACAGGTTGTAAAGGAAAAACTTGGTATAGCCAGCGACAGCAACAGTAAAAGGACCAGACGTGGCCAAGGAAGCACAGGACAAAGTACTCCTGTCCAGAACGAAACATCACGGAAAGGTGGATATCTACCGAAACCTTTAGTTCAAGAACTGGACAACGAAGTGAAGTTATCTTTATACCAGGGAGATATCACTGATGAGGCTGTTGATGCTATTGTCAATGCAGCCAACGAGAGGCTTCAGCATGGTGCTGGTGTAGCAGGTGCTATTGTGCGCAAAGGGGGTCGTCACATACAAGAAGAGTCCAATCGAATATTAAAACGATACGGAACACTTAATGTCGGCGGAGCTGTTTACACTAGTGGCGGTAGTCTTTCCTGTCGCTATGTGATTCATACAGTTGGTCCAGAGTGGTACAGACATGGGGAAGATATGAGCAGATCTCTTCTCTGGCAAGCTTGTTTTGAAAGCCTTGCTCTTGCAGTGAAATTAAACCTTTCTTCCATTGCCCTAACGGCCATCAGCTCTGGTATTTTCGGCATGCCAAAAGACACTTGTGCTGAAGTCATGTTTTTGGCAATAGAAGAATTCAGTTCAAGTGAAGTCGCCAAGTTTAGTACCCTTCGTGACGTGCGCATCGTCATCATTGATGAACCAACATTAAGCGTCTTTCAGGAAGAGTTTGCGAAACGCTATGTTGCACACGAGGCATCGCCAGAAACAATGTCCACCCAGGGACGTTCCTCCGATGGGCAGGAGTCAACTTCTTCGACCCCAAACTCAAAAGATAGTGCGCATCAGTCGAAAAGAAGTGATTCATCTCCATCAACAAGGCGGGCACAGTTTGGCGACAAAGCAGTTTCAGGAGAGAAACGAGGGCAGAACGGAGATGTTGGCTCACCAAGTGTACCAACTAATCCAGAGGAGGTCGGGCAGAGCAGCACCACACCCAATAGCGTCAATGAAAGTGGTGAAAATGGTTATAAGGACAATCTATCAAAAGGCCAATTGGACAAGGGTGAAGAAAAATGTAACCCAGGAGTTAAAGATCCAGCATCAGTGGTAGATCCAGTGAAGTATAACCAAAGTAATGGTCGTCCATCATTCTCTGGAAAAGGAAGAGGAAGGGAAAGAGGCAATCTAGCCCCCAGTTTTACTGGAAATGAAACAGCTAAAAATGCAACCAGAGGTACCAGTTTGGGGATAAACTCTTCAGAAATTTCAAAGGGAGGAGCTCGACCACCCGGTCTTACTGTTACAGAAGAAGGAAAAACTCTCGCAAAAGCCTTAAATATTCATGGGGCAGGTGATCAGAAGAGTAATGTCGACGAGACTGGTAAAGCCAAAATCGCGGAGGACGATGACCATTTGCAAAACGCAAAGCAAGTTCAAAACTTAGCCAATCAAAGTTTCGACTCGGAAAATTCCAAAATCGAAGCAGGCGATGGGGACAGAACAGATCATACACCTAACACATCTTCAAGGGAGGGAAGTAACAAAAATTCAAATAACAAAGATGTGAGTAACGATAAACAGCTCCCTCAGCAGCTCAAGGAAGAAGATTTCTCTACACCAGGCATGAAAACTGAACAAAAATCTGAGCAACCTACAAACCCAACACTAAATGACAACAATGAAGCAGTTTCGTCACAAGATGAAGTGCACATTCGGTCAACAAAGTCGGAAGAAACGCAGTCAGCAACGGAAAGCACACCTGAAGATGACCCTTCCGCCGCCAACAGTCTTAGTCCGTCATCTGAACACTCAAATCAAGACGTTAGTAACGTCGATAAAGACAAGGTTGGAGAACGGAGGGATGCTGAGGAATCTGAAAATCAAGACCATGCAACAGGTATACAGTCCGATTCTGTACGTTTTAAATCGTTATATTTGCAACAAACTCCGGTAGCGTGCCCAAACAGGCTGTCTTCATTAATTGTTATTCTTTGACAATCAAACTGCATGCTCTTTGCGACACGGGACACGGTCTTTTCTCCGATATCTTGAGACCAAGAAGTTACTATATAAAAAAAACGAGGCTAGGTGAGTTTTCCTACGCCAACCTCGAAATGACTAGGTCGGTATCGCATAGAGCACATTGTCGAGTGTATAATAAACAATAAATTCTTGGACAGCTTCACGGCTTAAGTTCCGAAAATGTTATAGTTATTAGTGTGCGAGATGCGGCCTTTTTCACGGTGGTGATTTCCCTTCTTTCCCCTCTAGTGGGTTATTAATAAGTGTGAGAAGATCATCGGCTGATTGGAGAGTTAATGTTATGGCCTGAAACGCAACCAATAGTTTTAATTTTACATTAATTTACTTTTGTAGAATTATCTTCCCTTTGAAAACCTTTTCCGATTTATATCCATCGCCATTTCGACATAAAAAATTATCATTTGGCAATTTTTGGCTGCTACATCCATTACTAACTGTTCCTTTAGAAATGATCACTTTTGAAATGCAGAGCTCTTAGCTCAAATAAGAAAATTCTTCACTCGATCGCGACTTGTTCGTGAATTACCGGCAAAAAAACTAACTTGCTGGCTGTAGAATGTTCGAGTTGTTCCTAGCCTACTCAATCGGCTACGCCTCTTGCAGCACTTGAATTTCTTGTTCATTTCACAGCCAGCGCTTGTGTTAATATGCCGGTTACTGACACTCACATCAATCTATAACCTTGAAATAACAACTATACATGTTTTAACATATATAGTTCAACATATATCTTCTGCGTGGATAAATAAAAAAAGTTGATTTTAATCAAATGCAGAGAAGATCATCATAGATAAAGACGCAACTTATGCAGTCGCGAAAAGAAAACCTAAAAAAATCTGGCTTGCCGGATGTGGAGGCCCTGATCTCTGCGAAACCGGTGCAGCTCTCCAACCGATTGAGCAAGCAAGCCTACTGGGAGCTGGTCATTAAATGTGTCCTTAATATATCCGGGAAATAGGACGATGCCTTTGTTCACAGAATTCTTGACTCTAAACCTGAATACAGATTTGATCCTTATCAAACCTGTTTCTTTTTAGGTCAACCAATGCTTTGTGAAGGGCAGAATGGCCATCAGAGTGGAAAAAGATGCTTGATGTGCATGAACTTACATGATGATCCTGTTTTCCTATGGCAGTGTGGACGTAATCATCATTACTGCAAGTCGTGTACAGATTTTTTGGCAAGTTCTGGGAATTGTCCAAAGTGCTGCGACGAAGGTCTTCGTCAAGGAAACCAGCCGATTGGAAACATGACCTGGATGACGGAACCAAATAGTTCACTTCCAGGATACGACAGTTGTGGAATTATTGTAACGCACTTCAACTTTGACGAAGGGACTCAAGGTACTTGTCGTTTTGGTTTTTTGTTTTCCTAAGCCAGTGACAGGTACGCATTTGCAGTCGTACGAGCCTTATTTCTAGCTGATATGGCGGATTGTTTGGCCATCTCAAATTAAAAATTACATGTTCTCCGGGAAAGACTATTATAGAGATTATAGATGTTATTGAGATTATAGATATTCCAATTCTTTCCTGGTTAACAGTAAACAAAAGAATCCGTCGTTAAAATATATAAGGACCTATGCAAGCTAGAGAATTTAATATCTATTGCAGGCCGAGAACATCCAAATCCAGGGAAGCCTTACAATGCCTTGTACACTAAAGCCTTCCTGCCTTTGAACTCAGATGGTAAAGAAGTGTGTTGCCTGTTACGAAAGGCTTTTGATGCAGGGGTCCTATTTGCAATTGGGAAGTCACCGACTACCGGAGAAGAGAATAAGATAATTTGGAACGGCGTTGAACTTAAGACAAGTCATAGTGGAGGTCCGGCCAGGTACAGTATTATGCAAAAATGATTGAAGTTTTAAGTTTCGACGACATTAAATTTTTGAGAAACTTGCGTAATTCGACCAAATTTCATTTTCGTCTTCTCTTGAGGCCATGCTCTTTATTATCGTGGGATGTTCTGACGAAAGGTCAACTAATTAGTGATCTTCTCTTTGATCGTCATCATCGTGCACCCTTACTGTCATCTATGTGGAACCTTTACGTATGGACTTACTCGTCGCGTTGTTTCCATAAACAGAAAAAAGTATCCAAAACTGTTTCACTCTCTCAGTGTTAGCCTTTCCATAGTTAAGCACCCCTGTTAGTCCAGTTGCAAAAGGTTTAGCAGAAAAATCAAAGAAAAGGCCCTTTGCAGTTTGCGGCTGGTAGTTCACGTGGTACAAATCCGCCAAACTGGAGAGCAAGTGACGCGCTGGGACAAGACAAAGAGCTCGTATCAACTAAAATGGTAGTTTCCTTTCTTTGTCTTGTCTCAGTGCGTCCTCCAGCGAGGCGGTTTTGTACCACGTGAATGACTAGCTGCAAAGGGCCAATTGGCTGTTTCATGCTAGAAAAGCCTTGGTAAGCTCTTCGGGTTTAGGTGTCCTGTGGCACGGGTGCCTTAACCTTTAAATAGTACTTCTCCAACTTAACTCTTCACTCTATGAATATGCAGCGTGTCTACTGGTTAAGGATATAGATCGAGTAGTAAGCGTAGCCAGAGCTGGGTAGAAGGGTTTTCACATTCCTCGTTTACGTTTGCCAGACAGTCAATTATTTTCATGTTGTGCTTCCACTTTATCTTTTTGGGGGGTCTGTAGAAGGAAAGTATTCCACATAACCTGAAGATTGTTATTGTATGTAATCCTCGATCTTCCGTTGCAGTTATGGCTACCCAGACCCCAGCTATATCGATCGCGTGAAGAAGCAGCTGGCTGAAAAGGGAATTACACCTTCCTACGAATGATTCATCTATAGCACAATTTTTGGACAATACGAGCTTATTTTCGGGGCCTTTTGCGTAGGCTACCGTAATTATTCAACACACTTAATAACATTTAAATTAAATTGAAATAAAAATAAAAAGCAAGAAAACAATATAATTTAGCGAAAGAGCATCTAGTGCCGAGCAGCTGGCCTCATGAAGCCAAAGACTTGTGCAAGAAGATTCATTCATTCATTCATAACTTTATTGTATTTCGGATTGTAGACTAGCACATAGTGCCAGTATCCCCTCTTGATATGAGACAACTTAAGTTAGATACCAAAAAAACCTGGGGTTGTAGTGCTCTGTGACTGTAGTGTTATCTACAACCTCAGACAAAACCTGTTGTGACTGATCGCAAAAGTACCTGTTTTTTCCTCTTATCCTGGCAAAAATGGAGACCGTCGCCAAATGAATGCCCGTTTTCCCGCTCCCCTTATCCAATGTTGTTTAGGATAACACAGGAACTATACAAGTTGGCTTTAGACAAAAAAATACTTTGAATAGAGGGTGAGGAGGGGGCTTATTAGTTAGAAAATTGATGGAACTGTCTCAACAGTTTTGTCCAAGGTTGTAGCCTGCCAGATATGTTAACCAGGAGATTTGCTATTTTATATCATCAAAATATAGAAAGAAAAATAGAGTAGGTTCGGAACAGAAGTACATAAATAATATCCATGAGTTTTTAGAAGAATTGAAAACCATTCCATTAGATGACACTAGGAAAGTTGAAAATTCCGATATTTTTCCAGGCACCTTCCTATTCAGATTTCACTCTCTTGCACGCCCGCAGAAAGCAGGTGTCTGGAAAGATGTGGTAAAGAAGATACGGAAAGTGGTCTTTGTTCGAGTGCCGAAGCGTCCCTGCTTGGCCCAAGTCCACTTTCTAATTACACCTTATAGACACCCCTCGTTACCTAACAAACGTTCTACCTGTGATAAACCCTTCATCCAAACTATGCATCCGTTCATCCCGAACTAGGACATGGATATTAAACGTTATCAGGGTAACTGATATAATCCAGTCTTATAGGAATGAAATACGTAAGACATCAAGTATAGTATCTTACCGGAATTTAACAATCTGACTTGAGTCATGACGATTTACTACTGGGAAAATTAAGGAAGACAACGAATTGGGATATGGCTTTCTTGTGCGTAAAATAGACACTGTAGCTATGTGCCCTCCCATGCAGGGATTGGATTCGAAGTGATGAGTCTCCCTATCATAACTTGTGTGGTTCTCTTGGGCTGAATCGAGAGTACGATTAAACATGAAGGAAAAAGAGGAACTGATGTATATGAGCGCCCTTGAACCTCCAATAGACACATTTTCGCTTCAAGACAAAGTACAAGTGGTGCATTAAGCATATATGTATTGGGCATCTTGGAAAGGTTAGAAAAACTCGATTATTCAAGTACAATGCCTCCTAATACTTATTTCAGCACCAACTGCTAACTGCAGGCAAACCTCCATCTAGCGGCCACCCTAGGAAACAAACAACTGGAATTAATAAACGTTCGGTAAATAGTAATTTACTGACAATTTTATCCCCAGGGACTCCAGTAAGAGGCCACTAAGTACAGAGGTCCACTTTATTCTCGAAGTTAAAAGAGGTTCGACTGTTTCACTGGGAAATAGTGGATTTTATCAAGGGCTAATGGAATCAACACAAAAATGGGGTAACCATGCATGAAGTTATGATTTAGCTTAGCGTTTAGCATGTGACGTTAGGTTTTTAGGGTGTTTTTCGTTTTTGCTCTCATAAAATGCGCGGCGTTGCGCTGGACAAATAGAAGGATAATCGACGGGGCGATTCGGAATAACTGAAGGACGGAATGGGACTAAAACTCGGTAGAACACTTCGCTAGGCTGCGTGGCCAACGTCACAAACAACGCCAGAGGAACAGGGTCGCTAGTAACTTGTCCGTAGAGCAAAGCAGCGATACCTTCAACAGGATCATGATTGGAACTCTCTTCAAGTATGTTTAATCTTCTCACGTAGTTAACTCGTTGACAGCTTATACAAGTAATTCAGCATCATGATGGCTCTGTGCCTTAACGGGAGGTAATTCAGTTCTGTTGGTTCGAGGTAATTCGCAGAGGCAATTTGCTCTTGACGAGAGGTAATTCACTGTCACAGTGGTAATTCGTAGAGGTAATTCGACGCTCCTGACGAGAGGTAATTCAAATTGTACAGTGTACAAGCTCGCTTATATGTGGTCTGGCTATGCTAATACTGTTCAAATATTACGTTTGGCAAGTCTTTCATGTAAAATTACATTCATAGCAGAATAATTAAACAACTAACATCCTCCTATTTAAAACCGAGCTCGTAAAGGGTGGTAAGGCAGCTGAGAACACTGTCAATTGCTCTACATTATTGTGCTGAATAAGACTCATCCTGATTCTAGTTTGTGTTTACACTAAGTTCGTTAGGGACGGAAACTTCAAGAAACTATGTTTAAGTAGCTTTCGTTTTCCCACGTAAGGTTAATCACGATCGGAACTTCTTACTTCCAATGAATATATGAATATCGGTAAAACAAATTGTAACACCGCTGAATAAACACTCATCTTTGCAGGGTTTTCTGTAAAAAAGTCATTGTTTTGAAATCATATTTGAAATGCTGAAATGTTAACTCTGATAAAACTGAGTTCCGTTCTAAAGATAACATTAGGGACCTTAAGATCCGACGACGGCGACGGAAACGGGAACGCCGCAAAAACAATAGGTTTAATTAGCAAAACAACAATTTTGCACGTGCATCACGCTTTTTTGTACATTTCTTTGCCGTCACTGCACGACTACGACGTGAAAATGCCTAATTTAACGATGTACAGAGGAAGTACACAAGCGACGACGAAATTTCCTCTCTCTTTCTGAACTTGAATGTGGTTCTTAGGAATTCAACTTTTGGAGGGTTCGCCTACATTTGACAAAGTTAGTGACTTGGAGTAATTGCGATGAAGATTGAAAGAATGCGAATTCACTTTTTCAGCGACGTTTTCTCTGCCGTCGCCGTCCTCGGATCTTAAGGTCCCTATTGAAATATCGGCTGTAACAAGCAGGTAAAAATCAACACTTTTTCAACCGAGCAAAAATGAATTTGTTTAGGAATGTATGGCCACCTTCCTTTACTTTTGTAAACTTTCACAAACACATATATCTTGTTTCTAAGGCCTTTTTACAGTACTGGACAGCAGGGTGAGGCTTTAGGGAGTAATCATGCCCATCATAGCAGAATTAGCATAAGAAAGTGGTCTGGGGACGACACTTGTGCGCAACCGCGAGGTTAACCAATGTGGGTCTTTGTTTAAGGGCCTTTCGAGATTGTTTTAAAAACTTCCGCTTTTCTAGGTATCGCGTTGCTTCGATCGTCTCGCTAATTACCTTCAGCGATGGCTCAATGTAAAAGCTTTTTCGATGATGTTAAAAAGGAGTTAGAATGTTCCGTGTGCCAGGATCTGTTCAGTGAAATCAAAGAGCCAAAAATTCTGAGATGCCTCCACACTTTCTGTAAGAATTGTCTGGAAGCTTGGTTGAGGAGGCAGCGTGAAGGACAGCTAAGTTGTCCGACATGTCGTCAAATCACAGAGTGTCCTAACAGCAACATTAACAGACTCCCATCCAACCTTTTCTACAAACATATGGTGGAGATTGTTGAGGCGTACCATGGTACAGCGCAACACGATGACTCGCTGCATTGTAGGAACTGTGAGGAGAAAAAGCCACTGCAGTTATATTGTTTTGACTGTAACACCTTCTTGTGTGAGGAATGCGCTTGCGCCCACAGCAAATGGAAGTCGTTAAAAGGCCACCGTGTCAAGGAAATTGCAAAATTTGAGTCAAGCGATATGCAAGATTACGTCCGAAAATCTAACGTATGTAAGAGGCACGAGGATGAGCTAAGATTTTACTGTGAAAACTGCAACATTTGCATTTGTCGGGATTGCGTCATATTAGAGCATCGTGACGATAGGCTCCACAAGATAGTTTCACTTGAGCAAGGTTTTGAAAACAAGAAATCCGACATAACAAGTAAAATGAAAGACGTTGAAGCATTTGCAAGTCGTTTAAGAGACCAAAAACAAACAATAGAGAAGAAAAGAGTAAGGGAGCTTGAGAGCATTGATTATGCAACGAGTGAAGTTCACCGAGTCGCTGAACAATGGATAAACTTCATTCGCCAAAATGAAGAAGCCATGACCAAAAAGTTGCTCGAGCAGAAAAATTCATGTCAAGATACATTTTCGGCACAAATTTCCAGCTTAAATGAGAAAATCGTGGAGATAGAAAGCAGCTTGGTATTTAGCAGCGACGTTCTCGCTCGAGAAAATCTACTGGAGATTTTAAACGTTGAGGAAACACTGGATCAAAGGTTTCATGAACTTTCTTCGGAATTTCTCGTCAGTCTAAATTATTCTTGCGTCAAATTCGTTTCAAACGATGCATCAACGTCATTGAACGACGTGCTTGGAGTATTAATCTTCACTAAAACCGACCCTAAGCTCACGACAGCAAATGGAAAGGGAGTTACCCAAGGTACTGCAGACGAAGAGAGCTCTTTTAAGATAGAAACGAGGAATTTGCAAGGTCAAATAAATTACTCTGGATTAGACAACGTCGGTGTTGACATCCAATCAGTGGATACAGGAAACATCATAGCCCCCGAGATAACAGACTCGAAAAGTGGCTGCTACCAAGTAAAGTACAAACCCAAGATTGCAAGAGACGGTGAGCCAATCGTTGAAAGTCCATTCCAACTTGAAGTGAATGAAAAGAGAAGACAACCCGAACCGTCAGGTATCGTCAAAAATGCTTAGTCTCAGTTGTATAAAAAGATCGGTTAGTACACTAGTGATCTAACAAAAAAGGTTAACGTACTTGTTTTACAAGTGTAATTGACAACTGACAACCAACTAACTCCATTTTAGAACAAAAATAAGTAATGCCTTTTTTCTGGCACGTACAAATGGGTAGTCTATGTAGTCGTCTTGGATAAATACGTAACGACGAAATTCTGTAAGCTCTATTTCACAGGACTTCATTGATTTGTCCCTTGTGCATGGTGCGTAAAAAATCCACAAGGACGCCGACACCATAACATTCTCTGGCTAACATTCATCCTTAGTGGCTGTAGTTTGGGCGGGTCTGTGTCTTATACAGTTGCAAATATATACTTTAAAATTGACAGAAACAAATTCAGGCGCGCGACAGACAATAATCAGCGCAGATTCGGCAGTTCGGGTCAAACTAGACAAACCGTGTTGGTGTTTTTTTAGAGAATAGGGTATGAGTCTTTTTCGACTAAATTTGTGCACACATAAAAAGAAAAAAGCATGAGACTACGAAATTTAAAAAAAAAACAGAATGAGGAGCAAGGGAAGAAAGTGAAGGGACGTTTTGATTTTCAATTTAATTAATTGTTTTAATAATCAATTAAGCCCGCGTTGGTAGTAGTGTCCGCTCGTTAGCCCCAGTCACAACTTGCTCATCAACCTTTTGGCAACTTTTAATTTTAGAGGCAACTCAGGGGATTAAATTTTAAGCAACATACGCAAATTAAATAGTCCTGTAATACTGTTTTAGCCTTGTAATATATCCTTATAAGAACATTTCAGTCCTTTAATGTTATAGATATCATTTAACGTGCGAATTGAAATTCCCCACTTCCCACCAAGAACTCCCCCCCCCCCCCCCCCACCCAGTTGTGTTTACAAACAGGACAAGGAAGGCAGTAGTTTTAAATCGTATTATTCTACTTCACTGTTTTAAAAAAGGCAAAAATGGCTGTCAATCCTGTCATTTTGATTTTACTTAACGAGCAACTTTTGCAGAGTTTGCATTAAGCAACTTTTTGTGAAATTCGAGCAACTTCAGGCAACTTTTTAAGAATTTTGGGGCAACTTTTTCGAAACTTTGGAGCAACTTGTGGCCGGGGCTACCGCTCGTTCACTTTAAAAAAGGGCGTGGTCATAAATCTATGTTCAGTTTTTTGGCAATTTTACTAAATTGCGCGGATTGGGCTATAACGGATGGAATAACGCGTGTCCAAATTAAGTCTACTTTGGAGCATAAAGTAATTAAAAACAAGGGCATTAAAAGGAATTTTTCCGGTACGCAAGTGGATAAACAATACATATAACTCAACTTCTGTGCGATATTATAGGCATCGAAAAAATCTCTCTTTTTTGTCTAGTTTTGGGCTGCGCCCGGTTTTTGCCAAAGGGTGCTAAATTAACCTCGTCCTCAGGGCGCTTTTCCCTGGCTTTGGAGGTGGGGCGGGAAAAGGCCCTGGCATCGGCCGGTCACATGACCACCAAACACCCAGAATTTGTGGGTTTACTAAATTAGCATACGATTGCATACGGTGAACAAAACATCGAAGATGGGGGGTTGACCAGCGTTTTCATCGGTGCTTCTCCGGGTCGAATTTTCCCTGAGTAACGGCAACTTTCTATCGCTTAACTTTAAACCTCTTCAAGTAAAGTGTTTCGAATCTAATCTGAAAGACCAGGATGTTATTGGACGGTCTTACCAACTCGATCTGGCAATTCGATTCTACTTCACGGCTGTACCGTTCTCGCCACGATAAAGAACAACTGATGTTTTGTTTTGGCGTTGCTCTTGTAAAAGCAACTAAGCACAAAAACAACCTGGAAACTAATGAGGTTCGCGTGGAGTACCGAAACCATGGTCTTGCCTGATCACAAAGTCAGGGGCACCCAACGAGAATATAGTTCAAAACCACTTAAACATAGCATTGTTGAACGTATTTTAGTATTTAAACGGTAGATATAGGCGTATTTTTATCCCCTAAAAATTTTTCATCTGTTCGGATTTCCTAGCTGAAAGTCTAGTGATCCGAAAATTATAGGGATCAAAACTTACCTTTTCGAAAATTTCAGCCAGAAATAAAAAAGGCTCCCGAAAATTCTAGGTGACCTTTTTAGGGTAAAAATCTGTTAAAAATGGACAATTATACCATTTTGGGAGGGTTCGAAAATCCTAGGAAAGGCAGGCAAGCAAGAAATTTAACAGCAAATGAAAATCGCTTAGTTATTCATATCCAATAGGCACTTTAACGAAATTTAAACTCTTATTTCACCGTAATAAAAATCCCTACGCTCAAAAGAGGTCAAAGGAAATGCTCTTTCATGCATCAGAGGGCAAATCCTGCCGACGGGCCAGAAACAAAAAACCACAGTAAATCGATATGTGTGCCATGACCTCTCAGGTCTCTCGGTGTGAAACAAGCGGCTAAAATCGCGTTTGCTCAGTGAAAAAGTAGAACCTTCCAGAGCATAATCTACCCAGCAGATGAAAAAAAAACGTATTTGAACGAGCAGCATTTTGGCATGAAGTAAAAGTCGTGTAGGCCTACTAGCCCCTTTTATTGCGGCTCATCTTTCGGGTGGCATTTCCTTTGATAGACGCTTCCACGGCTGATGCGAAGACGGTGAAAGTTGAACGCATCGTTTTACAGAATGTTCTGAGTTCAGATCAGACGGCGAATTATCTACAGATTACGTCCTCCGAATAAACTGATCCATTTTGTCTACGATGATAACGCTACTCCTACATGTCCTACATGTCACTGCTGACCTTTACACCCCACGTTTTATAAACTTTCGAACACAAATCTTTAGATAAGCCGGCCTTGCTGAATAATCGAAGCATATAGCGACTCTCATGCATGAACATAGCCTGCAAACTGGATTTCTTGCAGAAATCTTCGTTGGAGTGGACATACTTTCCGCCATTTCGATTTCGGCATAATGCATAGATTATTTTCATTTGGCCATTTTCTTACATGAATTACCTAAATCAATCAACAATCAAAATGACAGATTGGCCGACCGATGCCAGGGCCTTTTCCCGCCCCACATCCAAAGCCAGGGAAAAGCCCCCTGGGACGAGGTTGGTCCTAAATAGACATATTTGTCAATATTTATCAGCATTGTGACGTGAAAACGAGCACGGCGACCCCCACTTTTTATTACTTTTTTATCATCTTCTTGACTTGTCACATAAGTGTACTAAGTTTCAGCCATTATCCATGTTAGGTTCTTCTACTAAGGAATAACCTTAATAGGCCGTTGCTCATTCTGTTGTTCGTTTGATCTTTGTCAACTCATGTCAAGTCGCCCACATGTGGTAGTAGAATTTTTGCGAACATTTACGAGAGCGCGCATCCGCAATACGATAGAACGTTAAACACTTGCCATTATATTAGTAGATGAGAGTTAAGTCGCTTACCTGTGGGAGTGGAATTTCTGTCCACTCATGCAAACATTTACGAGAGTATTCATGCACTCTATGATGGAAAGTATTTCCCAGCATTTAATTTACAAACGAAACCCAAGTCGTGTTTATAAAGGAGTGAATTTTCTGTCCCCTCATGCACGTTTAAACACCTTGTCAAAACAACGTATCTAAAACGTTTTTTCTACAAAGTCGCAAACTTGTTGAAGTAGGATTTGATAGTACGCATGCACGTTTAAACATCTTGTCAAAACACGTACCAGAGAGGTTCTTCTTTTACGAAGTCGCTAACGTGTGGGGTTGAGCATGTATTAATGATAATATAAAACATTTGTATACCGCATATACAACAGCTCTATGCGCTTTACACGATATTCACACGATCATAAAAAATAAAATTTTAATTCTTGAAAGCAACATTCAAAACAATGTCTTAAGCTTTGACTTAAAAGTTGTCAGATTGTCACTAGATCTAATGTCATTAGATAACTGATTCTATAGCTCATGGGCGGAGATGGCGAAAGCAATAGCACCATAGGTCTTCATGTCACTTTGAAGGTGAAGAGGAGAATTTTAAATTTAAGGCGTTGTATTGTCAACCTTTAACTGCATTCCAGAGACTAGCAATTGTCACATCAGCCCCAAAGTTAGACTTTCTCAAAGTCCTTCGCTTCTCGTTTCCGGTATCGGTAGTACGCCTCACCACAAAGGACTTTTTTCCCCTGCAGGGCGCCAAATTTACAAGAGGAATTTTCCTCTTGTAGGTTTTATCCAATCAGGTGCGCCCGTAGGTTTTATCCAATGCGGTGCGCATTCAATAGAGAGGAGGAGTGTGACGTCACGTTACCATGGTAGTACTATTTCCGGATGACAACAAAACCAACGACGACGGTGACGGTAAGGAGAACGGCGAAAAATAATATGTTTATATTAACAAACAACAACTTTGCACGAGCATCACGCCATTTTGTACATTTCTTTGCCGTCGTTGCACCACTACGACATTAAACTTCCTAATTTCACGAGCCCGCTTTATGGAGAAGGTGAACACAACACAAAAATTGTCGCTTTCTTTTTCTAAACTTAGATAACAATAGATAAGGTCCCAAAGAAAATTTCGCCAAGATCTGCCAAATTAAATGAAATTGAATAAGATCGGTAAGGTTTGAAATAGCGCGAATAGTTTTTCGCAGAATTTCCCACTTGCGATAGAGAGAGATTCCGCACACGCAGGTTCAACAATCGAGGACAGTATACTTTCGTACAAATCTGACTTTATTCTTCACAATCCCGGCGTGGTCACAATAATCAAATGGGGTTTAAGTTCTTTGCTCACGTTTAACATCGATTCGTGGGCACTAATCTTAACTAATTTCCTATTAAGCGTGGGTTTACTTGACAATTATGGTGCTAATCCTTATGTGCGGTTGAGCTAGTAACACCAGATTAAATACAACTTTGATTAATTCTAATTATCTTATCCCACGTTATTTCCTGTTACAATCTAAATATCTCTTTTACTGAAGATTTAATGACATAAGAAAATACAATCATAGGTATTCCAACGTTTCACGACAAGTTTTTTAAGTGACTTTATCGGTTTGCTGTTATTCTAAAATTTTGCTACCATGGCAACGTGAGGTAACCACTTCTCCTCTCTATCAACTACGATCACGCCACATGAAACGTGACTTGAGCTGTTTTGATCCAAATTCGAATTGTGACGGTTGGAGTCTTAAGATTGCAGCAGTTCTTTATTTTTTTGCGGGTTGCATTAATTTGATTATTTCGTGTTCAAGATCTCCTCTATATCGTCTGTATTCAAATAAAAAGTCGAGTGCACTGCGTTCTATCAAAGATGCCATGAAATTGCCTCTTATTTTTTCTATTTTTTACGGTATGGGGAAAGAGACGAAATTTCGTCCATTTGTTTGGTTGTTGTACCCCTGATAGCACGTTTCTTCGTTTACTTCGTCTTAAATGTTGATCCCTCGATTTGATCTTCGCTGGCAGCTGACGGTTTTAATAATTTTAAAAACGCTTTCAGCATGTACACCGTGACAAATTTTCTCTAACCGTGAGAACTTTTTTGTTATTGTTTCGTTCCGATCAGTGATTGTTGTTCCGGCTGAATAAATACACTACGTACCGGATTATTAAAAAGAAAGCAAGTTTTCGTTTTCTCTGCACCTGTAAACAGTCACCTCCTTAGGGCAGGATTCTCTATTAATTCACCATATTGTTGGTGAACATTGTTGGGAACAGCAATGGGCACAAAAGTTTTAGTGGGGGTTCTTTCTTTCTCCTAAGTACCTTAAGGAGCATTAATAACGTCGCCGTGAGTAAGGATATGGAAAAAAGATTACCACAACTGCATTATATAAAGATGAAAATTTCTTATGATCTGTATTTTATTGCAATCGGAGTCGCCATGGCAACGTAACGACGCCATTATGTTTTTTATTTATCTTTGTGTTTCTCTGTACCAGGAGGTTTTTTAGAAAATCGCTTAAGGGAGCTTGTACCTGCCATAATTGCCTCAATTATGGCAAAGCTTGAACAAATTCTATGAGAGCGTTTTCGAAATATTTTGAAACAAAGTTTTAAGCATCATAAAAACAGTGAAATAGCATGCTATCCACACAATTAGCTAATTTTTTGAGAAAATGATAAGCTTTTGAAACGCGGCTTCATCTCATAGTAGTTTGATTCCATTGAAAACCTCCTACAAAAAATGAGGGGAATTACTCTAGGCGATCGTGAGTAAGAAGAGTTTTATTAACTTGCATTCAGCTGCTTTTGTTACAGTTTTTGCACGTAATTTGGTCCATACCTATAAATTTCGCATTTAATTTTTCAAAAAACTGCTCGATAAATTTTTTTATAAATTGAAAATCCCCAGATCAATTGTCAGTAAATATACCCTGCAAGTTTCAAGAACATTGAAAACTGGGAAGGCTTTTAAATAGGGCCTCAAATATAACCAATTTTTCCCCCAGATTTTGTGTTTACAAGTGATCGTCCACATTATTCACTGGCATTGTTTTCAAGTTTCATATGCACGTGCAAATTTAGCAAAAAGATAGAATTTGCATCAAATCATAAAAAATTTCTAGCTCGCGCTTCGCGTTTGAGAGTTTGAGTTCGACTTGTGGGAAAGTCTACCCTAGAGTCTACTCAAGCCACTTGACTAACTACAACATTCACTCCGCACTCAACTGAATAAAATTATACTTTTAACGAGGGCTTGTAAGAATGTTACTTTCTGAAGGGGTTATATACCAGGAGTGCTTACCATTTGACAGAAAATTTCGGAAATTCAGGATGGAGAGTAAATGGTAAGGTCACTTTTCGGAAAATTCAACCGAAAATTGAGGATTAGGTTTTGAGGTAGTCCATTCATTCCGGTTGGCAGGAACCAAACGGGATATTGCTTACCACTTACCAATTTCTCGGTTTCTTCTCGGTTCCAGACTCACGCTATTCAAATTCGCCCCTTTTTGGATTCAAACCGTAACGGATATGCCAATTCTGCGGTAAATTGTTAAATTGCTTACAATTATGCTTTCGACACCCCAACCATTTTTCTATCAGGTGGTAAGCACCCCAGGAAAAAGGTTCTGTATGGATCTGCCCAAAAGCACATCATCATTGGGAGGTGGGAGTAGTGGTTTTATGATTAGTTTGCTTTCGGTCAAGAAAGATAGTCAGTGACATTTTTTTCTAAAATTCACTGCATTGAGTTCCCGTAGGTCGCACTTTTTCTGCCCTGCCCCAGGAGAAAGCAACTGTGAATGCCCTAAAATGTGCTTAAGCGGGGTAATGGGCACGCTTTGATTTAACTGAATCTTAATCTAAATGAAAGTAATACCTCAAAACGTAGCCTTCAATTTTCGATTGTCGATGAGATTTTTGACACTGACCTTACCAATAAGCCTCCCAAGCTCCAAAGGTTTTGGGAGTTTTAGCTTTTTATAATTGTAATAACCCAACTCACTGATAGCCTCCCACGCAGACTTTCTTAGGGGTTCGTCACGCGTTCCTGCCCCACGAACGTCTCCTGAAACGAGCGGTTAATTTCCTTTCCCACTGTTCGAAAACATCAGCTGGAGCTCACGTGCAGATTATCGAAGAACCAATCGGCGCTGTTTAAGTTGACAAGCCAATCACGACGTACAAGTTTGGTAGAGTGTGATACGTGACCAAAGAGTTTAATTTGCTCCGGACAAAATGTAGGAGATGATTAAGTGCTGGCTTTTTGTACGAATATTTCTTTCTGTAAAGGCTGGATTAAATGCCATTTGCAAACTTGCATTCTCTCATAAAGGTGTTCTCGTGCGACAACGGCAGGGTTATATGTTGTAAAGAAACAAAAAGCAGTTTTTCACGCACCATATTGTTTTGTAGTAAAGCCGACTTCCGACAAGCAAATTTAACCTCAGAGGTAATTTTTTCAATGAGATTGTGAAAGTAGACTCTAGCACGGAGGTGTGCGAGGTAACTGAGTAGTTTGATCTAAAGGGGAAGGTCTTCACCTTTGAGGAGACCTTTCTGATCTTTTCTAGACGGGAGTCTCGCGCTAAATTTCTCAAGGTCCAAAGTGCACTTCCCAGATCTGGAAGTGTGTTGTGATTTGTCACCGTTTTTAACCGCTCCTTTCAGCAGACGTTCGCCACCGTTGGCGAGAATTGCGTGGCGAGCCAAACGAACGTCTGCGAGGGAGGCTAACTCACTGAGTGTCAAGTGCTATTTCAAATTACCAATGAAATCTTTGTATAGTATCGTACTTAAGCCTACTTGATTTAAAATAACTAACCTTGAACAGCAGATATGTATTTTTTTTTTTTTAACATCACTTAGTTGTGGAGACAGTCCTGAAGCGTCCTCACATACTTGATGGATCAAAATTGAAGCTTGAGCGATTTACTCCCAAACAGTCCCCTGAGGTTAGAAGAAGAAAGTTACATTGATTAGTAACAAACTAGCCGTTAGTCAATCTGTAGGGTGTTATCAATCTTGCATTTTCAAAATGCACTAATAATTCTCTAAGAAAAGAATCTTTTCAATAAGTGACTTCAATCGAGTAACATGTGGCTGAATTTAACTTAAACTCTGATTGCTCTGGACAAAATAGTAATAAGGGTCTTAAGATCTTGTTCCTCTTGGTTTCTTCAATGAATATGAGTGTGTTAAGGTATCTCTTAGAGTATTGACTAAAAGTAACTTGGTGTAATGTTCTTACAGTTATGAAGGAATCACGTAATCGGTAACATGATTGGTAAAGACGTTGGCTAGGGTAAATTATGCGTGCAATACCGCCAAGCACCATGTCGACTTTCGATGTCCGGGGAATACCGTTTCGAAAGGCTTTCGAAACGACAAAGTGTGCATTCCGACAGTTAACGCTTCCTTTCTTTCATCGATTTTTTTCTTTTATAGGTTCTTTCGCACGTTGAGGGGCGTGTTAACTTTGGTACGTTTGATCCTTTTCTTCATGATACTCACAGAATTCTTGAAGTTCTAAAGACCAACACGGGAGTGGAATATCGCAACAATTCAGGGTGTTTCATACTGAAAGGAACGTTTATCCAAATTGAAGCTGCGAACAATATTCTTCGCTACCTCATGAAAGGAAAGATAAATTCACCACAAACCCAGGCAGACTCTTCCAAAGGATTGGATAAACGAGGCAGTGATTCATCTAATATCTGTGAGTCCAGCAGCTTTGATGTTCAACCCAAGGTCATGCAATTACTGAAACGAGTATAAAAGAAGAAACTTCAAGACATAGAAGAAACCTTCTGCGTGGAGATTGATTGGATTGAAAACACAAACCAAGTATACATATGTCCAAAGAAAGGGCTAAACAATCTCATTCGTTTCTAAGAAGGCTGTGATGCTTTTATCAATCTTTATCAGGAATTTTATCCAAACAGGAGACAGGAGGAAGTAGAACTCTCAGATACTGTCAAAGAAAGACTTGTCTAGCATGTCGTTAGCCTTGCTGAGGCTAACGATCCCATAATAATTGAAAAGGCAGATAATAACTAAGTAAGTAGTCTATGCAGAGAAGAATAGCATTAGAGGCTAAGCACAGTTTTTGAAGGAAAAACTTCAGCATGCCACTTTTGCTGAAGTCATGTTTTTTTGCAATAGAAGAATTCAGTTCAAGTGAAGGCGCCAAGTTTCGTACCCTTTGTGACGTGCGCATCGTCATCGTTCATGAACCAACATTAAGCGTTTTTTAGGAAGAGTTATGCTCCACAAGTACGCATCGCCAGAAGCAATATCCACTCAAGGACATTAGAGACCTTTAGCATCAGGTTTTTCATGGGAAACCGCAAACCGCAAAGTGTCACGTGACCACGGCCTTACGGTCACGTTTGCAGTTTGAACCGCAGGAAGGGCTTCCAGCGGTAAGTGATTTACGGCAAGGTTTTTTGCCACTAAGATTTGTACAACCTCGCGTTTAAAGGCACGAACTAGCTTTTTATATCCGTTTGCGATGTGTTTGCTGGATTTTTGATCTCGAATCAATGAATTATTCCTGTTTTTTTGGCGATTAAAGTGATGCACTTCGACTTGATGAAAAACAACATGGCGGCATTAAACAATGAACGCGTAGTTCAAATCGACTTTATATTCCTTTCTGCCGTACTAACAAAGGAAAGTATTTTGTTCCAATCCAGAGTTGTTTTTTTTTTTTTTTTTTTTTCTATCTTGTTACTGAATTCATAACTTAATTCAGTCTCTGTTTAGGGTTAGGGTTAGTTCCTATTTTTAACGTATCGTATCACTCCGCGAATTTCATTTTATTTTACTTATCTCTTTGTGACTCAGTGGGGAGCCCAGGCTTCATAAGCGTTCTAGTTCCTTCTGGGCTCCCTTGCAACCTTACAATTCCTATATGTATTCTTGTATTGTAGTATATTTTGGCTAAATAAAAGTGAACTGAACTGAACGCCTTGTTAAAATTTGAAAGCTCGGCAACGTGAAACTGCAAACCGCGGTTTGCGGTTGCGGTTTCCCATGAAAAACCTGATGCTAAAGGTCTCTATTCCTTCAATGAGCAAGAGACAACTCGTCCGATCCCAAACTCAAAACGTAATGCGTATCAGTCCCAAAAAAGTAAGTGACATTTCCAAACGCGGTAGAGGGCAAAACATATCTGTATCTTGACAACTACTCACTTTTTTCAGTAAAAGCTTGTTTGTCTCATTCACTTGACCATGCATAAGAGAGAAGAAACTAAACGGACTTTTGAACGCGCGTGATGCCAACGAAGTAAGGCCCGTTTCAAACGTCGTGCTACTGCCGTGCCGAACTCAATTCGTAAATAATAAATGCATTAGAATACATTTAAAAGTTTACTAAACCGTTTCTTTATGTTTGTATTTTGTTTTCGGCAATTGCCGTTCTATTCGACTGAATTAAATATTCGACGTCTGAAGCCAAGTCGTGCTCTTGTCGTGCTGCAGTCGAGCTAAAGTCGAGCCAGCTTAGCACGACAGTAACACGATGTTTGAAACAGGCCTAAGTAAAGTATTATAAGTTTTTTTGGTAGCATTGTAAACAGTTCATTAAATAATACTAGCAACTCCACTTAAAAATTACGTAATTTACTAGGTAAATTCCCATCGCCGGTATTTTTTAAAATAACGTATATTATGCGTCTCAGCTTACAAACGGCCGATGATTGCGCAATTTGTTTCATTCTCTTTCACACCTGCGTTAAGAAGCGTCTGGAAAGATTTGAAAAAAGCGAATCTTGGGGTGGAGGAGTGGGGGAGGCTTTAAGCGCTTAAGCGTCCCCTTCTTGCCCCAGGTACACTTTCCAATTTTACCTTAGACACCTCTAAGTTACCGACGAAACAAACTTTCTTCCTGTGGTGCTCCCTTTATCCAAGCTATGCATCCGTTTATCCCGTAATGGAACTGGATACTACTTACATTTTGTTAGGGTAATATAGTCCAGCCTTATGGGAATGAAGTATCTCAAAACATCAAAGTATGGTACCTCCACGGAATGTTAAAAAAATGACTCTCAAAAGGGTCATGACGATTTACACCTGGAGTGAGGGAGACGACGACGATGTGGGTTTCTTGTGTCAAGATCTAGAGTAAACACTGCAGTGCAGGGCTCGATCAGATTTCGGGTTAGAAAAGAAAAGCTTCCCTAACATCTCTTGAGGGGTTCTCTTAAGCTAAATCGAGAGTATGACCTTATATAAAGGAAAAAGAGCAAACATGAATCAACAAATAGCATAAAACTTGAACTGGCCACCCTTGATCCTCCACAACTGATGTAACTTTCGCTTGTTATTACAATGTGCAAGTGGTGTATAGGATATCTGTACTGGACATCTTGCAAAGGTTAGAAAAACTCGCTTATTCAAGTTAATTGCCACCCAATACTTCAGTTCAGCGCCAATTGCTAACTAAAGGCAAACCTCTATCTAGCGGCCACCCCAGGGAAACGGACAAATGGCAACTAATAGATGTTCTTTTTAATTTACTGACAATTTTATCCTCCGGGACTCCAGCAAGTGGTCATTGAATACAGGGGTCTACTTAATTCTCAAAGTTAAAAGAGGTTCGATTGTTTTACTGAGGAATAGTAGATTTTAGCGTGGGCTAATGAAATCAACACAAAAATTGGGTGACCATGCATGCAGTTATGATTGATTTAAAGAGGACAGACGGCAAATTGTTGTTGCTCGAAATATCTAAAAGTCGTAACTGTTCATCATTAGGATGCCTTAAATGTGAGCAATTCCACGATTGGTTTCCGGCTCCATCAAATCCTAAACCAATTGGAGAACATTTTAGGAGGAGCCACCCACAATGTGAGCACAGTTACTGACAAGGTATATGAGTAGGAAAAACAACCCAAAGAAAATGTAATGCGTTAAATGACAAACAAAAGACACTAAATGCACACGTCAATAACACAAGTAAAGAGTGCGGGACACACAACCTACACTAACTGAAAGGATAATAAAAGGATAAAACTAGTAGTAGTCTCAGATCAAGAAGTGCGTTCGAGCTTTTTTAGGTTTACTGTCAAATGTGACGTTATTTCTTAATAATTTGATGCTGCAAAACGCTTCCTATATGTTTTTTTAAAAGAAAAACAAAAAATAAAACGACTGCGAAAAAAAAGAGTCTCTCCCAGCAGAAGTCGTACCCGAGACCTTGAACGTGTTAGTGCAACACATTAATGGTCGGGAGTTGCCTAGTCCCTAGGCCTCATTATTATGCGCAGCCGATGCGTTTCGGGTCACGTGGTCCGAGAAAGTTTTTGAGGCCTAGACAAACTCGGAGAAGTGAGACATTTTGTCTCACTTTGGGCGGAGCTTTTATGGGAAGCGGGCGAGCTGTAAATAACTTTTCCGCGCTGATGAAAGATGTCCAGCAGCCATGGAGAGTACAGAGGATAAAGAGCTAAACTGAGCATTATTATTCCATGCACGTTTTCATTGTTGAAAGTCCTTTGGCCTTTCTTTTTCATTTATCTTATTAAACTAATTTGAACTTTATTTCGTCTCAAAAACTATTTGTAGGCCGGGCAAAACAGCCTCGCAAAAAAATTATTTGATCAAGAATCGGAAGGTGAGCTAAAGAAATAAGTTTATATTTATTCTTGGATATGAAAAGCTATCTTTCGTTTCTCCATTTTCGCTTGCTGTTATAAATTTCTCATTATCATTCCACTTTGAAATATTTTATGTAATTAATTTTTGGATTTGGAAGCTTATCAAACTAATCGGACAGGCTGTTGAATTGGTAGAATGTCAACAAACTACTGTTTGAAATCTTTTTATCAATGAAGAAATATCATTTTAATGGTACATTTGAAATGAACTAAAAGAGAAATTACTTCGGCACGTTATACAGTAGTATTCTTTCCGATTTGTTCTTTTATAACACGAACTAGGCTAGTTATTTTTGTCAACAGTGCCGATCTTTTATAAGCGAAGGATATTTACGCGCAAAGTTATTTACAGATTATTTCAGTTGACCGTTAGGACTTTTCAAAAATGCTCACGCACGCGCACTCCGAGATTGTCTAGGCGTCTCCCGGCCTTTGGTCTCGGATACGTCACAGAAAATGCATTGACCGACAGGGCCTGGAAATACGCCGTATAGGGACTACGCAAGGTCGGGAGTATCATACCCCCTCATAGCAGTAATTAGCATTAGAGAAGGTGGTCTGGGGAGGAAACTTCAGCTTTAGATCAAGAGTCTTTGTGTCGGTGAGATTCGAGATTGTTAAACTTCCGCTTTTCTGGGAATCGCTTTGCTTCAATCGTCTCGCTAATTACCTTCAGGAATGGCTCAGGGTAAAAGCTTTTTCGATGACGTTAAAAAGGAGTTAGAGTGTTCCGTGTGCCAGGAGTTGTTCAATGAAGTTAACGAACCCAAAATTCTAAAATGTCTTCACACTTTCTGTAAGAATTGTCTGGAAGCTTGGTTGAAGATGCAGCGTGAAGGACAGCTAAGTTGTCCGACATGTCGTCAAATCACTGAGTGTCCTAACAGCAACATTAACAGCCTCCCATCCAACCTTTTCTACAAACATATGGTGGAGATTGTAGAGGCTTATGTTGGTACAGCGCAACACGATGACTCGCTACATTGTGGGAACTGTGAGGAAAAAAAGCCTCTGAAGTTTTATTGCTTTGACTGTAACACCTTCTTGTGTGAGGAATGCGCTGGCGCCCACAGCAAATGGAAGTTGTTTAAAAGCCACCATGTCAAGGAAATTGGAAAATTTGAGTCGAGCGATGTGCAAGATTACGCCCGAAAATCCAACGCATGTAAGAAACACAACGATGAGCTAAGGTTCTACTGTGAAAACTGCAACATTTGCATCTGTCGCGATTGCGCCATACTGGAGCACCGTGACGATAGGAGCCACAATATAGTTTCACTTGACCAAGGATTTGAAAACAAGAAATCCGACATAACAAGTAAAATGAAAGACGTTGAAGCAATTGCAAGTCGTTTAAGGGACCAAAAACAAAAGTTGGAAAAGAAAAATGCAAGGATGCTTGGAAGCATTGATCAAGCGACGAGTGAAATTCAACGAGTCGCTGAGCATTGGATCAGCTTCATTCGCCAAAATGAGGCAGCCATGACCAAAAAGTTGCTCGAGCAGAAAAATTCTTTTCAAGGTACATTTTCATCCCAGATGTCCCGCTTAGACGAAAAACTCATTGAGATAGACAGCAGCTTGGTGTTTAGCAGCGACGTTCTCGCTCGAGAAAATCTACCAGAGATTTTGAACTTGGAAGAAATACTGGATCAAAGGTTTCAAAAACTTTCTTCGGAATTTATAGTCAGTCTGAAGTTTTCGTGCGTCAAGTACGTTCCAAATGATGCATCACCGTCAATAAACGATGCGCTTGGAGTATTAATCTTCACTAAAACCGACCCTATGCTCACGACAGCAGATGGCAAGGGACTTACTGAAAGTATTGTAGACGAAGTGTGCTCTTTTAAGGTAGAAACAAGGGATTCGCAGGGACAAATAAGTTACTCTGGGGTAGATAAAGTCGGTGTTGACATTCGATCAGTGGATACAGGAAACATCATAGCCCCCGAATTAACAGACTCGAAAAGTGGCTGCTACCAAGTAAAGTACAAACCCAAGATTGCAGGAAAATATCAAGTGTGTATAACTGTAGACGGTGAGCCAATCGTTGACAGTCCATTCCAACTTGAAGTGAATGAAAAGAGAAGGCAACCCGAACCGTCAGGTATTGTCAAAAATGCTTAGTCTCAGTTGTATAAAAAGATCGACTAGCATACTAATCTAACAAAGAAGGTTAACTGGTTTTACAAGTGTAATTGAATATATTAAATAACTAAAGATAGATATCAAAAGTAGGTTGAGTTTGATCGTCCGGGTGAACGTAGTCCTGAATAGGACTGTTGTTGTTGACAGTGACTGACGTTTCGACAACCTGTGCGGTAGTCATCTTCAGAGTCAAAGTGAGTTGTATCACGTCAGTAGATGGTATTATATACTCTGGTTATTGATCTGATTGGTCAATAAAGTCAAGATGTTATTGGTCGTCTGTCAGTTAAGCCGCGGTGTTATTGGCTATGAAGACTCGTAATCAGTAATTGGTGCGTTTCGATCCGTCTGTTGTCACAGTTAAGCAGTCGAGTATATAATACCATCTACTGACGTGATACAACTCACTTTGACTCTGAAGATGACTACCGCACAGGTTGTCCAAACGTCAGTCACTGTCAACAACAACAGTCCTATTCAGGACTACGTTCACCCGGACGATCAAACTCAACCTACTTTTGAAATTACTCCTGGGTTCAAACCTTTCACAGTAAAGATAGATATCTCGAAGAACACTTGCTAAAACGAATTTGTGGCCTACAAAGACAGCTTACAACTGAAAACTGACAAGCTGACAAAGAACTTAGTTCTGCCTTTGTTCTGACACGTGTAAATGGTTAGTCCTTGTAGTAGTACGAAATACTTTAGACCCCATTTCAAGGCACCTCATTGATCTGTCTCTTGTAGGGCGTCAAGGACAAGGGACAACGCCGTAACATTTTCTGACCATGACCATACATCCTTAGTGTAGTGTTAGTGTCTAAGTTTCATGGATTGTGGTGCTATGCAGGGAGGGAAACTCGCTTGTGACTTATATGTAAGATTCGTTTGTGCCCCTTCCCATATTATGATGGATCTTGCACATCATAAAGCTGGGAAAATATACTTTATAATTAACAGAATCAAATTCAGGAGCGCGACAGACTAATTCTAAACAGTATAGATTCGGCAATTCGGGTCAAACCAGTCAAACCTTGTTTTAGCATGTTAGCTCATTTTTCTTTTTGTTTCAGGGAATAAAGTAAGATTCTTTTTGGACTTCATTTTATCTTAACATATTATGGAAAGTGTGTAAACAAAAGAATAAAAAAATATATAAAGAAATTAAAAAAAGAAAAAAAAACAAGAATAAGGAACATAAACTAAGAGGAGAAAATGGAGGGTAATTTTGATTTTTAATTTAATTTTAGGATATTTACAGGCGCAGCATTTAGTTCAAGTACTGGACAACGAAGTGAAGTTATCTTTATACCAGGGAGATATCACTGACGAGGCTGTTGATGCTATTGTCAATGCAGCCAATGAGAGGCTTCAGCACGGTGCTGGTGTAGCAGGTGCTATTGTGCGCAAAGGGGGTCGTCAGATACAAGAAGAGTCCAATCGATTCATAAAACGATATGGAACACTTGGTGTCGGCGAAGCTGTTTACACTAGTGGCGGTAGTCTTTCCTGTCGCTACGTGATTCATACAGTTGGTCCAGAGTGGTACAAACATGGGAAAGATACAAGCAGATCCCTTCTCTGGCAAGCTTGTCTTCATAGCCTTTCCCTTGCAGTGAAATTAAACCTTTCTTCCATTGCCCTCACGGCTATCAGCTCTGGTATTTTCGGCATGCCAAGAGACACTTGTGCTGAGGTGATGTTTTTTGCAATAGAAGAATTCAGTTCAAGCGAAGGCGCCAAGTTTAGTACCCTTCGTGACGTGCGCATCGTCATCATTGATGAACCAACATTAAGCGTTTTTCAGGAAGAGTTTGTGAAACGCTACGCTCCACGAGAAGCATCACCAGAAACAATGTCCATCCAGGGACATCCCTCCGCCGATGGGCAGGAGTCACCTTTTTCGGCCCCAAACTCAAAAGATAGTGCGCATCGGTCAACAAGAAATTACTCATCTCTTCCAACGGGGCAGACACAGTTTGGCGAAAAAACATTTTATTTAGAAAAACGAGAGCGGAATGGAGACTCTGGCTCACCAAGAGAACCAACTAATCCAGAAAAGGTCGGGAAGAGCACCCACAGCACCACACCCAACAGCGTCAAGGAAAATCATGAAAATGACAAAACAAACAGTCCATCAAAGGGCCAGTTGGAAGACGTAGATCCAGCAAAGAATAACGAAAGTACAGGCCCTCCAGCCTTCTCTGGAAGAGGAAGAGGAATAACAATTAATCTTGAACTCAAGTTTACTGGAAAGGAAACAACTGCACAATCGACCAGAGCTACCCATTTGGGGAAACCCTCTTCAGAAATTCTAAAGGGAGGAGTTCGTCCGCCTGGCCTTACTGTAACACAAGAAGGAATAACTCTACTAGCGAAAGCCGTAAGTAATCGTGTGGCAGGTGATCAAAAGAGTAACAGCGATGACACTGTTAAAGCCAAAAATGCAGAGGACACTGGTTTGCGAAACGCTATGCTCCACGAGAAGCATCGCCGGAAACAATGTCCACCCAGCGACATTCCTTCGATGGGCAAGAGACAATTCGTCCGATCCCAAACTCAAGACGTAATGCGTATCAGTCCAAAAAAAATAAGTGACATTTCTAAAAGCGCTATAGGCCGAAACATACCTATATCTTGACTGACTACTCTTTTTTTTTTTTCGTAAAAGCTTGTTCACGCCGGGCAAACTGAGAGCGAAATGTGGCCTCCAGATACGATGGCATGCGATGGCCGCTAAGAAGTTATATGATTTCTCCGAAGTCATTGAAAAACTGAGTGAGAGCGACGAGACTAACGAAGATGAAGATAGCTACGACAAGGGCGATCAAGTTGAAGAGATAGTCCAGAGTAAAATGACCAAACTTGCAGAGGCTGCAGTGAAGTTGGAGCCTGCTTTGCAACCAAACATGAAGTTGTTTGAGACTCATGCAGTTCGCATTATTTTACCTTGGTTACAGTTGTGCGCTTACCCTGAAATATCAAGCGTGCACACAGTCCTTAAAAGTAGCATCAGCTCTGGATCAATTCTTCAGACTGAAAGCAGGCTATGGCTTAGGTTAGTAAACAGAAGAATCGGTGGGCGTTTAAGGATCAGAAACCCATACTATGCAGAGATGAAGAGGGACCTTCCATATGATGCTTACAGAGCTTTGGAGTTGAGTATCAAGAACAGTACTTTGGAAAATTTTAAAGAACCTCACTGTGATATTGCAGGAAACAGGAAGGGAACTGTCATTGCTTTCACGTCGGAAAAGGGTGTATTATAACTGTTTACTATGCTTAGTGGGAAAAAGGAAGAAGAAGTGAAAAGGTATTTTCGGCGTTCATTGAAAAGGAGAGGCAAAGCTAAACTAATTGTGAACACCGAAAAGGATTTTTCGCTAATTTATAAGTTTAATAAAGGGCAGCTTATTATTGGGTTTCATTTTGGGGTTTGGAACATCAATGGTTTCCCTCAGCACACATAAACAAAAACCTTTCTATTGCTAGTACATTTAGTTCCCGCAGTTGAAGGCTGATTAAGTTGTTATGTCAGCACAAGTTGTTTGGGAATTAATTTTTTGTGCCCAGGAGAAACCAATAGGACAATTGCATGATGACGTCATTTTACTACAGCTACCAGAATCCTTGAGTGTGTTGTTTTCTTGTGCAAATTAAGGCTATTGTTCTTTTATCCTTAGTGGAATTGGAAAATTTAAATAACAAAGCAAAAACGAAATGAATTCTGGTAGTTGTAGTCAAATATCGTCATCTTGCAATTGTCCTATTAAAGCAGGATTGTCATACGCTAGGTAACACAATAAAAACACATATGAGCCAATTCTCTTTTTTTCTAATCTCCACTGATTTAGGCATTAGTCACTATTGATTTTTCAAGAGCAGGGAGAAAGAATGAATGAAAGCAATGGTTTTTGAGTCACAATAAGAGGAGTACATCATGTATTACTAAACAGAATGAAAACAGTCAAAACATGTACATGTAGTTTGTTCAAATTCCAAAAAAAGGTAAATTTTCTTCTTCTGTTTGTAGAATACATTGTCAATAAAGTGTGTGGAACACCTTGTTTGGTGGGCAAACGAAATCCAGATACCTCATGCTGCAGATACATTGTAAAGCAATTGGCCATGTTTGAAATAAGGAAAGCACTGGGTACAAGTTTAAAAAACGATGGGGTTTGATCGAGTGGAAATACAACATTACTCAGAAATTCAGGGTTGTCAGAAAGTTTTTTGAAATAGAAGGCTGATCGAGTTGTCAAAGTAAGCAGCCAGTCCAGGAATATTTAACACCATCCATAAAGAAGTGCCAAGCAGAGTAGCCAGCCGATACTAACCAAGTAGACAGCGGTTTTTGCTGGCAGCCGGCTACTTTTGACAACCCTGAAATTATATGATCTGTAATCACAAGTGTTAGAAAGGGATTTCAGTGGTGGTTCCCAGTCCCCCTATCATTTAGATCATGGGTAAATTTCTGCCACAGAAGGATACAGCCAAGCCTCATCTTGTAGACACCCCAAAAATCTGGACAGCAGCTAAGTCCCTGGCAAAAATAAATTACAGACATTTGACTATATTAAGGTCCCAACAGTGTCTGTTATAAACAGAGTTGACTGTTAATACCTACTCAAAAATGATGCCATGGATTACCAAATCAAGATTATATTTTCAATACTTTATTTATGTGTTTAACATGGTACAAAACTGCTAAACTGGCCAACAACTACCTGAAAAACATTTTTGGGGGGGTTTAAGTTTAAGAGAATATCTAAGCTTTTAAAAAGGGATTTCAAAGACAACATTTCCTTTCCAAAGTTCTTTAACTTGTGTTTCCTTAAAGTTCCATGAATGATATAAAATTTGTTATTGTCTCAATATTTAACAATTATTCGCCGAAGGCGAAGTTAATATTGTTGAATAATTCGTCTCGGGGATTATTCAACAATATTAACTGAGCCTGAGGTGAATAATTGTTTTAGTATATTCACACGAAGTGATCTCAACAGAATCAGAAAGGAAACCATTAAAAAACGATTAGTTTGATTGACGGGTGAAAATTCATGCGTGAACAAGAAGCCGTAAACAGTGGATGCGCAAAAGTTAGATCTTTACAGTATCTTCAAAAATGTCAAATGGTAGTTTTAATGCTTTTGTATCGAGTTTTGTAAGCTTTAGCATCAACGGTTTAAAAGAAAACGCCGAAAATTTAAATTACTACCCAATTCTGAGAAGAAAAGTATCTACAGCTTGTTTCTGTCACTCACCGTGAATGAGAAAGTTTTCTTCGTCGCTTCTTGCAAATGCTGTCAACAGCAGCTGCGATCAAGGTGAGCGTTGTTTATCTCCAAAGTTCTTGGCCTTGTTAACTTGCTGGCACGTACAATTTTCGAAAATATTTGCCTTCCTCTCTTCTCCATAAATTAACTTCTATTTATAGACAAAATTGGTCTTGCGAGAAAATCACAAAATCACAAAACAGTGTCAAAGCGACCTCGTTTTCCTCTGTAGTGGTAAACATAGCCTCGAGCGTACAAAAAGTCAGCTAAAGTAAACCACTCCACAATAAATCGTGCTGTTTAAACACCATGAAGTCTTTTCTTGCCTTCAAAGTCATCAGCACTTGGATATTCGTGTATTTTCAAAAAGGTTTTACTTTGAAACTTTGGCAAAACACCCAGTTCACGACAGCGATTTTGTTTGGCTTTATATTCACCGCGCAGTGAATATAACGTCATAGTCCGAGATAGCTAACCAATCAGATTACTTGAATTACCAAGATCACTGAGTGTGTATATACTAAAATATTATTATTTCCTTCATAAAGTTCTATAAATAATATAAATAAGGTTTCCTTAAAGTTGTATAAATAAAATAAATAACAATTCCTTCTTAAAGTTCCATAAATTAATATATCAATTAAGTAGCAAATAATGGTAGTAATTGTTAACTGTACTGATTTGTACAGGGTAGGGTTAAAGAACGTACAATAAAGTACCCATTAACTTTATCTGCATCATTGAGATCAAAACACAGCTCTTCTCTAACAGAATACAGAGTGCCAATATTCACACTATCAAGAAATTGAACAAGTTTGTAGTATGGCAAAAGAGCAGGAACACGGCAGTTTGCTACCTTTAAGCAAGAAAATTTTTTCCCCTTGGATAGAATCTTGAAGTTCTTAAATGAAAAGGAAAGGCACACATTCATGTACTTCCTTTTGCCCATGACACCCATTCTATAATAAACTGACATACTTCTAAGTATGTTCTCATCACTATTCTCATACAGTTTACACTTAGCCTTATGAAAAGTAGATGCAATTTTTTTTGGCCAGGTTAGATTTGTTACATACTAATGAACTGACAAGATTCTTGGAAAACTTGGTGTCCAAGGTTTGTACAAGTCAAGTTGCCACTGCTTTGTTACTCTCCCTTGTGCCGCCATGGATTTCTGTGGCAGCATTATATGTCTCCAACACTCTTCTTCGCTTTGCCCTCATTGACAGCTCATCAGAGGTAGGCTGCTTTCTTCTCCGAGATCTTGAAACTGAAGAGAGGAAATTTTCCTTTTCACAGCTGCTTTTCCCTCTATCTTGAAGTCCTTCCTTAAGTACTGCAACCTCATTATTAGCATCAACAATCTGTTTTAAAAAAAATACAATTTTAACCCAGGGCAATGACGAAAAGAAACGTTTTAAAGAGGATAGCCGAGTTTGAACAGTAACCCAATTTTATTTTAATGTCAGTGAAAAGAAATGCTAAGCAAAGCAGCGTATGTGTAATTCGGAGTAGAGAGTGATATGCACAGTGTGCAGCCCTATTTCCACAACCCTGCAACCCTCTCGAGCTAAAGTTGCAAAGTAATGCACCACAGAAGTGGGTATGACACATAAGACTTCAACTGAAACCTACATGTATTGTTGCTTTCAGAGTACTGAAGAGGCACGTGCAGCAAAATCGTACCATTTCACATATTAAATAGCTTACAAAAACAGAGACAATAGGTGCCTACAGTATACAATAGTACATGATTTTATGGAGCTGTTTCTTACGCTCACAGGGAATTTTTGGTGATTCCCAAAGTGGGAAAAAAACAGGAAATTCGTGGGGTTTTCTTGGGTTTTGGTTGTAATTTCCCAAATTGGGAAAATGCTACCAAAACCAATATTGGGTTCAAGTAAACCCAATAAAAACCCACAAATTGGGATCTTAGTGTACCAACTTTAACCCAGGAATGGAGTTTTCGCGTCCCATATTTATCCCATTAATGGGATTTTACCAACCCACAAAAACCCCAAAAATGTGATTCAATTGTCCCAGTTGAACCCCAATAGTGGGTTAATACTGGGCCATCTGAAACCCAATGTACGGATTATATTGGAACAGTAATACCCCAACCATGGGTTCTTATTGCCCCAGGTAATCCCCAATTAGTGGTATAACATTGGTCCACTTTTATCCCATTAAAGGGATAGTATTTGACCAATTTAAATCCAAGGTAAGGGAATATACTGGGATAGTAATACTCCAAAGATGACTTTTTATTGCCCCAGTTGATCTTCAATGGGATAACATTGGCCAACGTATTTCCTGAAATATGGAATTTTTTTGGTCCAGAATGTCATTGTAATCAATCAAGCAGCCTTTAAAAATATTGGTCCAGTTGTAAAACAAAATAAAGGTTCGACAATATTAATATGGTTAACAGTAACATTTATTTTAGACGACAATGCCGGTGTCAATTCAAACTGGTTGATTGTTATTAAACAGGTATTTCATCTGTATCTCTTTATATGAAAATATGACGTCCAAAAAATACAATATCATTGAAAAATATATCATAAAAATATACTAAACTGTTTATTTTAAGTTCATTCATCAATCATAGAGCAATGCCTTTATGCAGAGTCATATTGTCGAAGGCTATTCCGTACATTCATCAAACAGCTCAATTCCCTTATGAACACATCAAATGTCCTTTAACTTCATTTTCATGGTTAAGAGCAGTATTTAATTATAGCTAAGTCCTACCTGGGAAAAAAACAGCGTCAAGTCATAATTATAATAAATGAACCAGTCTCTTGTATAGTTTTTACACAGCGGACATGTCAGAACATTCTTAATATATTTCCTCTAATGCATCGAAGTCCTTGATTTCAATATATTCCACCAGAATATAATTATTCTAAAAGATTCCGTGGACGGTTTGCAGCAAAGACCACAGTTATCTGTACAAACAAAAAAGGTGGAAACTTCATCTATAAAAACGAACAAATAGCACCCGACAAGAGACAATCGAGCATCGTACGATCTCAATGGAGCAATCAAACACGAGTTTACACACATACCTTCCTCTTTAATGCGCAATCCAGCTGAGTCATTGTTTAATAGAAGACGATTTTGAAACAAGACAAATGTAAGCAACTTCACAAGTGAATATTTTGCGTTAAAATCTTTGGATGCACACCTGATGCATTCATTGTACAGCACAGAAGTCCGCCTAAAGATTTGAACCAAGGAAACTGATCTTGTACTCATTTCTATTGGTTCAAAAGCCCCACGTGATCACGCAAGTCACTAAGTGGAGGACTGGAAGCCAGTTCAAGTACCAAACATGGCGGCAATACGGCACGATGGAGAAGATTGTCTGTCTTCGAAAGCTTTAACTTGTAGTCCGTCTCAGAGTTAAATGCATTATGCCGACACTCGTGAAGAGTAAAGCAGTGAGAAGAATTTTGCACTGTTCTCCCAGCTGAGGGAACCTTTGAAAAAAGGCAGTGGGCCTATTCACAGATGCGGCGAAAAATGTAGTTCGCCGAAAACTCCATGCAAAGCAATCTCATTAATCAGATTGGACTCGAGTAACTGGAAAAATTTGAGCTATCAACAGAAGACACCTTGATATCGAGAAGAGTTATACGCCTAGTGGGATCATTCATACTTAATTATATTGAAGCGGCTGCATGCGATCAAGTGCATGCACTGAATTACCATACTTCTGGTTTTCAAATAAACCAATGAAACTTTAACTGTTTTGTTCTAAACTTGGCAGATGTGATGTTTGGAGAATTAAACTTTTTAAACATTATTTGGACACTATGTATGTTGATATTTCAAGAGCAATCTCTCATTTCTTTCAAAAATAAATTCTACATTTGGGAAGATTTACTAGTTACCAAACATTATGTGTATGAAAAATATTATTATTAATCCATTTCTGTTCTTGGGTTGGAATTTATTCAATATTTCCCATAAAAGAATATAATTATTGGCCTAACCCTTACATTGTAATGCTAACACAAGATTATTGTATTCTTTCTTTCCCACCCAATAGTCATAAGAATAACAATTCTAGATTTAATCAAATCCTTTTCCAAGGTGGGGATTTCTTGTCCCTTTTATTTTCCAAAATTGGGAATAATATGTCGCAATATTTCCCAACTTGTGGAAAAATAGCCCCATTTTTTCCCCATATTTTGGGAAATAAACCCATTGGTTTCCAAATGTTGGGATCTTCGAATCTATATTGCATATTTTCCCAAACTAAACACGGCATCAGGAAAACGTAACCCTAACTTTAACCAACCCTTTCCCAAGGTGGGGATTTCTTGTCCCTTGCATTTCCCAAAATTGGGAATAACATGTTGAAATATTTCCCAACTTGTGAAAAAATAGTCCCATCATTTTCCCATCCTCTGGGGAGAAAACCCATTGGATTCCCAACATTGGTATTTTAAAAAATATTTTGCTTAATTTTCCAAAGTGAACCCAGCATTGGGAAAAATAAAACCAAACTTTTACCAATCATTTCCCATGAGAGGAAAATGTTGTCCCAAACATTTCCCAATAATGGGAAAAATCCCCAACACTTTCCCAGTTTGGGAATTACAAAAATTTTCCTGTGGCTGCTAGACCGTATACAGTTGGGAATTGATCCTGATCAATTTGTTGTTTCTGAAAGGTAGTATGACAATGAGCCGACTGTATTAAAATGGTGGTCAGATTCATTTTCATACATTTCATGGTCACTTGGAGACCAGGCCACTACAAGTCTTGAGAGTGACCAACACCAGTTTTCTCTTAACAATATCAATACATCATCAAGAGAAAAGGTTGTGAGAATGAATAATAATCACCAAAGGGGCAATGGTATGACCATTTATATTACCTTCTCTCAGCTAATTCTTTGAGGAAATGTATGGAGATCACTTTGAAGAATTTGTACAGTGTAGGTGGATATATTGGGGTTAAATTGGTAAAACAGAGAATTTGCAAGCACTCTAGAAGTAGAACTTACTTTTCCTTTGAGCCGCCGAAAACTTAAGCTTTTCCGCTGCTATGGACTCATGGGCTGCTGCTTGTTTTTCTCGAATCTCCTTCTTTTCTTTCATGAACTTGTCAACATTAAATCGACTCAGCATATTTTTTTGCAAAGGCATCCTTGGCTTCCTCAGTCAATCTAAGAACAACTTGCACCAAACAAAAAAGGTGTTCAGCCGAGAGCACTCATCGAACATATTTGCAATAGAGTAGGTGAGCGGCAACCATTCAAAAAAGCGAAAAAGCCTGAAATTCTGAAGTTTAACGACGAATAAAAAAAGATAGGATTCTTACCCAGTAAACAGACTCCAATTTTTTCCTTGCAGGCTCACTGAACTTTCCACAATAAAAAAGCCTTTTGAACGAGAAGACCACAGATATTCACGAGTACTCACACCTTTAAAACGAAAAACTGTGGGACCTTTTAGACTCTACTCTAGAAGGACAACTTTTAAAGTCATAATATTTGCCATGTTTGGTATCAAATTGAAGCTTGATTCACGAAAAATCTCTTCATGGCTGTTCTTCGACCCCATTTGCATCATGGGAGGAGCAAAACGGCGACAAAGTAGGGGTACCTCTGGGAGAATTTCACTCATGTCCAGTCTCCCAGTCGACGGGACCGCACGCGCCATGAAAACAGACGACATTGTTCGAGGCCGGATTTCGCCCCCTGTTTGCCCAGCGTGGTTTGTCTCGTGAACTTGAGCATACACGAGAGAGAGAAGAGGTTAAGCGTACTTTCGAACGCGCATGATGCCAACATATCGATTATTTCGGAGTAGGTTAAATTCGAAAACAGAAGTAGATAAAGTATTGTTGGTATCATTGTACAGTTCGTTAAATAATACTAGCAAACTTGAAAATTGCGTTATTTTCCAAGCAGCTTCCCATCGCCATTAGTTTAAACGTATATTATCCTTCTTATACAAAAGGCCAATGATGGTGTAATTTGTTTCATTCTCTTCCACGCCTGCGAGCGTCTGGAAAGATTTGGAAAAGGCGTGTCTAGAGGTGGGGAGTGGCGCAAAGAGGCTTTGAATGCTAAAGCGTCCCCATCTTGTCCCAGGTACACTCCCTAATTTTACCTTAGACACCTCTTAGTTACCTAAGAAACGAACTTTCTGCATGTACCTGTGGTGCACCTTTTATCCAAGCTATGCACCCGTTCATCTCGTAATGGACCTGGGCCCGGTTCCTGATTAAGCTTAACCCAAGATTTAGCTACATTTTAAGCATTGTTTTCTTTTTCAAGAACATGTAACGAAAGCTTACAATTGGTCTGAGATACAGTAATGATAACATAAAATGTTACTCCAAGCAATGTATAGGAAAGTAAATAAAAAGTGGAACAAAATTTTAATCCTGGATTAGCGCTAATCAGCCTTTCATCTTTCGAGGAACCGGGCCCTGGATACTGCTAACCGTTTTGTTAGGGTAATTTATATAGTCCTGTCTTTTAGGAATGAAATATCTCAAAACATCAAGCATGGCATCTCCACGGAATGTTGAAAAATCTGACTTCCAAAAGGGGTCATGACGATTTACACCTGAAGTAAGGGATCGCGGAGACGAAGGCGATACGGATTTCTTGTGTAAAGAACAACACTCCGTTGTGCCCATTCATGCATAGATCGATCGGATTTCAGATTCTATAAGAGGAGCTTCCCTAACGTCACTTGAGGGGTTCTCCTGGGCTAAATCGAGAGTATGACCTTCTATGAAGGAGAAAGAGGAGCAAACATGAATCGACAAATATAATAAAACTTAGACTCACCACCCTTGATCCTATATACAAGAAATATCTTCAGTTGTTAGTACGAAGTACAAGTGGTGCATAGCATTTATCTATTGGACATCTTACAAAGGCTCGAAAAACTCGATTATTCCTAAATACTTATGTCAGCACCAATTGCCAACTACACGTAAACAATCAAGCAGCCATCTCAGGGAAAGGGACAAGTGGTCACTTCATAAATGTTCGGTTTTTAGTAATTTACTGACAATTTTATTCCCCGGGAGTCCAGTGAAAGGCAACTAAATACAGGGGTCCACTCAATTCTGGAAGTGAAAAGAGGTTCGACTGCGGGATTTTAGTGAGGGCTAATGGAATCAATACAGAAATTGATCAGGGGCACCCAACGGCAATTTTCGGAAAATATCTGTTCGGAAGACGGTTTGAGACCTAGAATTTTCGGAACATTTGTTGTAAAATTTCTTGCTTGCCTGCCCCTCCTAGGATTTTCGAACGTCTAAAAAATGTTATAATTACCAATTTTTAACGGATTTTTACCCTAAAAAAGGCCACCTAGAATTTTCGGAAGCCTTTTTCTGGCTGAAATTTTCGAAAAGGTAAATTTTGATCCCTATAATTTTCGGATCGCTAGATTTTCAGCTAGGAAATCCGAACAGATGAAACGTTTTTAGGGGATAAAAAATATGCCTATATCTACCATTTAAATACTAAAATACGTGCAACAATGCTATGTTAAGTGGTTTTGAACTACATCCTCGTTGGGTGCCCCTGATTGAGTAACCATGCATGCATGCAATTACAATTAGGCTGATTTAGCAACAGAACAGAAACGGATGATAAAACGATTAATATAACAAAGGATAATTGGTGGCACCATTCAGCCATTATATGCCAGTTTCATCTCCCTCAGTGTAGTTTTACACTTATCGATGACAACTTTATGGCGGTTGAAGAATTTGTTGAAGGATTTGAAAACGCGATTAAGCTTTAATAACGTTTAGCGGGTAAAAATCTCCACCTTTTTATTTTATTTTATCATTATTATTATTTTTTATCAACCGACCGTCTATTAGTTTAATATATTTCACAAACACATATATATCTTGTTTCCAAGGCCTTATAGACGGTAGGGCGGGTTTTGCGAATATCGCGCCCTTCATTTAGCATAAGAGATCGAGGGTGGTCTGGAGACGACACTTGTTTAAGAGTCTAAGAGTGGGTGAGATTCGAGGTTGTTAAACTTCCGCCTTTCTGGGAATCGCTTTGCTTTGATCGTCTCGCTAATATAATTACCTTCAGCAATGGCTCAAAGTAAAAGCTTTTTCGATGATGTTAAAAAGGAGTTAGAATGTTCCGTGTGCCAGGAGCTGTTCAGTGAAGTCAACGAACCAAAAATTCTAAAATGTCTCCATACTTTTTGTAAGAATTGTCTGGAAGCTTGGTTGAGGAGACAGCGTGAAGGACAGCTGAGTTGTCCGACATGTCGTCAAATCACCGAGTGACCTAACAGCAACATTAACAGACTCCCATCCAATCTTTTCTACAAACAGATGGTGGAGATTGTAGAGGCCTATAGTGGTACAACAGCACAAGAAGATGATTCGCTGCATTGTGGGAACTGTGAGGGAAAAAAGCCTCTGAAGTTTTATTGCTTTGACTGTAACACTTTCTTGTGTGAGGAATGCGCTAGCGCACACAGCAAATGGAAGTTGTTTAAAGGCCACCATGTCAAGGAAATAGGAAAATTTGAGTCGAGCGATGTGCAAGATTACGCCCGAAAATCCAACGTATGTAAGAAACACAAAGATGAGCTAAGATTTTACTGTGAGAACTGCAACATTTGCATTTGTCGTGATTGCGCCATACTCGAGCACCGTGACGATAGGAACCACAACATAGTTTCACTTGACCAAGGATTTGAAAACAAAAATCTGACATAACAAATAAAATGAAAGACGTTGGTGCAATAGCGAGTCGTTTAAGGGACCAGAAACAAACGTTGGAGAAGAAAAGAGTAAGGATGCTTGGAAGCATTGATCAAGCGACGAGTGAAATTCACCGAGTCGCTGAACAATGGATCAGCTTCATTCGCCAAAATGAAGAAGCCATGACCAAAAAGTTGCTCGAGGAGAAAAATTCTTTTCAAGGTACATTTTCATCCCAGATGTCTCGCTTAGACGAAAAACTCATTGAGATAGACAGTAGCTTGGTATTTAGCAGCGACGTTCTCGCTCGAGAAAATCTACCAGAGATTTTAAACGTGGAAGAAATACTGGATCAAAGGTTTCAAGAACTTTCTTCGGAATTTCTCGTCAGTCTGAAGTTTTCATGCGTCAAGTACGTTCCAAATGATGCATCACCGTCAATTATGAACGAGGTGCTTGGAAAGTTAATCTTCACTAAAACCGACCCTATGCTCACGACAGCAGATGGCAAGGGACTTACCGAAGGTACTGAAGACGAAGAGTGCTCTTTCAAGATAGAAACAAGGGATTCGCAGGGACAAATAACTTACTCTGGGGTAGACAAAGTCCTTGTTGACATCCGATCAGTGGATACAGGAAACATCATAGCCCCCGAAATAACAGACTTAAAAAATGGCAGCTACGAAGTAAAGTACAAACCCAGGATTGCAGGAAAATATCAACTGTGTATAAGTGTAGACGGTGATGCAATTGTTGACAGTCCATTCCAACTTGAAGTGAACGAAAAGAGAAGACAACCAGAACCATCAGGTATTGTCAAAAATACTTCGTCTCAGTTGTGTAAAAAGATCGATTAGTACACTAAAGTAACAAAGTTACTGGTTTTACAAGTGTAACTAATTAGAACGATATCACGAAGAACATGACTTGCTAAAACGCGGATTTATAGCCTATTAAGACAACTGACAACTGCAAACTTGCCAGCTTCATTTTAGAAAGAAGTTAGTATTGTTCTGAAACGTAAAAATGGTTAGTCCTTGTAGCCTTTTCAGATAAATACGTAACGGCGAAATACGGGCCCTATATATTTCACAGCACTTTATTGATCTGTCTATTGTGAAGCGGCTCAAACGAACCACCATTCTCTGGTGACCATGTACCCTTAGGGTAACAGGGAAGGTAACTTGCTTGGGACCTATATATAGGGTTCCTTCGAGCTCATCCCTAGATATATGGTGGGTCTGTGCACCATGAAGCTGTAAAAAAAAAAACGTTTTGAAACTAACATAATCAAATTTAGGCCCGCGACAGACTAGAATTACAGATTAGCAGTTCGGGTCAAACCAGCTAGCTCTTCATTTTTTTCAGGGAATAATATATTGATTCTTTTTCGACTTCTTTTGACTTTAACATATTGAGTTTGTAAATTTGAAAATAAAAAAGAAAGAAAGATCAGAATCATAGAGAGGAAATTAAAACAAACAAACAAACAAAAGAATGGGGAACACGAACCATGCAAGGGGACTAACGAAGGGAAGTTTTGATTTTAATAACCATCCTTATTCAGTTTACTTTTATTACTAATTTACGTTTTTTCACATAATCAAATATCAGGCCCACCAGTACCGAGTCTCCAATCAAACCGAGTTTTAACCTGCAACTTGTGCCGCTATAATTCTAGTACGCAAATTTCTTCATGTGGTCATCACTACTGTAATTGGTGTCTGAAAATTATGCTTTCCTTTGGTTACTGTATATCCTGTGAGTGGCCAAAGGATTTGGGGGGTAGAGTCTTATTTGGAGATCAACCTTACGGACATATGAGTTGGAGGACTGAACAAAGAACCTTTCTCCCGGGCAATGAAGATAATGGGACTATAATAATAAGCTGCAACTTTGACAGAGGAGTTCAAGGTACGTCTTTTAGTTATTAGTTTAGATGAATACGACTATTAGAAAACGGGTTCTTGTTGGCTTTAATTTATACTTTGACTCCAAACAGGACGTCCCTCATGGGCAAGACAAAAATGTTCATCCCTTTCTCCCTTGTTGCTTGGACTAAATGAGTTAATTTGAGCGCAGGGTTTGCATGAGACAATACAGACTGACAATATGTAGGTTAGGTACAAGTATACGTCCATGGTTGAAATCTGCGTCGTGATATCGGCTGTAATCTTCTGTTAATTTTTTTTTGTGAACGTGTTCTCTGTTTACAGGGTGAATGCCAGTAAACTATGGTTGACATCCCTTGTATTATTATATCACCCGGTTTGGTCGTTTCTGGCTCGAATTGTAGGCACTTTTAGAATTAATTTTTAATTTAAGTACACTAGGAAATTGACAAAAAGGCATTAAAATTGCCTGGAATTCCATATAGTCATCTTCCAGGGATTCACTCACATAGTGCGCTTAGGCTGCCTGTGAAAATATACAAATAATACTTCACATTTTCAGGCGCACACCATCCTAAGCCTGGCGTACCTTACTGCTGTTACTTCTGCACATTTTACCTTCCTGACAACGAAGAAGGGCGAGAGCTCTCCGTGCTTTTGCGGAGAGCGTTCAATGCAAAACAGATGTTCACAATCGCAGAGAATAGTATCTTGTGCAATGGTTTTGAACTGAAAACGAGTCGACAAGGCGGTCCATCAAAGTGAGTAAGGTCCTTTGTTCATCAAAGGGAAGTGCCTCAGGCCACATATATTAGAGAATGTCCAATACGTCTGATACGTTTACGACTTCAAATAAGGAAAATGCATTAAACGCGATAAGACTTTTAAAGTCAGACGTTTAAAAACGTCTGATTGACTCACTTTATAGACCTCTTACTACTAATCTCAGACGTTTAAGCCGTTTGGAATAGAGAAGACGCATTTTTGTCCAGACGTCTTAGAAGTGCGCTGGTATGAATAAGGACAGTTATTTTTTGGCACGAATTAACCCTTACTTCGACAAGAAGGGTTACCAAGGCCAATTTTATCTGATTCTCCTCCTGGGATTCCCTACCTTTTAAGTGTAAACGAGAGGGAAATCTCAGTGGAAAAGATTAAAATAACCCAAATGGTTGATAGCGGTGGAGACGGCTGACACTTCAGACTAATGATACATTAACATCCGTCTGACGAAAGACGAAAGGTAGTCGTGATGAAGATTACTAGATAGTTTTTTCAGTACAGCTTTTCAATTATAACACGCGATAACTTCATATTAATTTTTATATGATGATTGCTTTTTATTGAACACTCTTCAGTGTATTAGATTGTTAAAAGGGTACGGCATAACTTCCCCCTTCATTGCATACCCCACTTGTAAAATTCGTTGTTCAAACCTTATGAAAATTTTGCGAAAATCCTATACGAAATCAGTGTTTTCATATATATCGGGTACAACTTTTAATGAATAGAAATCGCAATCTCAATCTCAAGCTTGCTTATTTTCATTCTTTTCTCCTTACAGTTACGGATATCCAGATCCCGGCTACCTCAACAGATTAAAGCAACAGTTAGCTGACAAGGGTTTTACTTTATAGAGATTCACATACTTAGTCAGTTTGCGAAATCAAACCTTTCATTCCCAAGGTGCTCATACTCCAGAGATGTCTATAGAAATACCAAATTTCTTTTAAAGAATATTGAAAAACAAATAAATAGTACCACCTGAAAGAACTGCTAGTTTCTTTTGGATCGTCACAGTGCATGAATTCCATTTAGACTGACTTGAAAAATTTGAAGATGAAGTTACGTTATTCCATGTTTCGAACACAAGAGAGGATATAAAGGGGCCAGAGATAATTCCTCGCATAGACCCTATACCCATCGTAATCCCCCTTTTTTTTATCCTCTCTTGTCGAACATCACAAGGAATGAAAAAACTTTTATACTTAAAAGTATCAAAGGTTTTTACTATATACGAAGTAAATAGTGTCACGTGAATGTCCCACTGGAAAGATTGTATTTGAATGGCTATTTATCTGCAAACTCAAAATTTAGTTTGAACTACAGTAGATGTGTTCCGGAAATGCACAGACGGAATTGGACGGCGCAGGAATCTCCAAGCTACGTATCGGATAAAATTACTATCCAGCGGATAAAGTATTGGGCAAACCCAGGAGCTCCTGAGAAACCTTATCGCGCTATTCAGTGGATAGAGATTTATCCAGGCAGTGCATAGCGGTATCTACGTACCTTTTCAATAACTGGGGCCTGGTTAAGACAGAACTGGAATGGTTAGGTACTGGTTCTCTGTCCTACAGTTGGAAGTCGCACAATGGAAAGTAAAGAGATTTTCAATTTCATCGAGACATAATTTGTTGTTTTCTCCAAACAGGCTTGATGATGTGTTTTGCACTCCGTTGACAGCTGCAATTAATTTTGAGTTACTGATTTTTTATTGTTTTTATTAGCGATAAAACCGGACACGCAAGATTATTATTCTTTCTTAAAATTTAGCCAATCAGTTTTCAGCTCGCTGGTGGGACTAGCGTGATTAGGGGAAATGAAGGATAAGTGCAGAAAGATTCCTGTTATTGTAAACAGTGTTTTATACCTTTTCTTCAAATAAGATAGGAAAATAGCCGTGTCATAAACGGGATAACGCCTTACAGAATTGTAAGTATGTTCACATTTGTTGAAGAAAGTTTGCGGATTCAATTTTCGATTAGATTCGATTTATCAAGCTTTTATAGTCGCGCGATTGGAAATTGTGACATTAAAGTAGTTCAAAGACAACTGGTAGATCCCGTAGACAACCCGAATAGTATCCTAATCCGTGGTGCGAACATGATGTACTTGTACCGAGGCTCTGCAGATGGCAAAAATCTGAGTGCATTCTTATATGGGCGGGTCTTGAAATGTTGGTGTACGTGTTAGCAAATTTGTTTTTGAAGATATATCACTGTCGCCCACCCCTCCTCCCTGGAGAAACCACTGCTCGTCCCTTGCCCTAGAGATACTTTAATACTAATTTAGCAAAGGTTCAGTTTTGATGGGGAGGGGGGAAGGGGGTAAACTTTAGTGCAATTACAAAACAAAATTGCTTAGTCAAGAGAATTACGGACATGACGATACAAGACGAATTTGCTTGATATTTTATCAACTTTTCCCCACTACTTCTGTAGGAAATGAATAGGCGCAACAAATGAGAATTCACATAAGTTAAATATAATTATGAGAAACCGGCCATGAGTATCGAAAACTCTTATCAGTAAGGTCTTCTCTCCACTAACACTGATTTCTGAAGACGTAGATGTCAAGAAGAGAGTTCGACCGACTACGTCTCTTGGGTTTCTTTGCAATCCCGAGATAACATTACAGGTGATCTTACTCAGCAAATACCGTAATGACCTAATGAAGCGCCCGAGGCGTCTACGTAATAAGTTAGGGGTCAAAGCTGGGAGCGTTTAATAGATAGCAGGCGTTTATTTATAGCAGTAACAAGCTCAACAAAACGAATATGCTTTCGGCAAAAAATACCAAGAGGGTTAAAAAATAGCGGAATATTCAGTCCATCAATTGATACGTGTAGGCCGTCTAGAGATCCATACCGCTCTTTCAAATATTAATATCGATGTCAAAATCCTCGCTCAGTACGGTTATTGTGTTGCCATCGTTAGTCTATCCGTACTTTGACTGGAGCTTGACATTGAACAACACGAAATACGCAAAGCCTTGTTAATCAAGCAAGAAACTGAATGAATCGAATCATTTTGCTTCCTTTTTGCTAATCCCAGTATTTTGGAGTAATTCTCAATGGGGGCATCTATTAGGTAGGGGGCGTTTATTAGAGAGAGGCGTCTAATACAATTTTAACCGCGTAGAGGGGCGTTTTTTAGATAAGAGGCGTTTATTTGGAAGTGGGCGTTCATTAGGTCATTTACAGCAGGTATATCAAGTCAACGAAGAATAAACACGTTATACCAAGAGATGCAAAAATCTCCATTTTTATGGTCAAAATGCAGTGAATACAAAATGAGATGATTGAGTGGTGAGCACAGAATGTACATTAACATTCATACCTTAACATGTGATATTTTAAAAGATAAGAGATAAAAACCTCAGTTGCGTTGCTTAACGAACTTACAAACGTTCTACATGTTTTCTACATCTATTACTACACCGTAGGAAACATTACAAAATCAGACTCTATAGAAAGTGGATCATCTTAGCCTTTAACACCAGTCCATCAATGTTAGACTTTTTACATACTGTAAACTTCTGCTAAAAGTTCTGGGCGTCTTAAGGATCGCCCCATATAAGGGAAACCGGGACAGTCTTGGATTGTGGATTCCAGGTTGTGGATTCCAGATTCCAGGTACTGGATTCAAATCTTTGACATTGGAACTTGGAGTTTGGATTTCAATCGTTGGTGGGATTCCGAATTCCTTCAGCATTATTCCGGAATCCACAAGGAAAAAGTTCCCGGATTCTGGAATTCCCTATATGGGGTGATAAGGAGGGCTTTCAAAAGGGGGGGGGGGATTATATCCAGCGGGGCTTATAACGGGACAAAAAAAAAAACATTTCAAAACAAGCTACATAGCAGTGCTGATCACAATACTTCATGAATTTACTCGCGTTCTTATGCTTCAAAACGTCGTAAAAATTGAATTAATTATAACACAAGCTTGACGGGGGGCTAATGTCCGGCAGGGCTTATAACTAGATGAATTTTTAGTTTACAGGTAGAGAGGGGCCTAATAAGTGGGAAGAGGGGGGTGGGGGTGGGGCTTATAAGCGGAAGTTTACGGTATTCAGTAACTGGCCGATGAGGAAGCGGGGTTTGAACTATCGAGCCAATGCTTGTCACACGAATTGAACCAAAATTAATGCTGATGTACGTCTGTGAAAGGATTTAAGTTAATAGTTGACAATAGACTTCAGCCTTGTGTAGTCCCTAAATGCTAAGCAAGGGAAGTGATTATATTTTTTACATATTCAATAACCCTAGAGTCTCCGACCATGGCCATGTGTTCTGCCTTGGAAAATGATTTTATCACCACTTGTTGCTGCTGTTTACCCTCAAAAGAATGACAAGCCTGAAGGCTTCGAATGTTAACTGTGCCATCACCATCTCCAAACTCAGTCTTGGGGAAAGTATCAGGAAATTCGTCCACTTGATAAAGGAATTTTTCAGGGGTGGGTATACCTGTACCATACAGACAATACAGAGTCACATTGGGTGGTTCTCTAATCCAAATCGGCGGGACTAGTCCACTGATATTGATAGCATCAGGGAATCCAATATCTAAAAAGAACTTCTTTAGGTTACCCAGCGAGTAGTTCTGATTGGCTGTTTGGACAATTACCTGCAAGAATATTGATAGCATGCATATTGTGAATTGATGTGAACCTTTTTTTGTTCATTATTTACAATACAGAATTTACATATAATCTATTTCAAACATTTTTTTTCTGCAGCGCTTTGAATACTATTGCCACTGCAATGGCCTTATAGAAAAATCTGTCCAAGCCAATGACTGGATATGGCACCTCCAACTTTCCAAACAGTTATTTTCTATTTACATGAATATGTGTATATGTGTCTAGGGCCTTTTTAAAAGGGGGTAACCATTATCACTATTGTTATCCTAGCAAGCACATTAAAGATAACCCAAGAAAATTTCCTAAGTAGGGTTACCCTATCACTCAAGTCGAGTTTACATATTTGAATGATGTGTTTTGTCATGTGTGACCATAAGACTAAAATAAACATTCTTTGCAATGTCCAAGATTTGAATGAAATCTTTAAGACCCTTATGGAAAAAGACACTGAATTCACGAAAAACAAACAAACAAAAAAAAGAAAAAACAGACAGATAGTATCATTGTATAACAGAAGATACCTATTGGTTAGCTCAAAAATTGGATAACTCCTAGTTGTCCTGGATGAGCAAAGTATCCCTAGCAGGACGTTTACAAAGCAGGTAGGGTAACCCTAGCACTCAATAAATACAGCACTAACCTATATCTAGCACCAGCCTATCTGCCTTGTACATGTAAGTTATACATGGTGTAAAATAGGAAGAAATGTGCAAGTGCTAAGGTAACCCCAAGCACCAGAGTTACCCTCCCTTCTTGTAAACAGGCCTTACAAATCGGGCATTGAATTACTAAAATGTACAGGATAGTATATGTTTGACATTTTCAACCAAAAAAGTGTTTTAAAAAGGGACGTTTAACTTTGGGAACCTGTCAAAAAATTACTTGTTACACAAGTGCATGTACTATAAAAGAGGAAACAAAAGTAGTAATAATAAGATGATTATAATTTTGATAATTTAAAGTGAAGTTGCAGTCACAAAGATCTAGAACTTTTCACACCATAATTAAAATTAGGTGACTTAGAAAGAAACAACCACAAAAACAGCAACCTTACCTCCTCAACCGACCAGAAGTCTTTGCTAGGCAATAGGAAAGCAGAGCTTTCGTAAGTCCTTAGGACCGGCCTAAGACTCAGAGGTTCTAGAACTACATCTGGCAGACCTAAACTGGTCCCTGATGCATATATTCGCATAAGCTTGGCAGCACCTGCCCAAGCACCAGCTAAAGTAATCCAGACTTTGATGTGGGTGTCTTTCCAGTCCTGAGACACCTTGCTAAGGAAGTAATGGGTGTATGGACAGCCGAGGCTGTGGGACAATAGGATCACACTTGTTTTATTGTTCTTTACATAGGTGTCTTCAATCAGTGATTTTAAATTATTGAAGTACTCTTGAGCAGAATCTGTAATTAAGTTATCACAAAATTAATGTTTGATTCTTGTCTGTAAAATATGTGTTTATGCATTATATGTTAACTCATCAACCTTGGAGTTAGCTGGGATGTAACCACGGCAACATGGCAGCACATGTACTGCCAAAATGTAACTGGTTAAAGAATCATTTTTATGATCCATAAGAGTTTTGACATCAGAAAAACAACTGATTACTATAATTTATTATATTGGGTGGCCATATTTTAATACAAAAAAAAAACCCTCTTGAGGTGGCTTAAGAGGATTTTTCATGGGCAATATGTACAGCTGTGGTGGTCACTTGTTGACATAGTTAATGTTCAAGTAGGAAGGGGGGGGGGGGGGGTAATATATATTGCGCCTGAAAAATCCCATTGAGTCAGCTTCAACAAATTCAAAGCTTACTAGGTGCATATCTGAAGTCAAAAGGTGCTGCTCGCAATGAAATGCCATCTTCAAGTCCAATTTTTTCAAGGGCATCTACCATATCAGCAAAATATTCCCCGGGGTGATACAGTGAAGGATCTAAATAGGTCACTGACTTAGCTGAGCCAAAATTTGGAGTACGCACTTCAACGCCAGGTGAATTTCCCATTGTCTGAGAGGAACTATTATAAGCAAGTCTGCAAGTGCAAAAGATTAAACAATGTCTCAATAAATTCAAGTCTACATTTGCACCCTAGCTGAATGACAAACCCCTTTACAAAAAATGCAAAGATTTTTTACAGAATGCTTTTAATTAGGATGTAAATAATTTATGGCTTAATCAAAAACCTTTTGATAGTTAGTGGAATATGACTTTCCTGGTGATTATGTGCCATTAGTAGTTAAAGGACTGTTGAACTTGAAAGTGACCATTATTATTTTTATCTCCCATTGGAAAACAAAAAATCTTGCCTTGCAAATACTTTTTCAAATACCAGTACACAACAAAATATAACCAGGAGAACAGTCTGTGTGAGCATTTACAGCGGCAAGTTGAACACAGGTCATTGCAAAGCCTTTACATATCAGATGTCAATACTTGTTAAACGTAATGACTTGCAATAACCTCATAAATTTTCACGATATTTTTTGTTCAACTTATCTTTATGACTGAAAAGGTTAAGATATATTAAAATTAAAATTACAAAATTGCACCTTATATTATCTGCCCAGCAATCAATGGCCTCTGGCAACAGTGACTCTACACTCAGCCATAAATCAAACCATGAACTTGAGGTCTTTTCACACCAATAGTGTGGCACTGATGGTTTGTGGATGAGAGCTTCAAGCCGGCTTCCACCATCTCCAGGAACTACAGTTGACAAAAACTGCTTTCAGTAAGCATGTTAGTTAAGAGTTGGCTCGAAGATATTAGCACTTTAGTGCTACACTGTGAATTCGAGGGTAAATAAAGTTTATTGATTGATTGATTGAAGAGTATGGGCTGAGTTCTTTGCCCCTCGGTGATGACAATGCGTATGTTCACTATGGTATCTTTTTTTGTTGGTCCCCAGTGGTACAGCCATTCTAAAGCTCTCTGTCTCCAGGCTAGCCTGAGAAAACAGTAGACATTTCACGACACCACCACTGGTTTCACTGGACTAGCTATGAGGTCAGAGAAACGAGTGCCGAAACTCCATACTGATGACTCGTCACTATGCAGATCTGGGTAGTGCTTTTGATTGGTTGAACCAAATATCCCACATGGAACAACCAGTGAAAAGCACTACCCAGACCTGGGTAGTGATGTGTCATCAGTAGTCTTTCTTTGCTTGTTTCTCAGACATGATTGGTGTTATGAAAATACGGGTTTGGGATCAACCATCCTTCCCCATCCCTAGCTCGTCCTCTTGCTCTCCAATTCTTCCCTTTTCCCTCACCCTAGCTTTTTTTCTAAGGCGAGATTAGGACACAGGATTGACGTAACTCACTGGTCACCTGAAGAACAGCAACAATCGTCATCTTGCTGACTAATTCTGATTGGTGCATTACATTTCTTTATGACTATATGAATATCTACAGGTAGCTTTTTGGAGCCTTCCATTCAAAAATCTCAAGAGTGATAATGTAATAATATCAATGTTAGTCTGGAGGGAGGAAAAAGCCAGGAAAAGGCTGCGGATTTGAGCTTGAAGCAACTTTTTGGGTCAATTCTCCTATCCCAGGGCCATCATAATTGGTCAAAAGAGAACAAATTCCCCACCCCTCCAAATAAGACTAGAGGTCGAGTGTGTTTCATTGAAAGAAGCAACACACCAACTTTTAAGAAAGCTGCATCTGTTTATTTTAACAGTTGTTGTTAAAATGCTCCAGCAAAATGTCACATCACAAAAGAATAGCTGATAAGGTGATACTGGGTAAAGAAATATCAAAAAGTGTCTTGAAAATGTTTTCAAAAAACACATTTAACATTCAGGTTTATGACCCTTCTTCAGTGTGAGAAAAAACTGTTGTACAGTACTAAGCAATATCATAGACATCATAAAAAAGATCAAAGCAAGTGTGCATAATTTAGTGGTTTTTCAGTTGAATATTAATCACAAAAGAATGTTTTACACCTATGTAGTTTAACAAATTTGCAGCTGTTAAACAAGTAAATTTACTTGCTTTCAAACTCAGGCAAAACATTTGTATCATGCAGTTGTACTGAATAAGAGTTAACTTCCTAAAACATAATGTAAAATAGTTATAGCTATCACTAAGTGCCAATGAGCAAAGATTTTACCTAGTATATGTGCACTGTTCAATTGTTTAAAAATATCATATTTGAATTACAGTAATTTATGAACAATAGATTGAACTTAGTTCTATTGCATAAGTGAAAATTATCTTGAAAATAGCGTGAACTTAATGCAAGGAGCACACATACACCAACCCACATTACGGCCTCGGCCATTACCTCAGGCATGAACACAGCCATATCACACGCAGGTAGCCAGAGACAGCTGGCTCTTATTGGGGCTCACCAGCATGGCAAAGCCATCGGGTCAATAAACGGGGAAAACCCGTGTCTGAAAGACCCTTTACTGCTGAAGAGAGTGCAAAGCACTCTAGTAAGTGCCAGCTCCACACAACACATGTGAGAGCTGCGGGCTGGGAACCACACGGCAGTTCTCCCAAGACATGCGAGGGGAGGGCGAATCTTAGGGTGCTTTCCAAAAGTCAGAACTGGCCAGCTGGACCATGGCCACATCGGTCATTTTGAAAATGACATAGGCTTTTTCCAAGAGTTTATGATGAAAAACGATTTCCTTGATACTGTTTAGCATTCGACTGATCTGGCTGGATAGCTTTGTTTAAAAGTAAAATTCCCATTTCAAATGGAATGACAAATGGAAAGCACCCCTTAGAATCCTTGAAAAATCACGTTAAAGTCCACAAATAATCAATGTATAGACTTGTATTTTTTGTGCCTTTGAAGAAAAATAATTCGGGAGGCTTCCTGGGCGCACCATAAATTTTTATTAGCTTTATAAGAGACCAAAGAGGGAGGATAAAAATAGATTCCATGTCAAGCTCTCCTCGGCCACCATCGTGCACAATGTGCATAAAAAATACCCACAGATCCTTAAGGGAACAATGGCCGCCATCTTTTGAAACCAATCCATGGTAATGTAACTGTTTTAAACTGACTGGTAACCAGGTCTTTTACAGCTTCCAATACGCTCTTCTCGCATATGGTAACATGCCCGTCCAACCTCGTTTACGAGTAAAAATTCTTTTGAAATTCAAATACGAAACATCGTCTGATTAGCATTTCAAAAGAACTTGTACTCAAAAACGAGGTTGGACGGGCATATTACCATACGTGAGAAGAGCGTATCCAAGATGATGTCCATAATCAGATGAAATTCAACTGCCCCCACCCCACGGGCTGACTTCCTTTGTCAAATCCCCGGCCTTTACCTCTCCTCCCCCCTCCAGATTAACATTGATGGCGGCCAGTCTGATACATGTAGCTAGCATCTGCACTTTTTACAGGAGCTTAGACTAATTTTAAGCAAAGAAACACATAAGAGCACGAAATAGATGAATTTACGTGGCAAATACAATGCAAATCTTAACCATAATATTAATTACCGGTATTTCAAACTTTACATCACAAGCTAATGACGCAAATGGTTTACACAAGCTTAATGCTTACGTTTTATACTGATTGTCTACCATCCTTGAGGCTCATTTTCAATAAAACATACCTTGTAATAGAACCACCGTATTGAAAGTCATCACCGAACCAAAACATTTCTTTATAGATTAGTACAACATAATTTGTCCAACGTAACGAAGTGATAAGCTTGGTGTCCATGCGCCCTACATCTGTCCAATCGATTGTACAGCTCGGAAAATCAACAGACAATTGAGGAGGTAAAACTAATCATAACCATAAAACTTACCAATAATAACAGGAGATTTTGCAGTCACAATAGTCAGGTTGCTGAGCAAAAAAATTAAAAGTTTAAAGTAAAACATCCTAGAGATGCCGGCTACAAGCCGAACGGCTCACATTAAACGGCTCTTTTGTTTCCTTTTTGCTTCCTTTTTGTGTCTCCTGATTTTCTAGGACTGCGATATTTGCTGTCAGCGGCTGATGACACTCCTCTCCACACGCCCCCTATCATCCTCCTGTCCCTATCCCTGTCCCTGTTTTAGCTCCTTTTCAATTCAGGAGGTACCAAAAGGAGCTTTAACAGGGCGCAAAAATATTCAGATATTTCAATCAAGTTCTTTCTGTTGTCATGTTGTTGTTAAACTTGGAAACAGCTGGTTTCCGCGTCATTCTCAACAACATACAGTGCTTTCGTTTTTATTTTCCTTTTGACTATTCTGAACAAAAACACAAGAAGTCCAAAGACTACTGCAAAACTGATTTAAAACAACGTAGTAACATCTGTAAACCTGAAGAAGGCTGGTATGGCCAGCCGAAATATTCACGGTTATAAAAAACAATATACGTTGTTTTAAATCAGCTTTGCAGTAGTCTTTGGACTTCTTGTGTTTTTGTTCTTTATATTTTGGCTGATTTGATTTCTTTTCTAGAGATCCAACGTTTACAACTAGCAGGATCTTCGTCCACGGTTTTTGCAGCTAATTTAATCCTTGACTATTCTGAGCCTGATTATTCCAACTTATTCATGTACTAAGCCCTAACCCGAGAGTTGAGGCTCTGTTCGGTTGTGTGCTCTCTTCTACGTGAAAAACGCTGGTTCATAGCATAGCCGCCAGACTGAGGTCGGGCTTGAACATTTTGGAGTCCCACTTTCATGTTTTATCAAATTGTATCTAGGTTGTAACAGTTGGCAAGTTAGATTTTTATTGTATTTTAACTGAATCTTTTTTGCACTGCTCTCTGGAAGCGGTGGAAGAGCATCACCGTAATGAATGAGGGCATGGATAAATAAAGCTAGCTTGCTTTAATGATCAACTTTTGCAAAGGTTTCTCTTTCTAGTCACGTTGTGGACTCTTCTTTCAATCAAATCAAAGAACCTCCGGTTTTGTTTGCAACAACTGTTTACAACTGTTTATAATTATTTCACTATTTTACAAATAAAAAACCTGAGAACGTTTTAAAAACATGACTGACCGAGGGAAACTCAGACTCAATCTCTCTTTTTCTCTTGCTGGAAAAATAAAACTGCACAAAGCGGGCCCGGTGTGTAATGTTCTTTCAGAGCTATTTCATTAAAGACATGAAACTCTTTACTGGCGGTGTTATAAATTCCAGGCAAAAAAAGAGCCAAAGTTGAGGCCCCTGGGGCCCGTTTCTTGAAATTCCCGGCCGGAACTTTCAATCAACTTTGTGAGCCCGAAGTCATAGTTTAAAATCAAAATCTGACGAATATTAGGGTGGATTCTAGTCCCCCAACAAGCCCATTTTGTTTCCTTATCTGTTATTGTGTCATTTTGAAAACAATGAAAACCTCGATCTACATTATCTCGATTTTTTTACGGCGCACGTCAGGGCCTTCCGGGCAGTTAGCGGGACATTCAAGAAAAAGGCCCCACGTTTCCAAGAAACAGATAGGCTACCGGATAGAACGCTAATGCCATTTTTACATCTGGGAAATTATGGTTCCCTTTCATATCCCACCCCGTTCAACCCCGTACCCGTAGACGAAAACGATGCTTCTTGTTGGGGGCCGGGCTCCCAATCTCGTACCTCGAGTCTTCGTCCCTCACTGCGCATGTTGGCTTGGTCAAGGGGAACGAAGACGCTGGGTACGAGGGTGGGCTCCCTCCGGCTCTTGGTCAGCACTTTTTAACACCTGTCGAAAGACCCTTGGACACCTTATGAAGTTTACACAACCTAGTATTCCTTATCGTTTTGGATTAGCCGGTTAAGCACTGCGTTTTACAGATTAGGGTTAAGCACTACCTTTACTGATTAGGATTAAGCACTTCCTTTAGTGATTAGGGTTAAGCACTGTTTCGAAACTGGTTAGGTTCCTTTTTTGGATGCTATGTGTACTTTAATCTACCTTGTGTAAACTTCATAAGGTGTCCAAGGGCCTTTCGACGAGTTAACGAGTGCTGACCCCGGCCCCTTTTTTCATTGGTCACGTGGTGTTACGCCTGCGTAGTAGCCGTTAGTGGAGACTTAACTTTTCTTTGTCCTTTGCCTTTTGGTGCGAGAGCGACACTTAGAAAAATTTTCGATCAATTTTTGTCCAGAATGAACGGAGAAACCACCCAGCATCTCACGCAAGTAAAACACGTAAGAGTAATCTTTTGACATATTTTGGTTAAGATATATTTTGTGAATATTGCTACGTTCTCTGTCGATTTTTCTCGCTTCATAAGAGGCTTTGTGGCTAAGAGCAATATTTCTTGCAGTCGGCGACTGACGAGGTTTCTGAAGACGATGACGTTCCTTTGGTAAGTGCTGATTCCTTTCTTCCTAGAATAATTTCTTTGAGTTAAATATTGACTGCTTTTAGAATTTTTATGTTACTCTGGTGAGATAATTACTGTTGGACTGATTGCAATTGCGATTTGTCCGATTTCAGGCGCAGAGGAAACAAAAGCCGGTGGAGAACGAAGGTAAGGTTTGTAAGCTTTAGATCTACCGCTCTTTAAAGTTTGAATCAGTAGTTCACAACCCAATCACTCCAGTGAATTCTTTGTTACTGAAAGCTGCTGCAATTTTTGGCAATCGTGTTTTATTGATCAAAACCTAGAAAAGTATCTTGATGTGTTGAATAGTCTCTTGTTAAATTTCGGTTATTCACGGGAGCACATGTAAGCGGTTTAGTCTAACTCCATTGCTTGGCATGCCAGCAATCTGCCTCTGCCCATTTCAAGAGGAAGTTTTAGAATCTTTGCCTATCAAAATGCCATCATCAGCTTTCGGATTCAGCTTAAAAGCGAGAAATCGGCGGAGAAAAAGACAGAAGTTTAACCTGAATTTGCAAGTCTTATGGTATTCAAAGCTGGTGTAAATCAAAAGATGTCGATTTCATGTCCATTTTGGTGATCGGTACTACATTAACAGGCTCAATTGTTTCCGCCGCTTTTGTTGTCGCTCGGATCAGTTTGCTCAAATTTCAGCTTATTTTCAGAAATCGTCTTGTCTGAGTTGTGAAAATCTGCGAAATGCTATCACATTTTATCCGTTTACCCATGAAGACACTATAACAGAAGATTTTACTTTTCTCGTTAGATTTCCATGAAACGAACAACGTTACAAGTTGTTTCATTTTATGCCATTGAGTTCCGAACTAGAAAAAACACGACATGTTTATCTTGATTTTTGTAACTTTTTGTGTAGGACCTAACAAGAAAAAACTCAAGCTGGAATCTTCACACGTAAGTTTTTGATAGTTTCACTCACCGACCCCGATTCTTTACAGTCATCAAATTGAATGGTTGTTGATCCGACATTTTCAAAAGTTACGATTCCTTCGAATTTTCCTTTTTAGACGGTTTTGTATCAATATAACATCCGTATTCACTCACTTTACATTTTTCCTGCATGTTGATTCGATCTACATTTGTACACCTCTGGATTCGCTTTTGCCTTAAGAAGGACGTAAAAAGGTGAGCTCAAATACATATATCTGTTTAGTGATAAGGGCCATGTTTTCTGTGGAACAATGAGATTCCAGGATGACAATTGGCTGCTGTCTAGGGGTGGGAAAGGGCTTTCTTTTTTTGTCCCCAAAGATGAAGGGGACTTTTTACAGTAAAAATAATGGCCCTTTGAGAAAATATTTCACGAAAAAATTGTTTACAGCCAGTACGTAGGTGGAGTTCGCTAGGGTTTTAATTCATTTTCTTCAAACTATTCATAAACACAACAGTATCCACAAATTATTGAGGGTAACAGGTTTAAGTCATTTCAGGATGAACCCAGCTGGTATAATGATGATCTCTATATTGTTAGTAGCTACAGTGTCAGTCAAAATTGTTGGGACACTTTGCTGTCTTCTTGCCCTCCCAGTGTTGGTGTGCAAGATTTGGTGAGTTAAGAGCGATAAACAACATTGGGCGGACGAGGAGATGGGCCAGAAGCAAAAAAACAGCGTGAGGGGAAGTGTCCCAACTATTTTTGCCTGAGACTGTACACTGTCTTTATCCCTTGTTGCCAGTGATTGATTTTACCACAGAAAAACGCATTCAATTTAATTAGTAATATTGACATAATTTCTGAACATTATGATAGATTATGCAATTGCAATAGAGTTGGATATTTTACTATTATTTTATAAGTCAATTCATGAGGATGGAGGAGAGGGAGTAGGGCTTCTAAAGCATTAATGAACTACATCTATAAGTGATCAAGAATTTACAAGATAATACTATTAATACCAGCAGACAAGCACCCCTTTTACCACCAAATTTCACTTGAAATTGTCCAGTGTGAAGCTAATCTTTGAGAACGTCTTGAAAGAAATAGATAAATGTTCATGAATCACCCTTTCCCTCTCAAAAAAAAAGAAAAAGAAAAAAGAAAGTGATCAGCGAATGTTCTACCTTAAGATATAAAAGACTACTCATATTTTCCAAAAATGGGGTTTTGGGTCGATAAACAATCACTATAATTGCTTCTCCAATATTATTATGTAAATAGTAGTAGCATCAATGAATGCGTTCTGAGAAATCTAATAATTGTCCAATTTTAAATTCTTAATTCTGCTTCTATACATATTTTGTTCAGTTCATCAAAACCCATGAAGCTGAATGCAAGCATCAAACTACACTCCAATTCTGCATTGAAGCACGGAACCAAATCACCTGTCAAGAAATCTCCCCTGGACAAAGGCCACCACCCCCATAACACTGCCATTAAAAAGGAAGCTATATCACCAGTGAGTTTTATTCTTCTTTTATTTCTGTACTCAGCCAAACAGAAGAAATTTCAAAATAAAAACTGCATTGTACAGCATGGAAACCTAGTATGCTATGGCCCTGTAAATGGAGAACCAACAAAAGTGTAAGCCTGAGAAACAGCCAACATTTTGCAATATCACCACTGGTATGATCCCCTTAAAATGACACTGGAGGAACGACTGCAGAAATTCCATACTCATGACCTACATGTATCACTACACAGAACTGGGTAGTGACCATCATCTGTATGGAATTTCTCTGCTCATTGCTCAAACATCATTTTCCAGGGAAACCAGTTGTGGTGTCTCAAAATGTCCATTGTTTCCTCAGGCTTCAGAAGTGTAAGAAAGTGTTAGTGCCCTGAAATGAAATGGAATGAAAGGAGGGCAGCAATTGCCTTAGTAGTAAGGAGGTCACTATTGTAGCCAAGAATGAAAAAGGGCATTAAATTTAGCAATTCAGGCATTCTCAACCTCATTATTTTTAAAAAAGGTTGGACTTTTTATTAACCAGAGTAAAGCAAATACTTTAAACTGTACATGCAGCTGTATCGATGTATTCCTGCCTCAGAAATCCCACTCTAGAGTACAGTGTTGCCACAGATTGCCCTGGTATTCATCATTTTATTTGTTGATTCTAACCTTTTCAGGTAAAACAATCGCACCATGCATCAGGCCATGCTGAAAGTGATGATGATGATGACACTCCCTTGGTAAGTTATTTTATTTGGATAACAAAGTCTGAAAAGGTGGATCTGTTTATCTTTAATAAATTTTATATAAAAAACATACAACAAGTCCACTCTCTCCCTAGTTCTTCACCATATTTGGTTCTCTTAGAATTCATAAGTGAGCTATTACAAGATCGTTAGGTTTTTTAAAACAATGTGAGCTGATTCATCTTATGGTGTCTTTTAGGCTGCCAGGGCCCAAATAAAGTAAGTATGTTGTATTATTCCTTATCGCTTATACCATATAATTATATAGTTTGCTCTATCAAAATAAAAAGAGCCTTTTCTCCAGATAGTTGATTTACTGGACACTAATGCCACTGTGATTCAACACACTCTGACTAGTAGTGGATGATGTGATATCCTCTTTTTTTCTAGAAATGTTTTATAATTTTTAACACTTTGCATTATTTAACATGTCACAGGCAGGCGGAGGCGGATAAGATTAAAGCGGAGAAGAAAGTTGTCACACCCAGACCAGCTAAATCAGCATTGAACAGTTCAATGGATGAAATGAAAAAAGTGGTCAAATCTGAAAAGCACGAAAAGGTGAAAAATGGAAAACCTCTAAAACTGGAGAAAAAGAAGGAGAAGAAGGCAGCAGATGTTGCAAAAAAGCATGATTCAGTTACGAAGGAAAAAAAGTTAGAAGGAGGAAAGCCTTCGAAGAAGACAGTAGACAGTGATGATGACCAACCCTTGGTGAGAACAGACTTTTGTATTTTCAGGTTTTACTAGTCCTTAGCAGTTCAAAATTGTGTATTGTTATCCACTATACACAATGTAGTCCTTAGATTTCAAAATTATATATCCGTTATCCACGGATGTATTGCTCTCCATTGGATAAGGGTTAAGGAAGCTAATTTTGTGTACCTCCTGCCTTTTTGGGAGTCAAAGACATGAAATGTTGTTGTTTTTTGAAGCAGGCCTAAGCGTATCCAAAGAGATCCCTTTAAACAAACATAAGGGACACTACTTTCAGGGTTTCAGGGCTCGTCACTTGCAGGTTTTCAGCTGGTCAGCTGCTATGCATTGGCCTGTGGGTATTCTCTATCGCATTGCACCATTTATCTTCAAGAAAATGCCAGTTTATTAAAATCTAATGATACTGATTTTGGTTTTTACTTTCATATATCCATGGATGACTATGACAGTCTGCTAGGTATGTATTTGTCTCTAACATGTGTAATTAATTTTTGACTTTGAAAGGGCAAGAGAACTTACAAAATGTTAAAAAATGAATACAAATTAGCATTGTTCATCAAGAAAAGCATATGAGAAGAAGGCACTATATTAGGAAGAAGGCATTCTGAAATTCAGATTAACCATGTTTTTTTATTTATCTGTGACAAACACTGCCAGGGAAAAGCCATAATATGCTTTCATTTCATCTGGCATGGTCCAGAGGTGTGGGAGGAGGGTGGAGAGGATAAGCTGATGCAAACATTTGATTTATTCCCAGAGTGAACAAGACCCCCACAAATAAGAAGCAAGTAAAACCAACATCTAGTGGGTCATCTGGTCAGAAGAAAGATACTGCAGCCTCGGTGTGTACTTTTTTGTTCTAATGTGTTTCTTGCTTCTTAATCGTCATATAACGGAGGGTTCTCCTTTATTTGGGACCAGAGAAATAGTCATTAAAAACCATTGAACATGTCAGTAACAAAATATTGTACATGTGCTACTTAAAACACTTTTATAACAAATGTTCTCCTTCACCAGCGCAAGAGAAAGAAGAGTGCAAGCAATGAAAGTGACAGCGATGAAGACAGTAAACCATTGGTAAGATAAATTCTATACGCAAGATTGAATGTACAGAATTTCATTTTATGCCTGTTTTAATCAATGACAATATTGTCACACTTTCCCTTGCATGGTTTGTACAATCTTGAAAAGGTCTTGCATTTTAGTCGTTTCGGTCTTGAAAAGTCCTTGAAATTCACAATCTTGTATACACCATACACCTTTTTTTGTAAAATTAGATTATTTTGCCAAGGAAATTAAGATAATTTTGGCTCATTCTCGGTGTAAGGAACCGGTAAAACTCACAGGTAGCATAAAAAACATTTTTGTGCATGAACAATATTATATTTCACTGTTTCCTTATTTGAAATGCTAATTTTGTAAAAATCGTAAATGACTCCTTGACATGTTGTAGCCAATAGGGTGATCAAAGGTGGTTAAAGTCGAATGTCGATTTATTAAAATTAATAAATCTTTGTCCTTGAAAACTGTAATTTGTCCTTGAAAAATCCTCGAAAAGTCCTTGGAATTTGTTTGTCTGAAGTTGTACGAACAGTGCCTTGGTTTGTGTGCCACTTACATTTTGGCATCATTTGTGAACTATTACTGAACACACACATGGCAATGTGAAATCTATTTGTTAAGCACTGTTATGCACCTATCAATGTTAAGCCCCAGGGGGGGGGGGTGGGCAGACTTAGGGGAATTTGACATTTTAATGGAAGCCAGAGTCAAATTCCCCACCCCCAGGCACCTACTAAATGTCAATTTCCCGCCTCTGGGGTAACTTTTTCTAACAGAGTTAGGACTTAATAATTGACAGGTTGGAAAGGATATGTCTTTTGCAACCTCACATAGAAACAGAAACAGAAGGAATGAAGACTTTCTATTTATAAACATTCGATCATACAATGAAAGAAGTGATGGTTCATATATACCGAAAAATAAAACAGATTCCTCACCTTTCTTTCGCTCATGTTGTCTTGTTACTTTTAAGAAAAGCAGAGGTCATTTACCTCTGGTGACTTCTGGGTATTACAATGGCAGGTCACTCATTTCCAGTTTCTCTCGGTCTTCCAAGATGGCGGCCATGTCAAATCCCGACCCTGGGGGAACGCTTAAATGTCAAAATCCCTACCTAGGGGAAGGCACGCTCAGTCAATTTCCCGTGGGTAGCCCGCTCCCCCCCCCCCCCCCACCCTGGGGCTTAACATTGATAGGTGCATTACTACTATAACTATTATGATTTCATTTAGAATTATCTCTGTGGGCAAGGTTTGCTTGGATGTACAGTGCAGTGGAACCTCAATATAACAAACCTGTATATTATTATAACAAATCCTTCGTATAACAAACATTATTATTTTCATCCCAGTAATAGTAATATATATGAAAAAGAACTTTGTTTACAACAAAACCTTGTTATAGCAAACAGATTTTACCAGGTTATATCAAGGTTCCACAGTAGGTGTAGTGATATCTAGGTACAGTCTCTACAGTACATCCATGGATCATGCTAAAAATTGTAATGCTTCATTTCAGGCCAAGACTGCCAAGAAAAGTTCTAAACCAGCAAAGACAGAGAAAGCAAGTGGGTCAGCTAAAAAGAAACCCAAGGAAGAAAAGTCTGAAAAAGAGGTACAAATTAACATTTCTATTATGCCTAGCTAGTGATGAATAAATAATGAATAGGCCCTTTAATTTGCAGGTAGCCATTCACGTGACACAAAACCGCCGTGCTGGTGAGCAAAAGTCACACAGGGACAAGTCAAACAAAAGACATACATAATTTTAAATTGTAATTTTCTTTGTTTTTCTTGTCCCAGTGCGACTTTTGCTCACCAGCACGGCGGTTTTGTGTCACGTGAATGGCTACCTGCAAAGGGCCTATTGTAGCTATACATAATCATTGTACATGCAAGTAGACTTTCATAGGTCAGCATGATAAGTGATTGCATGTTGAACCCCTTCAAGGATACTGGAAACTTGTACATATGTGCAATTCCACATTAATGAGGGATGAAAAATATAACATGTCTGAACATGGTGTTGATCACCTATGTGGTCTAATAATAATGACTGTCACAGTACAATCAGTTGATAATAATTATAATTAGATATCATGATCTTGACTCAGCTGATATTTTATTATTGCTACATAGGAAAAGGGAAAAAAGAAGAAAGAAGAGGAGAAGGAAGTTTGGAAATGGTAAGCTTATGGTGAAAAGAAATAATTATAATCAATGACAATAAATATTTCAGTGGTGATTTGCTAGATATCTTTAATGGTGATCAGGAGAGAAAACAATGTTCAGTCTTGTCAGCAATCTTGTGTCAAGCCAAAAATTAAATTACAGGAAAACTTAGTGATGCCTAAAGGTACAAACAAAAAATTGTCCTTATCCAGGAAAAAAGTTGTCTTGACTGGAGGGGGACATTGGAGTGCCTGGTCACGTCAAGCAAAATTTGTAGAAGTTGATACACACAAAATTATCTTTCTCTCAGAATGTTCAAGCTGTTTTAAATAGCTCATGAAAAATAAAAAAATGCATTCAGACTATCCCATGTTCAGGCCTGTAAAGCCAGTGACAAATTACAATCAAAATACCGATAGTCACAAAATCAGTGATTTTCTTGTCAATGTTTTTATGTGTTCACTCTGGCTATTGAAAAGATTCACTCGAAAGGAATGGCATGTGTTTCATGTCAATTTGTTTACGTTATCTATAACTACAACAGTCGGTGATTTTCGGCTCTTTTTTTCTTCCCCACAACATGCAAATTTTCCTAAAGTCAAAGACGCGTAGTTATGTACCACATGTGGCAAGGTTTTCACGCAAGAAACCTAACAGATTCTTTGTAGTAAGACTAACTATTACTGCCATTCCTAAAACCGGGGTATTGTCGTCTGTGTTGGACGTGTATTGCGTACACATTTGTCACCACAGAGTCCATCAATGGTATAAACTTCGTTGAAGAGATAAAAGCTTACAAATTCTTAATTGTAAATCATATTTCGGTTGTAAATTTAGAGAATACAAAGACAGAATCATGCAGTTGTTGATTATCTTCAGTGACTCACTTTTAAAGCGATTTCATTTGCTTTGTAGCCTGCGAAGTAGTGTCGAAAAAACCAGATGCTCTCGCAGACTATTTATTTTGTCGAAAATCAAAAAGAACATGTTACATTCATCTGGGCAAATAAAAGCTTGCATGACATCTAAACAATGCACTTTTGAAAACAATGTTACTTTTCATTGTGACAGAAAAACTTTTACAACACGAAAAAAACCTGTATTATTTTGCATATTCGGGAGAAAATGGCAGCAATTAGATAACATGTAGCTTTCAACACTGGCTTTTATACACACTTACACTAAATCTCTGAAATTTGCATTCTAGTTATAATAATTTTTTTTATAGAGTGATTTAAAATAGTAAAGTGGGTAAGTAAATTGTTTACTCTGTATGAGCGGGTTTTCTCCACAGAGACAGTAACCTTTTCATGGGGTGAAATATCTTCCCAGTGTGACTATAAACTTTTTCATGACATGTTCTCAGTGTGTTAGAGAAATTTCACTAACGTTCCAAAAATTTTTCTTATTTTCATGGCCAGGACCGTGAAAATGGGCATAGCATGAAATTTAGATCAGCCCCCAAGTTGCGTGAAGGGTCACATATCAGATTAGTTGCATGTACAGGGAAAAGACAAAATAAAAGTTGGTGTATTTGTGATGAATCCATAGTCAGTAAAACTAAAGTAAAACAATGTAGCATTCAGTTATCTTCCCTGGTAGCAGGATTAGCTCAGTTGGTAGAGTGCTTGATTGCTCAGCAGGAAGTCATGGGTTCAATTCTCAGGACTGGACCATTTCTCAGGTCTTAAAATAACTGAGAAATGAGGTTACTCCCATTGGACTGCAAGCGGCTTGACCTTCGCTTGGTAGCTTGGATGACCACGTAAAATGGCAGTCCCGTCTCCAGTAGGAGACGTATAAATAGTGTCCCCAATTAGCAGTTTTGTGGTAAATATATTGACACTCAAATAAAGCGCATTTTAGGACTATGGTAGTTGCCAGTTATTCCAAAGTTGTGTTTGTGTAGTGTTTGGAAGCCCTCAATGCTCCCCTCTGATGGGAGACTGCTCTAGATCTTGAACTTACCTCGATCATCTGGGAAATGTGGCAGAATGTTACCTTCAATGTTGCAACTGTATAATTATTATGATGTAAAGTATTATTTCATGTTTCCTTTAGGTGGGAGGAAGAACAACTCCCAGAAGGTGTAAAATGGCTGCACATGGAGCACAAGGTATGATGTATTGTTCTTTGAAAAACGCATTATTCCACTCTTAGCTGAGTTATCTGTGAAATGTGCTGGGAAAAGAGAGAGAGAGAGAGAGAGAACAGGGGATAAGGGGTAGCATACTGAGATAACTGAGCCCAGATGATACAGTATGTTTATTTTGCAAATCTAAGCTGTTTCCACAAGTACAATATGGCCATGTTTTTGTTATAATGCTGTGTCAATCTGGCACAGAACATATATCTTTAAACCTCTTCTCTTCTTATCCAGGGACCATATTTTCCACCTCCATATGAACCTTTACCTGATGATGTCAAGTTTTATTATGATGGTGAGGGTTTTATTTTTATTTTCGCTTAAAAGAGCTATACGTTTTCGTAAGAACACTAGCTAGCTAGCAGTTATGGAATATGAGTGCATCACAAATAATGTGGTTAAAGTCATTACCAGTTTTAATAGTACATGTATCTTATGGATTTCAAGAAGTTAAATGATTAAATAATGCTGTCTTATATAGAGTGTTTTCACATGACGTCACGGCAGCCATATTGGTGTCCCAAAACAATGAAACGGCGGCCATGTTGGTGTCCCAAACCAATCCTCTGGGAGTTGTACTCTTTTCTTATAATGCAAATGCTTTCTTTTGTTTCAATAAATTTGCATAGATGCTGGCCACGTGAGTGAAAACACTCTATACAGTATCTATTTTGTTTTTTTACAGGTGAACATATCAAGCTTAGTTTAGGGACAGAAGAGGTAAATGTTTGTTTATTGGAGATACTAGCTAATGCCTCAAGGATCATAGTATCCTCTCTATCTTATGGCTCTTGTGTATGCCATTAAGACATCATCCTCCTTGATCTATAGTTATCTTTGCAATGAAATATTTATGTGCACAGTCATTGCAAGAAATTGTTGTTCTTTTGGAACCAGTTCCAGTAGAATTTCAATTTTCTGCCTCTCATTGGTGAAAAAATTATTGTCTGGTCAGTCACAAGCAAGGAATTCAAAATGCTAATTGGAACTGGTTTAGTAAGAATAAGTGCTTGCATGTAGGCTTTTCATGTTCGAGGATTTGCTCAGCGATTTCTCCATCTAAATTTTCAACTCTATTGACTGCCCCTTTTTCTCCAAGAATATTAATACGTATGTGTCATTGACCAAGCGTGAGGTCAAAGTGGCTGGATATTGGCCAAGTTCCTTTTAAATTGTGGATTCAGCCATATAATGAGTCAGAGTACTGTAAAATTCCGAAAATAAGCCCCGGGGCTTATATTTTTCAAAGGCTCTTTTTGAGAGGCTTATTTTTGGAGGGGCTTAACTACGGAGGGAAATTTTGCTTTTCAAAATCGATTGGTCTAACCTTATAGTTGGAAGTAAATTTACCGTTTTTGCTTTGTTTTACTTTGTATTTGAGGGCAATTTTCCAAGTACAAGCCCCTGGGGGCTTATATTTGGAGGGGTGATTTAACAGAGGGTTTTTTTGTGTTACCGGTTTGGGGGCTTATATTTGGAGATGCTTATACATGGAGGGGCTTATTTTCGAATTTTACGGTATAGTTCCTAGACATAATGACCAGTTACAGCTGTACTTACTACTATAACGCTTAAGGAACCAGAGTTACTCAAGGTGTTGTTTTCTAGGTGGCATCATTTTATGCAAAGATGCTTGATCATGACTATACCAGCAAAGACATCTTTAACAAGAACTTCTTTGAAGACTGGAGGAAAGAGATGACAAGTGAAGAGCGGAAAATTATTAAGGATCTGTCCAAGTGCAACTTTAAAGAGATGCATGCATACTTTACAATGGTACAGTATAATACTAGATAGTGTTCATGAGATTGTTTTATACTTTGTAAGTAAAATAAATGAACATCCCTCCAGTGTAGACTCCTTTAAGTCCAAAGTGTGACCAACATAAATTTTCTCCTTACAATAACAAATACAGGAACAAGAGAAAAAGTCATGAGAATTAATTAATTGACCACCAAGGGGAAAGTGCTTTGATCTGTTAACAAATTCTCTCAACTGATTCTTTAAGGAAAAGTATGGCAGTCAGTCTGGAGAATTTTTTATGTGGATATTGGGGCTTAAAGAGTTAAATGAACCATGATCACTGCTAGAAATAACTATTTGTAAAAAAGTGACCTTAAAAAGAAGTCACAAAATGCAAAAGGTACTTGTAATAAGTACAGTTAGTTTCAACTCTACATTAGACTGTCTCGTAGACTGCAATATCATTTGCTACCTACGTCACTGAAGTATTATTGCCCTTCTCATCTGCAGATGATGAAGATACTGCATGCCACATTTTATTTCTCTGTGCCCTATGCTTATAGAAATAATGGATGCATGTCACATTGAATTCTTTCAGAAAGCAGAGGAGAGAAGAAACTGGACAAAGGAGCAGAAACAGGAGCTGAAAAAGGAAAATGAGAAAATTTTAGAAGAGTATGGCTATTGTCTTATGGATGGTCACAAGCAGAGGGTAGGCAACTTCAAGATTGAACCTCCAGGTTTATTCCGAGGACGTGGTGACCACCCTAAGCAGGGAAAACTTAAGAAGAGAACCATGCCTGAGGATGTGATCATCAATATTGGAGAGTATGTTGAAATTCAACTCTGTTTGCTTTTAAATTGCCATTAAGTGTTATCAGAAACTCATAAATTTCTGCTGTCATGAAATCAAAAGTCACATTACTCAAATTTTTTATGGTAAGAAGATGAGGAAGAGTGTGTCAATCTTTTATTTTAGAAAATTGCAGCCACTTCCCTTATTGAAATCAGGAAAGTGACTCTTGAGATTCAAAGGCTTCAAATTAGAATAATCATCTGGGCTAGTTGTTTTTAAAATCCAGACATAACTGATTTTCTGTTACAAATGTTCATGATTAGCCTTGGATTAGAGCTACAATCATGTGCAATAGTGACACACAGAACAACCATTTCCCTGGATTTATCTGTTGGGATGGGGAACATCACTTAATTAATTACTCCAGTAACATCCCAACAGCAAATACCCTTCATCTGCAGCAAAATGTGTAAGATGAGGCAAACTGGATTGACTTCTGCCGAGGGTCTGAATTGTAGTGTGCAGTGATGTTGGTGTAGCTCTGAGTAATTCATGATTAAAGATGGATTTTTCTAATAGGTGTCACAGTCAATCAGATCAAAAGCTAGTTGTGCTCTTATCGGTAGCACTCTCATCAAATTCAAGTAGGTTAACCATTTTATGATCATGACATGATTATCATTATTATTATTATTATTATTTTTGCAGTGGTGCAAAAATTCCCGAGCCTCCTGAAGGCCACAAGTGGCAGAAAGTCATTCATGATAATAAGGTAAAAAATACTAATGAGGATAGATTTACTCTCTAATTGGCTACTCAATCACTAATCTGGACATCAAGTTCAGATCATTATACTGATTATAGACTGCTTGCAGAGAATTGGTACAGAATGAATTGAGTTGTGTTCACTCTGGGCAGTTAAGCATTAAAAACTACAAAGAGAAAATTCTGTTACTGGTCAAAACGTTTCAAAACCTAGCTAACATTGATGTACATGTGTTTTTATGTAAAGGTATCATGGCTTGCTTGCTGGGTAGAGAATATTCAAGGAAGTTACAAGTATGTCATGTTAAATCCCACATCAAGATTAAAGGTGAGACTTAACAGCAATCCATTACGGTATTTCTCTTTGAATAGACTGGCTTTAGTTACTTAAAAATGATTTTTTTGCAACTGTTTACAGGGCGAAAAGGATTGGCAGAAGTATGAAACAGCAAGGAAATTAAAGGTAATGGTATACTGCTTGAAAATCTGGTACCTAACAATGAGCTACCCTGCTTTCTGGTAGTCTATGAAGAAGAGTGGTAATTTAGTTTGTAAATTATTCGGATCCCAGGAAAGAAATTGCACATACTTGCAAAGTGGTTTTGCAAGACTTGTGTTACTTTATGTCACTAGAATAAAGCTATTGATGTAGCAACACAGATAAGCTGCAAGGCTATGCCATCTGTTGGGGGATGTCCCAAAAATCATAATTTTGTTTGCATTTCAGGACTGTGTTCAGAAAATCAGAGAGGATTATGAAAAGGACTGGAAATCCAAAGAAATGAGATTGCGTCAGAGGTAAATAGTACTTCTGCTATTATGCAAACATGTTGCGTAGTCCCTAGGCCTCATTATTCCGTACCGTCTATGCATTTCGGATCGCGTGGTCAGGTCTCCCGACCGTTCGTCTTGCATACGTCACAGAAATGCATTGACAGAGAAGGTTTGGGAAGACATCGTACAGGAACTGGGCAAGTATTTTCAGGGTAGGCCAAAGATAAAATAATTCCTGACAGAAAGACTTTTTGAGATGCTGGCCAAAAGCTTTTCTAAAAGAATGTAGTTAAAATTTGTTCTGACAAGATTCCCAACGCTTTGGTCCATGTAGGGGTGTATAACATGGATTCGCTTTAAACTTCTTGGGAGAAGATGTGATCATAGCAAATGTCATGGTTATCATCTTTGCATTGCATCAGATCTTTGTGTGTTAGATGTTTAACTTATTTTGATGTTTGTATTTTTTCAGAGGTGTTGCCCTATACTTCATTGACAAGGTAAGGAGTAAACCTGCTTAATATCTAGCTTAGCGCTTCCTATGCAGATTTTCTGAGGGTTTCTTGTGGGAGGGCTGGCTACAATAAATCACCCTTACCTTAGCCAATTTTTCTCAAAAACGGCTACCTTTATTAAGCAAAACCATGTTTAGTTTGTCTTTAAGTAATTTAATTTTTTTTGCTTAGTTGTTTTCAATAAATGGAAACCTCTCTAATTAAAACTTATTGTGATTCCAATTTTCAGCTTGCTCTTCGAGCTGGACACGAGAAAGATGACGACACAGCCGACACTGTGGGCTGTTGTTCGTTGAGATTCGAGCATATCAGTAAGTAGAAATTGTGACCTCTTTGTACTGAAATTGCAACCTACCTTTTTAAGCAATAGGCTTCTTACCCTAAAATCTAGCTAGTGATCTGGTGTTCTAGGCCAGCTGAAAGGCAGCCTCCACTGCTTGCTCTATTATGTAAGTCATGTGGTTGTTATGCTAACTAGTATTTTTTAAGCAAAATTTACATTAGAAAAGGAAGGATGTTTGTATTAAAACAAGGTCAACCTCAGCCGCACATTCACTCCAAGGTTAGGACACCAAGCCTACAACTGTAAAATGGCCTATTGATGGGAGTCAATGTTATTTTGTTTGCAACAATGACAACAATTTTGCCTTTTCTTCTTTCAATAATTTATCGGTGGAAATCAAACGATCGAGAAAAGCTAAGTGGCCTGGTTTTCCTCCACTAACGTAAAGATTCTTGCTTTCAGTTTGGAATATTTGTTTGTAATTTATAGACACTTTTTACCCCAGTTTCTTGTGTTTACAACTCTTTTTGGTGATCCCATATTCAGAGATGCCAACCTCTGGAGACCTAAAATCGGGAGACTGTCTTTTTTTTTTACTCCCCCCCCGGAATTTCACTGACTCTGCCCCCAATGGGAATGACGTAGGACATTCTATGACGTCTTACATGATGTACATACTATCAAAATTCGAATGCTAGAAATAATCTTTGTCAATGACAAAAATGCCCCAGAAACCGTACTGCGAAGTTTTGAGCTAAAAATGGGCGAAATCTCAAACTAAGTCTGTTTTATTTTTTACTGAGTATTCAATATTTATGGTGGACGTAAAAAGCGGGAGATTTATGTACCAAAGCGGGAGAGCGGGAGACGAGGCAAAAAAGCGTAAGTCTCCCGCCAAAAGCGGGAGAGCTGGCATCACTGCATATTTATCATGTAACTTACTTTGTTGTGTCTAGAATTGCATGATGAGTGGGAAGACAAGGAACATGTAGTGGAGTTTGATTTCCTCGGTAAAGACTCTGTTCGATACTGGAACTTTGTCCCGGTAGAAAAAAGGGTAAGTGAAATTTACTTTTCTTTTAGTTTTGGCATTTGAGGGGGCTTCGTTTGCAGCATTTACAAGCCCATTGTCCTTCCCAGAGTTCGCGTTACCCTTTCCTTGTCCAGCGGAACGGGCAACGGGAACCGCTTTACAAGGGTAACGCGGACGCTCGGAACGGAATTGCCTTTTAAGCCGTCGTATTTGCCCGTTGGAATTTTTTAATCGTGTTTTTGAGCTTCAAAACAAAATCCGAACTGCCAAATGCGACATCTATATTTGTGTGCTTCAAATGAATCCACCCTTTGAGAGCTATGCACTATTTTACTATGACATGCGTACAATCTCGTGCATCAATGGGTAGCCTGTGGTTAGCCTGAGGAGTGAGCGTTAGCAAGATTTACCTACAGCTGTATTTTGAATGCTATTGTCACGTTATATATTGTATTTTAAGTGTGGGATTTTGTGAATTGATGATTTATTTTATTGAATTGTAAGAAATATGGTTACATTCATGGACCCATCCACTGAGTTTGTGTTACTGAGATCGAAACTTCGCGTTCACACCTTTAAAACAGTGACTGAATAAGAATGGCCAGTCAAAAAGTAGTATTATCTCCTTTCCCACATCTCGTCAATTTAATTTTTATTTGTAAATTGCCGGGTTTTTGATTAGCTGTGAGGTGTTTATTTTTTTCTAGCCTAAATTAATAACAGTTTCAGTTTATTTATTTGCCAGTCATTCAATATTATATTGCAGAAAAAATAGTTAAAGGTTAAAAGTGACGTAAATTACACAAGTGGAAGAATTAGAGGGGTTTTTTCTGGCGAGGAAGCTCAAATTGAAATCGTTTAGGAGGGGCTAATTACAATACAACACAATAATTACTAAAGAGCAAAGATTACAAAAATAAATGATATTTTCACAGGTGTTTAAGAATCTTAATATATTTAAGAAAGGAAAACAGGATGGAGATGATTTATTCGACAGATTGTCAGTAAGTACATCCTTAATCTTAAAATATCTTGATGAAGTTTAAGCCCTATGTTTACACCAACTTTAAAAAGTCGAACCTTCCATCAGGAGACTTCGTTGACGCTTGTATTTTTACACTTCATTCAGACAACTTCACTGAACAAGTACCTATCGGATTTAATGGACGGTTTAACTGCCAAAGTTTTTCGAACGTACAACGCCTCCATGACACTGCAGGATCAGCTTGGCAAACTCACGGATCCCGAGGACAATGTAAACGCTAAAGTGTTATCGTACAACCGAGCGAATCGAGCCGTGGCCATTCTCTGTAACCATCAGGTACGTAACATAACCCTTTCACTCCCCAAGTGGCATTCCAAATTTCATCTTGTAAGCTGCTGAAAAGCAAATAGCACCATGTGAAAGTACTGCTGAAGAGGTTTCATGTGAATGGTAACACCATAGGATTTTATCCAAAGACTCAAAAGTTAGAACTACATACGAAATAAATAGTACCATGTGAAAGTACTGCTGAAGAGGTTTCATTTGAATGGTAACACCATAGGATTTCATCCACAGACTCAAAAGTTAGAACTGCATACTAAATAAATAGTACCATGTGAAAGTACTGCTGAAGAGTTTTCATTTGAATGGTCACATCATAGGTTTTTATCCACAGACTCAAAAGTTAGAACTACATACCAAATAAATAGTACCATGTGAAAGTACTGCTGAAGAGGTTTCATTTGAATGGTAAAACCCCAGGATTTTCTCCGCAGACTCAAAAGTTAGAACTACATAGTTACTAAAGAAATAGTAGTTGTTGTTTTGCTTATTAAACCTATTGCTCTTTTTGACGTTCTCGGCTGCCGTCGCGTCGTCGGATCTAAAAGTCCCTAATGAATGACCAGTGAAGTCTCACTTTCGAAGCCAATATAGAAGGCGTCCGCTTGCGATGTACTAACCTTCATCTTTCTCTTTTCAGCGCTCTGTTCCCAAGACTTTCGACAAATCAATGTCAAATCTTCAAAACAAGGTACTTAGCGAATCAATGACTAGGGGATGAGTCGCTTATTAACATTATAACTAAACTGACTAATAAACGGACCCACCGAACTTTTACAACACCAGGCGACCATTTACACGACGACGTCATTCTACTACTACCACTACTATCAGAATCCTTCAGGGTTTTGCTTTCTTTTGCAAATTATAGGGGTTATGTTATATAAACCTCACTGGGAGCACTAAATGTAAGTATAAAAGAAAAAACAAGAAGGATTCTATTCGTACGGTAGTAGTAAAATGACGCCATCGTGAAAATGGCCTGTTCGTCCTTGCCAAACCCGAACAATTACGTCTTGCAATGTGGGTATCTTGGATATTTACGATTTGCCTTCAGTTCTAAGTAAGTTGCAGCAGAAGCGCCCGGCCCTCACGAACAAAACTGTCCTAGCTCTGGCCTTACAGAAACACTGTAATTTTGTTTTGTGTTCTTTAAGAAGACAGCAAACTTGAGCATAAGTTTGAGTTGTAGTTTCTGACAACGCAACATCTTTTGTCAACCTGACTGTTTACAATCCTCTATTTTTTCGTTAGATCGTCAGGATCGAGGGCTCACCGGTACGGGAGGCCGTCTTGGTTTCAAATATACACCTGGGGCGGGCGTCGGGTTAGATTTGACACTCATCCAAGATGGCCGCCCTTAACGCAAACCGCTCGATCTCGACGAACTCACGGGAAAATAGGGGAATCTGAACAGTCTGTTCGTTAACTTAGGACTCCTTTTTAATCCGGATTTTATCACAGCAATGTCAAAACTCCCGAAGTTTTTTTATTATTCTATTATAACTTATTTTACTCATTATTTTTGGGGTCTGAATGGGGCACATTCAAACAACTGAATAGAGGAATGTTACTTTCTTTGTCAAGATTGCGGATAAAAAGAAAGCAATAAAAGAGATCAAGAAAGAGGTGAAAGCATTAAAGATTCAAGTTAAGGAGAGCAAAGATGACAAAACGAGAAAGTAGGTGGAAAATATGACAGATCGCAATTTATTTACTTATAGAGCATTTAATTACCTACCCTTGTACATGTAGCCAGAGAATTATTTTAAATATGCGGTTCCCGATTTCGGTCAACCGGCTTTCGGCCGGGCTTTGGCCGACACCGAAGCATCCCGTCGCACGCGAGAAATAAATCTGTGGTACCCGGGGAATTTTGTGAGCTGTATTTTTCCATGTTCGCAGATTTCCCCGCAAGCACCCAGCTCCTCCTCTTCACTAAACATGGTAGCTTAACTAACGTTATAATCCGGCTATGAGTTGAGTTTTCACGGTGATACATTTTGACGCTGTAATCCTTTCTATTCCTGTGGTCTGCCAATAATCTTAGCGCGCTTTCCAGCCGCACCAGTCGTGAAGTAGGCTTTTTCCAAGAGTTTTTGCTCAAAAATCAACTTCTTCATGCATGCTACTAAGGACTTGACTGATCTGGCTGAAGAGTTTTGACTGTAACGGCCTGATCGGTTAGTTGTGACAAATGGAAAGCGGTTTTCGTATGACCTTGAAATGAAAGCGCGCGAACAAAACAGAAACGACAAACGAACGGAAATAGGGCGATTTGATTGGTTTATCGAACGGACAGACAAACGCGTCTGGCTTTTCATTGGTTAAGCGAACGCTCAGGTGAAAAAACTTCATGCCCGAGAACATTCTAGAAATCAACCGATACTTCGCTTTGACGTCATACTACAACACGATTGGCCAATCGAACAATGCCTTCACCATATTAGGGTTTCTTTGGCGGGAAAACAAAGAGGCCATGTTTTGATCTTTTCATCCATTGGCTGATGAAACAAAGAACGAACACTTACCGAAACCTTTTTTCAAGGTCATACGAAAATCGCTCTATTATTTGACTTAATATTCCAGCTCAACGTTCACATGGTCAAATAGAAAACTGTTAACAGACGAGACGTCTTTGATTTTTAAAGCTCGTAGAGTGATTACAGGCCGCCGCTAAAGCATCCATTGATTCTATTTTGCTTATGTTGTTTTTGCCTTATTAGGCAACTAGAGAAGAAAAAAGGCCAAGCTCAGAGACTGGAGGATCAGCTTTTTAAATTAGAAGTAACCGCTACTGACAAGGAGGAAAATAAAGAGATCGCACTCGGTACCTCCAAGTTAAATTATTTGGATCCGCGAATCTCTGTTGCTTGGTAAGCTAGACACGTCGAAAAAGAATCTCACTTCAGATTTTCTCGTGTAATCCGAGAACTAAAATAGCTTCACAAGCATCTCACACATTCGACGTTATTGAGGAAGCCATTGTAAATCCCCTTATTGCGCCCGCCTTCTTTAATAGGGAGCTAAAACGAAGTCGTTCTTTTTTGAGTGGCGCACGTCAACCGAAAGTGAGGCGTCTTCCTTTATATAATATCTTGACGCCGCCATATTCGTAATGCTTAGTTTGTCTTGCTGTTATAGAGTTGACTCGCCCGAAAGTGAAAGCGAACCACTGCCGATTATTGCAAACTGCCCACTTCAGGTTCACGTGCGTCGCTCAAGAAGGTTTTTGCTTTAACTCCCTATTGATCATAAATACATACCAATTAATGTACGCTTATCAAAGCACGATACAGAGTGCTGTGACTCGAATCTCCATCCTGGCACCATACGAAACAAGACGTGAGGTACTACAGCTCCAGAATATTTCCTCTTTTTTGTAATACCAGCACTGCCTTTCGCTACACGCTAAATGATTACCCCGTTTGATAGCCCCCCCACGCTCAGCTTCCTCCACATTGAAACGTGCTTGAAATGAATATCATCCTTCCGAGGGTTAATGAAGGATGGTTAGTTGGCTGCCTGGCTTCGCTAGCCCTTATGGTTATTCCAGGCAGCTAGTACTCTTATTTTACTTTCAATATTTTCATTGTCGTAACTTTACTGTTAAGCAAGAGTGAGTACAATTAAAGATTGTTGTTGTTGAGGGAGTTATTATAACCCCTTTATCCACAGACTTATTCATTAATTTTTCTTTTCACCTATATGTTAAAACCTACCCTGCGAGCTGAGGTTTCTCTCTTGCATGGCTTTTAGCGTTTACGAAGTCGTTCACGTGGCTTGTCCGTCGTGTAGTTAGTTTGTTTAGGCAACTACGCGACAGAAAAGCCACGCGACTTCGTAAACGTTAAAAGCCATGCAAGAGAGAAACCTCAGCTCGCAGGAAAGTTAAAACCAGTTTTTGTTACCTTATATTTTTAAGGTGCAAGAAACACGAAGTACCAGTAGAGAAGGTCTACAACAAGACGCAACGAGAGAAATTCGCTTGGGCGCTCGACATGGCGGAAAAAGACTTCGTTTTTTGATCACGGCTTACCTGACACTCGCTTTAGCTTCTTAGTTATTCAATTTTAGTTCACAATATGCTTTCATTTGCGAATTAGCCTCATTTTACGCCACTTAATTACTCCAATGTACTAAATGATTTGAAGTCTTAGCAGTCAAAAGTGGATGGGTTTAACCAGAATGGTATAGAAATAATGGGAACGACATCATCAGTGCTGGAACTTATGAGAATGTTCCATTTTGTACATTTAAATTATTATTGTAAACACAATTGATCTATTATTTATTTCAGATGGGACGTTACCATTTTACTGCGAAAACGTGGTGAAAAAATCCTTTAAGATTACTTCAAAAGGTCTGCGATTATTTGTTGTAACTTTTGGTGTCAGAAATTAAGTTAAATCTCGTCACTTCTAACAGACCATGTTTTCTACTAAATTTGTAATATTTCAAACAAATAACTATGCCGTGACTTACTCCAATAGGCCATTGTCGAGTACCCCCGCCCCCTCCCTTAAAAAAATGAAATGAGGCCAGTCGCAAAATCTTTCTTTTGAAATGAGTTTTATTTGCTTAAAAGTAAGGAATCATTTTAATATAACTAACCCAAGCTCAAAGAAATTATTCGGGTTTCGTCACGTGTTCCTTGTTGGGGAGGATTACGTAACGAGCCAAATACGTCTGTGTCATCTTTTCAAAAAGAGGTTTGGGGCAACACGGGAGTGGCCTAACATTGCGAGCGCTGGCACAGCCACGTGCGTGTCTTCAACGCGCTAGGAGGTTCGTGCCACTCACGCAAGAGTTTTTCTGTTGCTTAGTATATTCGCAGACAAATGCAAACTAACGAAGCTGACAGTTGCGGAGTTGCTTTGTTCGGGCAAGCGCACGAGGATTTCATGCTGATTAAATCTCTTGGACGACTTTTAATTGTAAGAAGTTTTACTATGAGACTAAACGATCACATGAAACTTTGTTACTTTTTTTGTACTATTGCGGAGTAACGCTTTCACCGAAATCAGTCTACAGAAAGGTTCTTAAATTTGCACACATGAAACAGTGCTTTCGGAGAATGTGAAGAAAGAACTAACTTCAGATTTGGTCGAGTGAGGTTGTCTTCCTTCAGTTTCAACTTTTGAGTAAAAACCGATCGCTTTTCTTTCTTATGTGTCTACTCCAAGAACATTTTTTCAAAGTTTTCTCGAAGCATGAGACCTCTCAAGGCAACTCTTACATCGCGTCTCAGCCCTCGAAAATGCAAGTCTGAGGACGTTTGTCTGTAAATTGGCCAAAGGGAACTTGTGGGCTCATATTTCTTATCTTTTAGGAAATTAGGGCCAATTGTTTTAGACTTTTAGCTAATTTTTAGATATGTAAGTAGTGCTATATGCATTGTAGAATTCCTCTGAAGGCTTCATAATAAAAACTTTAAGCCTCCTTCATCAAACCAATTACGACAAGTGAGTTGTTTACGTTTACTTGATAAAACATTCGAACTCGTTCCGAGAAATGCGAGACCTTGTGACAACTCCATGTATTTTCGCGCGCGCACCACGTCAAGGAAGTCTCACTGTGACGCAACTCATTTGCTTCGCTCATTTTAACTGAGCGGACGAGACGTGCATCGTACTCGAAAAAAAATTTTTTTTTTCGGTCAGGTTAAAGACAAGAGCTAGTAGTTTTTAGTTTTTTCAATGTTTTTTTGGATGCTGTAAGACAAGAAGGTAAGCTTAGCTGTGTGCACTTTGTAAAAAGAAAGAAAAGAATGAAAAAGCGGCGTGTCGCTTTTTCTTCTGTCTACCGTAGAGCTTTTTGCCAGCAACCAGCTTCAGTTATATGACAGAAGAGAGAAAAAAAAGGGCGTTTCATGCGAGCGAAGTAATAGTTTCCACACGAGGAGAATGCAAATACCTCTCATTCTTAGAGTAAAATTAACATGTTTTAAAATTAACATGTTTAAAAGCAAACAAGTTTCAGTTGCCATGGCGCTGCAATGAAAACTTTAGACGCAGTGCGTGCTCTCAGTTTTAAGCGCGCAATTCGAATCACGATTCTTCATTGACGTTGGCATGGTACCTTTAAACGGGAGCGCCGTTTTTATTCACATTGGGCTATATCTACTTTTTGCGCAAAAAAAACATCGCTTCGTTTTGGGGTCGTTTTGCGCGCTTAAATGTGGGCGATAATGAATTGTGGGATAGATCGTCGCATCTGCCGCAGTCTGGGAACGAAAATAAAGTCGAGCGCCCCATCAACAACCAAGATGGCGGCATGGAAAACAAGAGAGCTTTTTTGGGTAGTCGCCGGTGATTGAGCTTTAAACATGGACAGAAAGGATTCGGATGTTCATGATAATTTCTTTGCGAGCTTAAACCAACTGATTTTAAGCTTGGAACCCGCTATAAAGGAAGCTGGGTCTGTCGCAGCGGCCGAAGACATTTTGACACACTTGGAGGCAACTGATGAAAATTTTCACAGGTTTGTTTTAACTCACTGAAATGTTAGTAAGCTTGCAGCTTTCCTTTTGAATTTTTTGTTTTTGTTTGAAGATTTTCGTTTGAAGTAGAGTATCGCAGTAGAACATCAAATTCTTAAATCCCGGCCAACCATTCATAGCGTACCGTAGGCAGAAGCTACTCTACTACTAGTACTAATTTATAGTTTCGTTATTAAACTCCTCGACAGACCGGCGCGCATCCAAGTGAGAGCTAACCAACCAACCAAAAGATGAGTTATAAGTTGCTTTTTGAGAGAAATTAGGGCAGATTTATGTGAACCTTGCGCCAAGTCTTCCGTGTTTTTTTTGTTAATTTAAGGATGAATCATAAGCTTAAAATGTACATGTATCCGAGCCATTTTGTTTCTTGTCCGGGTCACCAGTTATTCACCATGGTTTATTAATCAACAGTTAAGTAACTGAATGCATTATAAATGTGCATTGGCTACCATGGATTAGTATTACCAGCCAAGGTTTTTTCTATGAACATCTCCACACCATATACATAATAGAGACGTTTAGGAAGCCTGTGTTACGATTTTTCCGTAGTAAAGTGCTCGATACGTTAAAGTAGAGCGTGATATATAAATATAGGAAATAGGAAAAAAACTACACTTTCATCCCACTTTTAGATTCGAGGGCGAGGATGACTGTAAGTATGAGATATGACAAATGTTTTTTGGCGTATTTTCAAATTATAGACTCTCCGGCCGGAAAGCTTCATTTTACCATTTTTCATTGCCTAGTCCCTAGGCCTCATTATTCAGCGCGGCCAAAGCGTTTTGGGTCACGTGGTCCGATCGAAAATTTCCCGAAAATTTCCCGACCGTTTGCCTCGGATATGTCACCGAAATGAATTGACCGAGAGGGACTGGGAAAACGCTGTACAGGGACTAAGCAACATTTTTCACCAGAAAAGTTAGCACCGTTATCTCAAGTGAAGGAGGTTATGGCCCCCTCCCAATCGTAAAATGATAAAACTTCTAACACTTGATATCTTGTTTACTCCAGTTTGACATTTTCACTAAGACTCATTGTAGACTGATGACGGCTTCCCAGTTTTCCTGCCAAAATGATGACGTTGGTTCATGGGCGTGCACTACTTAGTACTTAGAAAATCTCGTACTCATCTTAGAATCTGAAGTTCTCTGTTGCAGTTCTCCAAGGAAACAAGAACTCAGAACAGTTATACATATAAATTCCAAACGCCCCTTAGCTCTAAGAATTCCCTTAAATTCTCCTTTTTCTTAAGGACCTCTAGCAAGTGGAATGCGCTCTAAACAGAGGTTGGGTTGTCTCTATCGCTAGCTGTGTTCAAGGAGAAAGTGATTACTTTTATGTACTACAATCGAAACTAGCTTAGTCAATATATGCATATTTCTTTTTTTGCAACAGTTAGTGTGATACCTCACCTGCTTTACTAACTTATTAAAGGTAAAGGAGATTGAAATCTAACAAATCAGATGGTCTAATTAAATTAACTTGCACAAAATATCCTAAACTTCCTGCTAGATATGACTTTGTGAGGCAGCTTAGAAGCCGTATTGACAACACACTTACACCGTTGATCGACAAGAAGTTAGAGCGACTTGATGAGAGGGAGGGGAACAGGAACAACACCCTTCCAGTCATAACTGAGGAGATTATAGCTTCACCAGAGTGAGTAACATTTAACCCTTTAAGCCCCAGTATCCACATACAAATTCTCCAGACTGATCTCTATACATTTCTTTTAAGAACAGTCGAGAGAATTTGGTTTAAGATCAAAGCATTCTCCCTTTGGTAATCAATTAAGTAATTCTCATAACCTTTACTCTTGATGATCTGCTGATTTTGTTGGGAGAAAATTAATGTTGGTCACTCTTGGGATCTAAAGGGTTAATACACTGAAGGAATACATTGTAATATTTATACAATGTTGGTGTGACAGCTCTATAATATTTTTATCTAGTCTCATGCCAGATTGAGGGGTGGGCCAAGGGGGTTGCAGTCACCCCTTTTCCTTTGAAATTTTGTATTATTTTTATTGAATTCTGTCTCAGAAAAATAAAAAGTATCTAGAATAGAGCTGTTAAGTGTCCTGCCACCCCTTTCTGAATTTTGTGGATCTTTCATCCATGGCCGTGATAGAACCAGGGAAGGTTAATTGAATACTAGGACATTGGGTACAAGTTTAAAGGGATATGTGTGTAGTACTGTAAGAAAATATTATTATTAATGATATTATTATTATTATTATTATTATCTGATATAATGCAGATTTTTTACTTTCTTGGTACATACATGTTTATGATATTATAAAATATCTAGGCTGTGTTCTAGCATTACATTGTTCATTTTGCTCCCGGGCAATTTGAAGATCTCAGTTTTCCATAAAAACCACATCCTGGGCACCCTGGATTTCTCAGGTTCAGAGAAATGGGTTCCCTTCAATTATCCTTAGTGCACAGCCTTGCATATTAAGAATGATCTTTTTTACACTTAAACTTCTACCTGCTCCTACAGTGAATACCTTGAGATGTTGTCTGAACATTTTAATGGACTTTTCTTCCAAGGCTATAAAGAAAGTAGAACTGATCTTATCCTGTTTCTACTACAAAGATGCATTGTATACATAATTATCGATCACAGTTAACAGCCAGTCTACATTGTAAAGCTAGTATTTTCATTTTGTCTTTTATCAATATGTTTGCTACACTGGTCACTGTTGACCACCCTCTTACTCTTGCAGGTTTATTAATCTCCAGCAGTCAATATTAGCAGATACAAAGGATGCTGTGAATGCACTGGTATAATTCCTTATAGATACTTTTTAGTGAAAGATGTTACCAGTAATCTTCATAGCCAAGGACGTCATACAGGTGTACAGTTTTCAACCACCTAATTTCTGCAGAATTTAAGACCTGGAAATAGAAATTTCTTGTGAAAATTGAACAATGCAAAATTTAATACGTGATAGTTTATCCTCCCTGAATTTTGTATATAATGTACACTTTAAGCTATAATGCACTGTATGTTCAATTGAGAACAAGCATACTTACATGTATTAGAGTTGTTTGAAACATGGCTATCAATAACTTGCTGCATGTAAGTTATTGACAAATTCTTAATAGTTTCTTTGAATGTGATATTTTCTGACAGATCATCTTGTCCGCTTCTCATCCATTTTTGGTAAAATTAGTTTCCACTAATAAGTTTCCAGAAAGAAGATCATAATAAACTACACTCTGTAATAACTAGTAATACTGAAAAGAAACAAGTAATTAATCACCTGTGACAACTTAATGTACTGGTATATTTTGATTTTCAGATCCAAACTTTTTCTCAGAATCCTCGCCTTCGTTCATCTGACTATGAGCTCACAGAAAACAGGGGCCGAATGGCACCTTTCAGATTATCACTGGATTCAAGTGATGAAGATTCATCCATGTCATCTTCATTTGGACAGGTATAACAGCAAAGTATAGTCAAAATGGTTTACAATAGTGGGAAGGATAACCATAAGGGTATTACATGGCAAAACCAAAACGCATGTGGTTTCTTTAATATTACTGGTTGTAGCTTTCGCTAAGTGCCAGTTAACGAAAGAAAAAGAATTTGCCTACATCACCGGTTTTAGTTCCAATGTTTATAAAACCACTCTTCATTCCTACATTTCTGCCATGCTCTACCTGGCCTTAAAATTGCTCTTATTCTTCCGCTTAGACACTTTTGAACCTTAAACTTGTCGAGTTTCAAACAGTGAAAGGGAAATAACATTTATAGGTTAGCATGAACTTGAAACAGATTATAGTGAGTTGTAGTTTGTACAAGTACAGTAGTGTGGCTGAGAACAATGTCCGAACTTTGAAGGTTTGTTTACAACAAAGGTCATCAAAAGTCATGTGAAACTACTCATGAAATCTAATGCTACTAAAATCCCCAGGGAATGTACACCTTACTTTACACTTACATTACACTTTTTACAGCACGATCGAGAATTTTTCTGCCTGTTGCAATACTTCGCGTGGTATTAAGCTGGCCACCTCACAAGCCAACCGTCTTTGCTTGGCTTGCCTCATTGGCAATTAAACTGTACTGTTGATAAGGTGGCAATATTGCATTAGTCTAAAATGTCAGCCATCTCTTTACACCCCCCACCCCCCCCCCCCCCCCCACCTCCTTAATAGGCTGCTACAGGTGGAGGTTGGGTGAAGAGATGACAAATCAGACTAATATTCCACTGGAAGCAGCAACATTGCTGGCTACTCACTTACATGTATTTTTAATGGGCCTTTTTTTGAACCTGGAAAATGGTTTGCCCCCATTGTACATCAGCTTAAATTACATGTATGATAATGTTGTTGTTATTTGTATTATTTGCTATATTTTGTTTCTTATCCTGCACCAAATTTTACTAGAACTCATGAATTTTTTCCCCTCACTGCTGTCAACCGCATTGGGACCTTGAGTTCATTTGTTTGCCTGTTTTTATGCTTCTGTAATTTGCTTACTTTTGAAAACTTAATGGAAGTCTCTTAATAAGTAAATATTAAATAAATAAGTAAATGCATACCAACATGTACCGTTATATCTAAAGATAGGAAGCAATGTTATTAAAACATGACTTTTTGGCTACGACATGCCACCATTATCAAATGTAAATGAAAGAGACTATGAAATGATATATCTATAGGAAACAAAGGTGTGAAACAAAACATTAAATTTGAAGAACAATGTTACTGATAAACAAAAGGACTAGACTTGTAGTTGTGAAAGAATGACTCCACATAGGTAAACAGTATGTTTCATTGTTCTACTTAATTGTACTGTGGTATATTTTTCCTCTTTGGTTTTTTAGACTGGGTATATGTTTATGTTGACACCTGAGAAGTTTAGTGAGATTGCAGAGAATCTTGATCCCGATAAACCACTACAAGTAAGTCAAGCCTTATAATAAATAATTAAATGTTATTTTTCAAAAATGAAAAAGTTCCAGAAAGTGTTTGTCTACTAAATGTTACAACCTAAGTGACATGCCAAAATTCAGCCGTTTTGAAGCACTTTGAAAATATGACCAAAAACCCTCAGGACTGTGCACAAAGCAGTCCATATTTTTGCATAGTCAAGTATGCCAAAGCTTAAAGTTAAGGTCTGAACCAAGGATAAAAACAAAGCATGAGACTGGGAAGAGATGACGGGTCTGTGAGGTTTGTGCGCTTTGTGTGTGTGAGACTTTGACAATGTGCTTGCACTCTGCACCTAGTAAACAATTTTGAAAGTGATTCTGAGGAAAAAAAACCTACTGTTTTACAGTATATAAAGGATGTTCTTGCACCGAGAGCTTCAAAATTTTATAATAATTACTACAGTCATATTTGTATTTCTGTATTACTTTTAGAATTAATTGAAATTAAAAATAATTATTGGTTATTCTCAATCAGTGTATATTGCATCTTATTCATTGACTGACAGGTGCGGATAAATGCATTGAATACACTCTACCAGTTTCCGCTTTCTGACGAACTCACAAGTAAAAATTCAGAAGGAATAAGAAAAGGACTCTTGGCTGCACTGGCAGATGGAGATGAGCATCTTGCAGTATGTCTAAAATCCTAATTTGTCCAAATACCGCAAACTCCTGCTTATAAACCCCCGATCCCAGTGATGGGCTCGTCTACCTGCAAACAACAACAAAAATAGTGCATTCAGTTATAAGACCCCCTTCAGCTTGTGACATTTTGAAGGTTTAAAAAGTGAGTAAGTTTTGAAATGCTTTTTTTGGTCCAGTTACAGTGTATAAGCATCCCACTTCCCCTGATGCCATCCCCCACACGGATACAAATCTATAAACCCCTTGTTTAGAGGCTTTGATCCTAAAACCGCCTAATATGGAGTTGTATAATCCCAGGGCTAATAAGCAGAAGTTTACAGTATCAAACTATTAGGCTGATTTAGCATCAGAACGGGAACGTCAGTTGACTACGGCGCATGCAAACTAAACAACTGGCTTGACCAATGGCAGAGCAGCAAATTGGGCACAGGAAGTCATGTTTATTCCTTTCTGCGCGCTTTCCTGTCATCAACTGACATTCCCGTCCTGTTGCTAAATCAGCCTATTACCTACAACATGTACTCATGGCTAATGTACATGAATTTCTCATTTTAATTTTGGTCTTTCTTTTTGTTTCATATGTTTTTTATGTTTGTAGGATGAAGAACTGAATTGAATAATTATTAACGGTACTAAAAAGTACATAAGAAAAGAAGGTTTTTGAGAACTTGAGCAGACTTACCTACAAGCTTTACACTTGTGTTATTGATGTTTTTTTTAATAGGAAAAAAGCCTTAAATTTCATGCAAGAATGTTCATGGCATCCTCTGCTCATGTAACTAAAGAGATCTACACATGTCTAGGTGAGCTGACTCTTCATGGTCTTTGGTTTACATGTAGCACTTGCATTTTTGCTGTGGATGTTAATTGTACTTCCTCAAAATACTTCAGAGTTCTTAAAGCTCATTTGAATGTGTGGGTGCAGTCCAGGTCAATTAGAATTTGGAAGTGTTGGTTTTGGAGGAGAAGGGAAAATCAAAGTACTTGGGGGAAAACCTTGCAGAGCAAGAGAGAGAACCAACAACAAACTCCCCAAACAATATATGACATTGATGCTCAGGATTTTGAACCTTGGCCACATTGGTGGGTGGAGAGTGTTCTCACCACTGCACCACCCTTTGCTCACCAATGTTACGCTATATTTTCATTCTTGGTGCAATCTTTTAGTTGGTTTTTGTGCAAGATGGGAAAGATAAAACCAAAAGAAAGTAAAAACCAACCCCTATAACAGTAGCCTCCCACACTGATATTCTTTTGGCTTACGTATCACATCATAAAATCCTCCCCAATGTTTGCTGAGGGAAGCAATGGGTGACAAAACCCTAGGAACATTTGCATAGGATACTTGTACAGCAGGTGCCTGTAATGTTTTTCTACCTTGAACTTTGATGTGTTTTCAGTGGAACACCTCTGTTCCTACTTCACTGATGTAAGTTTTCACCGAGTAAATGTAGAGAATGGTCTGGACGTTTCTACTAGCAGCAATCAAAGACTGCTCAAAAGGGTTAGTTTATATTTTTTCATTTTTTTTTTATAATAAAATAATTTTATTAAAACCAGTACATTCGTATTAATAGCTATAGTTATAAGAATGATAGCCTGTATGGAAGCCTGCTTTGTTCCTCTCTTTTCTGTGACCCTTAACTTCTTATGGTGCAGTGCTTAAAAGTTTGAGAGCTTGCTTTCATTATACATTCACAGTCACTGAAATGATACTACAGGCTAACAGATAATTTTACTTCTAATTTGATTTAATTAATTTAATTTTAGTTTTTATTTCTTCTTATAACATTATGTGTTTAATAATTCCAAAGTTTTTGAGCCTAAGTACAATGTAATTTCTTATTATAATCTGTGCATAATTTTTGTTTTCTATTTTCTCAGCTCTTTTATGCTTATCCGCAAATAACAGATTAAAATTTCTTTTTTTAAAACAATCTGTAGTTTAGGTTACTGAATGAATTCCAACATGAAATGGCCTCTTTCTGGATCAGATATCCAGAATGGTGAGTTTAGTATTTAGTTTTCTTTCAGTTGTATAAAGATTCTTTATGCTGTTGAACTCTTTAAGCCGCAGTTCCACAATAGCCTGTGAATAGCAGACGTTTCTCCTTGCTTATCGCCACTGAAGGACGTTTCGCGAGGAGGAATGTCTGCGACTCAGTGACAGAAATTCCATACTAATGATGCAAAATCTGTCCGGAATCTGGTCAGAAGCGCTAATTGGTTGACAGAGTAGTTTCATTGTGCTAGCTATTGTTTACAAATGACAGACAAAAGACAAAAGGCCACAAAGGTCAAATGTAAACGTGATGAATCTGTAACAAAACAGTCAATATTTGTGGAGTATAGTCTTCTCTAGAAGAAGCATTTGAGTTTTGCTGGAGCTCATTCGCAGATGAACACAACACTTCAAAAATCGACCAGGGGAAACATAAAATTGAACAAATTTGCATTTGGAACCCCATGACTACCGGATTTATTATGTAAACATTGATTTACGTCATCAGTATGGAATTTCTGTCGTTGAGTCGTAGACATATCCTCCTCGCGAAATGTCCCTCAGCAACAATGAACGAGAAGAAATGTCTTCCGTTCGCAGGCTAGTTCCACAAATCATACAAATTATGCGGAATTATTGCCAAACATTGAAGTCCTTAAAGACATAGTTGAGAGAATTTGATTTGAGAATTTGAGATCAAATTATCCTCCCTTTGGTGATCATTTTAGTTATTCTTGTAACTGTTTTTCCTGATGATGTATTGATAATGCTGCTAATTAAAGTTGGTGACTGTGACATTCAACCCCTTAAGCATGTTAGAAATCTTGGCACATGGTTTGATAACCATATGTCTATTAATATTCATACAGGAAAGGTGTGTAGTAAGGCATTTAGGGGGCTTTATAATATTAGGCAAATTAGGAAATATCTGTCTGCACAATCAACAAAGTGTTTAATTCATGCATTTGTTACATCTCATTTAGATTATTGCAATGCTCTTTTGTATAAGCTTCCGCAATATCAATATGACCGACTTCAAAAAGTTCGTAATGTGGCGGCTCGGGTTACATGCTTAATTCCTAAGTTTGCCCATATTACTCCAGTACTTAGGGAACTTCATTGGTTGCCAGTGAAATTTAGAGTAGAATTTAAGATTGCGCTTTTAGTTTTTAAAACGTTGAACGGCTTCGCGCCACAATATTTATCTCAACTACTTGTTGTAAAGCCTAGAACTGGATACAGCGTGCGGTCTGATTCTGAAACATTGCTTGTAATCCCTAAGGTGACACAGAAGACTTTTGGCGATCGAGCCTTTTTCCATGCTGGACCAACAGTATGGAATGCTTTGCCATCTAGCCTTAGAAACTGTAGGAACATTGACTCTTTTAAAGTACAGTTGAAGACTTATCTTTTTAAGAAAGCTTTTAATTTGTAATTTTATATTCTTATTACTATTATTATTTCTGCCATCTAGCCTTAGAAACTGTATGAACATTAACTCTTTTAAAGTACGGTTGAAGACTTATCTTTTTATGAAAGTTTTTAATTTGTAATTTTATATTCTTATTACTATTATAATAATTATTTCTTTCCATTTATTGTATATAATATTATATATTTATTTTCTTGTACATATTGTAAAGCACTTTAGAATATTTTAGTAGTTAAAGCGCTATGTTAAATGTAATAAATTATTAATTATTATTAAGGAGAAAATTGATGCTGATCAAGTCCCTAAAAGGGACTTAATGGCTACTCCTCATAGTGGCCTTGGAAAAAAAATTCCAAAACATTCAAATTTATTTTTGTAAAACTCCAGGAAATAAAAAGCTCTGTCAGTAAGGTTTGATTTAAATGGTAACACCACAAGATTTTGTCTAGAGATTCAAAAGTTAGACCTTCACAGGTTTAGATGTGGAGGTGGGGGGGGGGGGGGGGGTTGGTTGATTGCCTTCAGGGGTTTCACATGCTTTTCAGCTTGGGTTCAGATGTCAAGTCATTTTGCATTTGTGTCTCGCCATCAGGCAGTTTTTCGCTAGTTTTTTACTCCCAGCCCTCCCATCCCTGTTGGCTTGGTAAGTATGTGGTTGACAATGGCTGGTGGTTGCCGCTCACAGGGTTGTCGTGGATACTGTATGCGTTTGGCTCGGTGTGATTTGTGGCACAAGCTTCCTTTCAGGCACCATTCCCCAAGCTCATCTATTGTTGATGGGTTTAAACATTGATTAGGCTTATGAAGACAACTACCTCTGGTTGGTGATGACCATTTGCACCTAAATAAAATTATATTCTTGAAAACTAATATCATGGTGCCTTTGCATTTAAATTTTTTCTATAGCTATACTGCTGTTTAAGTTGTAGCTCAGTGTTGTAAAATTTTCATAAACACCTCTTCAAAATAAAAATATAAGTGCAAAAATGCGTGCACTTTTTTTGAGTGTTTATGTATTTAGCACAAAAGTACCAATATTGAGGGCACTATTTTTATGTCTCCTACTGGAGACAGGGCCACCATTTTAGGTGTTCATCCAATCCACGTGAAGTTCTAGCTGCTTGCAGGGCAAAGGGAACTCATACCTTCATTTCTCAGTTATTTTAAGATCCTGAGTATTGGTCTGGCCTACGAATTGAACCCATGACCTCCCGCTCTACAGTCAACGGCTCTACCAACTGACCTAATCCTAACCATTGCCTTCTTTCCAAAAAACAGCCTGATCTAAAAACAGACACCCTGGGTGTTTGATTTAATACTTTTTAAAGTAATTAATACTATATGCATTGCTTTCTGCAGAATTTTCAGTAACTTATCAGTTCCATGTTAATCCTTATTTTTCTTCAGGTTTCTTGAGTCTGTCCTGGACAGTACATTTAACCTTTTCTCTTCAAGCTCTGTTGCTGGATTTGGCTCCTCAGACCTGCAGTATATGACACCACTGCATTTCCTAGCCCTCGTTGACCCAAAGGCAACCTGGTTTAAAAAGTGGATGGTAAGACATCATTTTAATCGTTATCATATTTAAATTGATGATTTTTAAGAAATTTAAATTAACTTTTCTTTTCTCTTTTTGCTTGGTCTCCACTAAGCACTGACAATGTTTGTGATTTCATTTGTATCATATTATTGTATTAGTAGACTGTGACTTGTTATAAGCATTCTGATCTAGAGCTCATATTCACCTATACCCAGTGTAGTGTGTCGTCTTGGCATACAACTTGGTTGGGGAAAAAAACAGTTTCAACATATTCCTTCCATGATAAGTAAGATAAACTTAATAGTCACTTTTAAAAAAATGCATGTATTATTGTTTTTAATTGTTCATAGCATGGTAATTACAGTAGGACAGTTGCAATCAAAGAACTGAAAAAGCATAGCTCGTTGGTAAGTTTGCTCTGTGTGTGTTTTTAATAGTTTTAGTCTTCAGTGCATACTCTGTCCTGAGTAATGAATTTAGAAATGTCACATTATAACATTTTCTCAGTCAACTTGCTCTTGTAGGGCTGTCACTAAGGGCCTCCAGGGGCTGCATATATTCACCAGCTTGAATCATGTATATGACCCCAGGCTACTTTCATGGGAAACAAAAAGAAAAATGGAACCATAAGAACTTTCCAACTGTTGAAGTCCTTGAGTTCTAATTGCATACCTGACAACTTGAAATCTTAGTGGCAGCCCTGTTGATCTGAGAAACTCTCCAATGTACTCCTCAGTCTAAGTTATGTTACCAAACCAAACCAACCCAGCTTATGTTATCTAGAGAGGGTGACCCCTGACAATTTAAAGAACAGTTCTGATACATTGTAAGCCTGTGGCCTTGCTATGTAGTGTCCCTTACTAATGGAGACACTTTCCAGATCAAATTGGAAATTGGGTATGTTGGTTTATAAAGAAGGCTGGAGAAAAACCTTTTGGAGCAAAGAAAAGAACCAACAAAAATGTCAACTCACATAATTATATGACTTGTCTGTCCATCTCCGTTGTTGTTTATAAATTGTCACATGAAGTTTTACTGTTTCTTACATATCTTTTAAGCTCTGGGACCACTGTAGATGGCTCACCGCTGTTGTGGGACCCGGTAATAGGCGAAGCTAATAAATTAAATTAAAATAAAATCTAACATCATCATCACTCAAACCTGGGCCAAATAAGTGGAAGGCAATTGCTGCCACCACTGTGCCATTCTGGCCTGCTTCTCCAAATATTCTTTAAATGGATAACTGGCTTAGCAGTGAAAATTCTTACTTGTTACTGCATGTTTAAATGGATTCTGTCCTTGCAGTGTATCTGTAGACCACTTAAGGTTGATTCTGTCCTTATTTAATTTGTGGGTCACAGTATAACATAACATAACATAAACTTTATTTATACTCGAATTTTAGAGTAGCTAACTAGCTAATATCTTCGAGCTAACACTACATGAAAATAATATAGAAATACATATATAAATTCGTTTCATTAAATGCATTCATCTAAGTAATAATAATAAAATGATATTAGTAATAATATGTACATAAAAGAAAAGAAAAGAAAATATTATTTAACAATTTACAATTTTAAGTTTAAGTATGTCAAGAAAAAGAATCTATATGAAGGTAACATCCTGTATTTTGGTCTTAAAGTCTGCAAAAAAACTAGTACGAAAAAAGTCCGGCAGTGCATTCCACTGCTTAGCTGAAAAGTAAGAAAAGGAGTTAAGACCATAGGTAGTTGTTTTAGGTTTACTTAGTGAAAGAATGTAGTTGCCACGAAGATCATAAGAAGAGGACCGGAGTGAAAACATATTCTTCATATAAGCAGGAAAATGAGTGAAAAACAAACTCTTATATAACAGTATGAGGAAATTTTAACTACTGTGTCATTACCCTGGCTGATAAACATGATGTACATTGTAACTGTTATAAAGTATTTGCCATTGGTTTGAGAAGTCAGTCTGTTATTATCAAGAACTGGTTTTGCCCATGTTGCAGTTAGCTGATGCTATCCGTCACTGTATTGACTTCTCCACAACATGTAAAACCCTTCAGTCCTTGGAATTGTTAGAGCTTGAAGAAGATCAAAGAGGTAAATCATGAACCTTAAGTGGTTAAAATAATATTCTCTGCCCCTTCTACAAAACCGTTATATTGACTACAATGTAGGTCAACTGGTAGAGCAATGGTCTGCAAACTAAGAGTTTATTAGTTTGATTCCTCAATTCTCAGGGTTGTAGATTTAAAAAGGGAGATAGTAATGCTTTTGCCTCGCAAACCTACGGATAGCTCAGATGACCACATAGAATTTTAGCAGTCCCATCTCCAGTAATGAATGTGCATGTAAAAACAGTGTCCTTCATACACTGTCAGAAGTACTTTCATTGTACCTAATACATTTATAACACTTCATGACAGATGTAACAGACCAATTTTTCCCCTTCTTAGGTGCTAATTCCTCTGTACATGTAATACAATGTACCGTATATTAAATTCCTATATTATTTCTAGTGCAGATAATTTCTTGAAAATTGATCTTATGAAAAGCTACTCATTTCAGTTCCCCTGTTTAGTCACCACAATTGGCTTGGAACAATGTGGTTTCCAAAATCTAGTGAGCTTAAACCTTGTACCATGCCGTCTCTTTCTTTCATTAAGTGAATGGTTAATGAAGATTATAAACAGTTATTGGATGAGGTTTTTGTGATATCCGGAATAATCAAGGTCTCGGTAAGTGTTATCAGCCTCGGCCTTCAGCTCGGATGTTAACATTCACCAAGACCTTGATTATTCAAGATATCTCAAAAACGAAATCTAGTAATATTATTGTTTTATTATTAATTATACATTATTTTGAAGAAAATACGGTAACGACAATCACACTGTCGCAAGGAACCTGAATTGATATTGTTATTGGAAATCATGTATGCGTGCACTTTTTGACAAATTTATTTAGTAAATTATCTGCTAGCAGATAACTTACTAATCTTCAGGTTGTGTTGATTTTCAAAGTTAGCTGTAGGCTCTTAGCCAATGAGAAGACAAGTAGTGAGTACAATGTATAATAATGTGGAATATTATTCATCGTCTGCCTTTTTTTGGTCATGCTAAGGTGATCTGCTTTCAGCTGTGGGCAATGATGGCTTGTTTTACACTTCCCAAGACTTGGAATATATTTATTTTGTTCACTCACTTTGCCTGCTTGGTAGAGTTCTTCTCTACAGTGGTGGAAGAGACTTATTTCCAGTTGTGCTTCCAGACACTGAAGGTAACTTTCCATTGTCTTGTAAATTAAACGTAAAGATCAACTCTTTCTTGATAATCGTGCAACATTTTATTTAATAGGTTATGTGCTATCTGAAGGGAGCAATTTACAGACATTTAAGACATGTAAGATCTTTCAAAAGTCAGCATCAAACCACAAACGACTGACTTGATTGCTGTTTGTGTTTCAGAAACCGTCACCATTTCTAGTTTACTTGTTGCCTTGATCCGGATTATGTGCACAGCACTGCCTAGATCTGGTACCAAACCTGTTTTAGATGGTAAGAATTTGTTGGCTTTTCCAATTTGCTCAAGCTAAGGAGGCTAGTCTCTGAGTTTTGTTCACATTTGAGTACAGTAGTGCACATAACATGCAAGATGCAAAGTTTGTGAGATGTGACAATTGTGGCAATTTTCTTCTCTTCACTCTTGTGTGTTTTACTGAACCAGCCAAGACAATAGCCTCCCACGCTGACGTTCTTAGGGGTTTGTTACGCGTTCCTGCTCCACAAAGTGGGCAGGATTGCGTGACAAGCCAAAAGAACGTCTGTGTGAGAGGCTACCAAGACAACTAAGAGGCTGCACATAGTCTAATGAGTGAGTGTTGATTTACTTGTTTATTATGTTGGTATTTTTTTCTGAGCACTGCTTCCAAGACATCGGACACATGATACAGTCTGAAGTGGGGTAGTGTATTGGTATTGGTCTTTTAAACCCTCTTTGCCATCACTCTCTCTCCATTCACGGTGTAATGGTAAATGTGTATACAGTAAATTTAGAACATCACAAAGGGTTACCAACTATGGCCTGGTGGCTGGTGTATAACAAATTAAAATGGAATCCATCCTGAAATTGAGTAATTTTAATTTTCAGCGGACAAAAACCTTGTACCAGAATAATTTAAACAATATTGCATTCTTTTTTATAGTTATTTTTCAAGGGCTATTGATACAATTAAGTATCTGTGATAACACCAAGGAAAATCTCATAGACCGAGAAAATAAATGTCAAATTTCACAAAATGACACCTTGCACATGAAATTTTCAGAATTTTACCTGTGTTTTCACAATTCTTGTGAAATTTGGCATTTATTTCTCGGACTGCCATGGATGAGAAATAGTCTTTGGTGTTATTACAGGTAACTTATTATACCTATAGCCCTGGAGGAATGTAAAAAAAGAATGCGTTATTGTTTAAATTATTCTGGTACAAGGTTTTTGTGCACTGAAAATTGAAATAACTTAATTTCCAGATGGATTCCATGTTTAATTTGAACCCTGCTCACCATAGAGGCTAGAGTAGCTCAGTAATAAGAGCATCTGATATAGAACTCAGAAGGTCCTGATTTCGAATCTCATCTCTGGAATTCTTTGTGAGCCGTCTGCAGATGTTTGATTTGCCTTTCTATTAAAATTGCTGTGTTGTACAGTACCTTAAGTCATTTTTTTCTTTATATTATTTTAACAGCGGAATTCCACCCGGGGTATTTAGTTTGTGGTGTGCTTAAAGAGATTGCTTCCTGTACAACCTCCTGTATAGAGTGCCTCTGTAAGGTTAGTGGGTATTTTACTCTTACATGTCCTATCTCTCATTGGTCATTTTGAAGTTACCTATGAGACTGGGTTAGTATTGTGACAAATTGCACCATGTTTTGTTGAAGCTATTGGCCAAAGCGGAAAATGCCTTCTTTAAATTTCCGTTTGGATCGTGCTTTATGTAAACCCGACTTTTCCAAATTCTTTCGTTCTCTGCACGTTTTGCGTCAGCTCTTCGTAAGTTTTCTGGACGTGTAGTTCGTGCCAAAAAAAAACCGAACAAACAAACAATCCAATAATATACTGCAAAAGTAAGGTTTACATGAAATACCACCCAAACGGCAGTTTTATGGTCTTTTTCGCTTTGGCCAATTGATAAATCGTCCTCAGTCCAATCTCGTTCCCAGAGCATCGCGGCCTCTGGGTACGAGATTGTCCTCAGTCTATTTAGATGCGGGAATCGCAGGAATAGCACGTGGAGAAAGGAAGGCGAGAAGCGAGACCGCAGGGGTTTCCTCGGTTTCTACTTCTTTATAAATAGGGAGTTAAAGATGCCACGAAGGCGACGCAAAGAGAACGTTAAAGCAATAGGTTTAGAATGTGGCTAAATGTAATTTAGGCAAAGTTAACCTCGAAGCAATGCTGGCCAGGAGTTTCCCCAGCTATACTAGGGGGTGGCCCGATGCCTCTAGCAGGGGCACCTCGTGACTTATACGCAGTTGCTTGCTTGCAGTTCTTCGCAAAGTGTTGTTGCAATAGCTTGCTGTTGTTGTTTGCGTGCCTTTCTGTGCTTTGGTTTTTTTCATCCCTCCCGCCCTCTTGAAGTATGGGCCAGGTAAGTATTGGTCGGTAAGGCCCGGTTCAGACGCCGAACTTTTCATGAGCCCAACCTAATACATTGAATTAAGTACATGAAAAGTTCGGCGTCTGAGTCAATTAGGAACGCCTGTTTCAATTTGGAACGGCTCAGCCGTTCTTTTCGCCTGGCCCAGCCGGGAATTTCGCCTTTGGAGCGACTTTGGAACGGCTTTGATTCAGACGCCGAACTTTTCATGTACCGAACCTAATGCATGAATTATTATAACGTATTTTGTGAGTAGTTTGACCGAAATGAGCATTTTTCTCCTTTTGAATTTAGTACGGCTGGAATTAAGATCGGCGTCTGAATCAATTCAGCCGGTCTAAATAATTTGGGTCGGCCTTAATTCGAATTAGGTTCGGCTCATGAAAAGTTCGGCGTCTGAACCGGACCTAAGTATTCCACTGAATTGTTCAGTGTGACGGTGCCTGCTGGGAGCCGTTCGCAGGGTTGCCATGGATACCTCCTCCGCATGTTAGAGCATTGCCCGGCTCCACCAACTTTGTAGGCACCAACGCCCAAGCTCATCTATGGGTGATGAGTTTAATTGACAAAACAACAACTTTGCAAGTGCATCACGCTTTTTTTGTACATTTCTTTGCCGTCACTGCACTATTACGACGTGAAAAAACCGCATTTCACGTTTTATGGAGGACTTAACAAGTCACGACGAAATTTTTTTTCTTTCTCTGAATGAGGATATGGTTTTTAGGAATTCAACTCCAGAAGAGTTCCGTTGCATTTGACAAAGTAATTGAATTGGGAAATTCACTTTTTAAGCGACATTTTCGTGCCCGTGGCCGTCGTGGTATCTCAGGCTCCTAATAGTGAACTTACGCAACACGGAAAACCTAAGTTATCTGCGTTGACGTCCATGAAACGGTACTCTTCACAATGATGTCAACATTTTTCATTGAAGTTGAGCTTTTTTTTTTGCAGGATTCCATCACAACCAGTCTTCTATCTCCAGTGCAGTCTTGGCTTGATGTAGGTAGTCTTGTAAAGTGTACAGCAGTAGGCAAGAGTTCTAGTGTCAGTAGGGAGTATGACAATCTCGTTCCTAGAGGCCGCGATCCTTTTGTACAGCGACGGGGATCGTTCGTTGCCCCATCCGCTGGACAAAAGTAACGGATGCTCTGGGAACGAGATTGAGAGTATGACTATGAGCTTTGGAAACAAGTGTAACTGAGCATGCGTTGATAAACAATTGCGTAGTCCAGTTATCGTAGTTCACGGGCAGTATAATGATGTTTCACCTGTTAAAAACCAACCAAAAGTCAACGTGTTATGTTTGAAAGGTACGCGTTTGGTTTGCTGGAACTAAGAAAATGCTAACAGATTCCTACATATCAATCATCGCTGTCTGGGCCTTTGCAGCTTGTCTTTCAGATGGTACAAAACTGTGCATGCCATGCTGGAGAGCAAGAAACATGCCGTAATGTTCCCAAAGCAACGACCCCCCTCCCCCGAAATGTACGTTAAAATTTTACGGGTGTTAGCAAATGCCAAAAGTAACGGCCCTCCGAAAGTAGTGACTTCAAAAGTGATATTACAAAAGTGATATTACAACAAGCTTTACCAAACTGATCCGAGATTTTTTTTTAAGGGTTATAATGATCTCTGACATTCTTTTATGTAACTCAAAAGGTACATTACCTTTTTTTTTAAAAAAAAAAAGTCTTCCTTTCGTCTGTGAACTCCCACAATGTAATCAAACAATTCTTTTGAATATTTATTTAAAAAGCAATAACATAAAATAATTTTCTCCAAATAAAAAGTGTGGATGTTTTCACAGTGTCGCGATATTGTTATCGTAACTTCGTACGGCCCATGTACGATAACACGTGTTAGCTACCCGAAAGCAGCGACCTCCTGAAAGTAGCGACCCTCCGAAAGTAGCTACAGGAAAAAGTTGCTAAATTCTTTGGAATCTTTACGGCACTGAGAGAAGATATACAAAGGAAATTAAAACGCTTTAAATGATGTGAACTCTGTTTGTCTTGTCTCAGTGCGTCCCTTACACGTGGGTAACCTAGTGTTTCAGTTCCTTTGTGTGATCATATCCGTAATTCTCATCATCTGTCTGAATGATAAAGCATTGACATTTGAAGGAGAAATAAGATGTTGATTACGTGATAATTTACAGGGAGTAGAAAGCTGTGATAGTGCAGGAGCTGAGAATACTCTGTTGTTAGTAGCTGATGTTTTAGCCACCCTGGCTGTATCAGAGAATGGGCGGAAACAGCTGCTTTATGGAGAGACCCAAGATAGATGGCAAAGAAGCAGGTATGGCCGGACAGTTTCTATTATTATACCCCACGGAGGATTTGTTATCAACAGGCGCAAACAGGCTAACGTGGCTTACTTCTCTTTTGGCTACAACTTTCTTGAAAAAGCGAATACCCTTACCTCCTAAACAGAGGGTCAGAGTAGCTTTTATTTTGAATAACAACCCCTTCTTTGTCGATAATAAGTTTGTGTACAAATTTGCTTCAAATCAATAATCAGACATACACCTAACAGATTCAGGGTGAGGCAAACATGAAACTCGTTTTTTAAAATTCCCTGTTGTTTTTAATGGACCAATTGATAGTCTTCTGTTAATTCTTAAAGGTGGTATTATACCCTCCTGAGTTGTTTTTGTGTGAATTATTTTCTAAGTGTTCCCTCTTTTCTCCACAATTCAGGTTTTCCTCTGCTCATACTATAGCTCAGTTTGCCAAAAAAGCATTATCCGACAGACTACCAGGAGGAACTCCCTCAAAAGCAGTTATATCAGGTTTTGTGTTTGTTTGTCGACAACTGTACAATACTTGTGATGGACTGATGGTACTCAATCCTTATGAGCTGCACCAGTTTGTGGCCAACGCCTGGATTAAGGTAAGTGTTTGGTGTTTCACACCCGAGGGGTCTTCAGCTCCACAATAAAATACATAGTATTTGAATTGATACCTGAATAGAGACTCCCACCATCATCCCCAGTTAAGTTTTCATAGACCTGCAAATCTTATATTTCAGGTACTAAATATGGTAAGAGGCTCTATTTAAATAGTCACAAAGTAAGGTTTTCTTGGAGTCGGAGCCTCGTGGCAACAAAACGCACATTTTTGTTCGAAAATGTTTTTAAGCAAAAGAAACCAAGGCTGTGCCCTAAGAAAAAATGAAAGCCACTCAGTGTTTTGAATCCAGGGTGCCCGGCATATGATTTCTATGAAAAAAGTAAGGTTTTCGAGTCGCCTGGGAGCAAAGGTTAGATGCCAGGGGCCACTGGGCTCTGCTGGAACACAGCCTTGGAACGGACTTCAGGACCGAAAGCCTCCGGCCAAAATCATGAGAAGTTTCCATCCTTCCTTGGATACATTACTTTATTCTATTTATTCCCCTATGAAAACATCGAAATAGCTGTGTTAAGTTTGCTTAACTTCATCAGCTATCATTGTTTAACGTAGGTGTATGAATCAGCGTCTTCTGCTGATGAAGTACTGGCGCCCGACGAAACGTCATCGGAAGAACACGAAGAGCTGTAAGTAAAGTCAGTTAGCTCGTTTCTTAACATACTTATGATAGTAGACCATTTCACGATCGCTTTCATGACTGCAAGGGACTACATGTAGCTGGCGAAAATCCATCGACGTCGCTGTAAAGAGCGCGCTAAGATTAATAAACGTTCTTTCAAGTTAATACGGTATTCTTGTACCTGTGAGCTCAACTAAACAGCGTTAATTTTATTTTTCACTTAGGTTTGTTTGGGAAAGTTCGCTGATTGACAACTTGTTGAATTTTGCCGGCACTCCCAAAGGACTATTGCTTCTACAACAGACGGGAAAGATGAATGAATGCGTAGCGTACATGAATGAGAGATACAACAAGAAATTACAAGTACAGAAAAATACCCGTATTCCTCTTAACCCTTTAAGTCCCAATAGTGTCCAAGATCAATTTTCTCCTTACAATTATCTATACACTGTAAAGAGATAAGTTATGAGAATCAATAAAATGATCACCCAAGAGAAAAATAATACTTTGATCTTTGAACAAATTCTCTCAACTACTTCTTTAAGGAAATGTATGGAGATCAGCTTGGAGAATTTGTACGTGGATACTGGGGCTTAAAGGGTTAAAACTGTTCTTTATACATCACTTATCGTACCAGTTGGAAGAATTTGTTCAAGAAAACTCACATTAGGGCCATTTATACGAGGAAGAATAAGACGCGTCTTACATAAGACGCGTTTTAAATAAGACGCAAACTTTCCCGTATAAACGGCACATTTCGTCTGAAATTTAGCTAAGACGCGTCTTATTTAAGAACAGCCCTTAACACCTATTCTTTGATAAGACGCGACCTCGCTAAGTCGCGTCTTAATGTGCCGTTTATACGGGATAGTTTGCGTCTTATTTAGGACGCGTCTTATGTAAGACACGTCTTATTTTTCCTCGTATAAATGGTCCTATTGTGTCTCTGGTGATTATTTGACTTAACACGTACGATAGCCACACAGTACCGACATATTACCAGGCAGTTTTGTCCCGACGTTGGAAGCTCCGTAGAGGTCTGATCATGGTAATTGTTTTGTAGGTTAGCAAGTGTGAAAAGTTTGGTTATGGAGTAATGGTCACACAGATTGCGGCTACTGCTCCAGGAATGGTGGCACTGGAAAACAGAGGTGGGAAAAGAACTCAGTATGTTATTGAATCGTCACGATCTCAAGTGACTACATCTTGAGACAAACGATAACTTAACAGTGGTTTCACGGGGAGGGAAAACTGAGGTTGATGTCCTGGAGAAGTGATCACTTGCAAGAGGCTTTCGCAAGTTGATGCTCGATTGCGGTTCGATTTTTTGGCCCCCCGTGAACTTTGTTCTGCAATTCTTTTCCTTAAAGAGAGGTGAGGCTAAGGCTCAGTTCAACCTTCGAAATTTTCATTTACCCAACCTATTCCCTTTAATTGAGTACATGATTTAATAATCAAAAGTCCGGCATGTCTAATGTGAATTAAGTTCGAGTAGCCCACATGGGAATAATCGACTATAGAAAGACTTCGTTTCAAACGTCGAACTTCTCAGTTACCAAATCTAATGCATAAATTACTATACTTATTTTAACTGGTAAGCATTGTACATCACCGTACATCGTGAAAATGAATTGAATCCGGCTAAAGTTCGACGTTTGAATCAACCGTCAAAACGTATATCATTTGTGCCGACCCAAATAGATAGAGCGATTTTCGTACGACCTTGAAATGAAAACGCGCGAACAAAACAGAAACAACAAACGAATGGAAATAGAGCGATTTGATTGGTTTATCGAACGGATACAAACGCGGGTGGCTTTTGGTTGGTTAAGCGAACGTTCGCGTAAAAAAACTTCATGCCGGAGAACTTTCTAGAAGTCAATGGATCCTTCGCTTTGACGTCATACTGCAACACGATTGGCCAATCGAACAATGCCTTCTCCATATTAGGGTTTTCTTTGGCGGGAAAACGAAGAGTCCATGTTTTGATCTTTTCATCCATTGGCTTATGAAACAGATGACGAACACTTACCGAAACCATTTTTCAAGGTCATACGAAAATCGCTCTATTACGTTCGGTACATGAAAAGTTCATTGTTTGAACTGAGCTTAAGGTGGCTCCCTAGAGTAAATTGGCCGTGCGCAGCCTGAGCACTAGTATGGCGCGAGCTTTAAAATCCGCGCGACGTCCACGCAAAAATTAAAACAAACATGGCCTCGCAGTTTCGAAATATTCCACCCAAAAAACTTTATTAACTTTCTGTTGAAGCTCATTGTGCAAAAAGTTTGATTAGTGTAGGTCAAACATTTATGAGAGGAGACAATGTTACACCGGTTACAAGTCACTATCGATCTCCATAAGAGTGAATTGTATGCAAAAACAAAGCAGAAATTTTCCAAAGACTTCAATTCTTTCGCTTCAAAAGTAGACAAACGTTAAATAGTCGAAGTAAATGGTGGGTGAAAACTTTACTTAGAAAACAAAGAAGTAAGTACACTAAATCAGAAGGAAGCAATGTTGCTGTTTCTGGCCTTTGGTTCACGGTCAGTGGAAAGATCTGAAAGATCGAGCCAATTCCCGAACAAACACTGAAGATTGTCTTCACTGGCGGAGCTCCTCGGTCACTTTATTTCTCTTAAATTTGATTTGATTTAATTATTCCTGAAGTGGCTTTAAGACAAGATAACGGGGAGTGTACATTTTTGTTTTGTTTTGCCGACTCTATTACATTGTTTTAAAAACTTATCAGAAAAACGGTTTCCCACGTAATTTGCATCCTCATCGAAGGAACCTTTCCATCGACGAACCAACATGCTTGTATTTTTTCTTGTTTCAAACGTCCTTCAACGCACATGCAAGATGCACTAGAAAATGTTTTTGCACAACGAGAAATAATTTTTACTCACAGATTGACCCTTGAAGAAAGCAATAGTTGTCCGTCGAGACCTACGGTCTTGTACGTGTAGCTGAAGACAATGAACATGACGTACGATTTATAGATCGGCGCCATCTTCTACAGCAGACTTTTAAAGAAAAACGTCGCCGTCGAAATTATCCGTAAAGAAGAACAAGGTTGAAAAAGTATCCGGAAGTGGGCTGACATTTGAAGATCTGCAAACAGTGTACAGCAGATTAGGAAATGAAGGGCTTATTGCGATCCTTGCACCGTCTTCATCTCCGACGATCGCCATCCTCACGAGTGACCACCACGGTTCGAGTTTTAACTACAATAGTCAAGTACTTCGAAGAAAACATCCTGTGTTAGGTATAAAATTGAATCCGCTAACTCTCCTTTTTCAACTGGCGAGATATCACCGTAATAATATTAATGAACGGCTTCAAAACAATGGCTTTCGTACTCTTCAAAGAAACCTCATGTTGTCAGTAGCTTTGTGCATTATGCGCATGCGGGCGTGATGCCTCGCGCGCGTATTTTGCTCACACGACCCCGAATCACGCGTGTTTTTCGGATTTTTGTGACGTTAGCGCAGTTAATTAACCGTGAATTTCTCGCGTTTCCTTCGGTAAATTTTTTTAAAAATCGCCTCATTTCTTAACAGTCGCAGAACCTTTGTACTGTCATTTTTTTGTCAAAATCTGTAAGAGCTAAACTCCTCTATTAAGAAAAATTACAAATTTCAAAATATTGGCAAAACCGTCTTAACGACCCCAAGTTTTTTCCACTTTAAAATGTTAAGCAAAATCATTAATATAAAGAGACAAAGTTTAAAGACATTTCACCGCGGGAAATTAGAGATATTAAGGAAAAATGGGCAAAAATGACAAAATTACTGCCTGTTAAAGGATGCGATGTTTCCATGGCAACGGTCTTAATCCAGAAAATGAAACTTGAAAAAGGAGCCTTCTTATATGGGTAACCTTAGCGGTGAATCTCGTGAACAATATCGCAAAGACAAAGTAACTAGATTTCCTTCTGTAACGTATGCTTGATAGCTCGGATTATTAGTAAATACTCTAGAGAGCCACCTTAACCCTGCTCTCGCGTCCCCTTTCGCGTGCCGCACACGCATGGCATGAGTTCTCGCGACTCCTCCAAACGGAGAGCTTGCTTGAAGGCTACGATAGAAATGCAGAGGAAACATTCATGACCACATGTTGTATCGTTTGTCTCTGTAGGTTTTCTAAAGCGATTGGTTAGTGACATTTGGACAGTATTTGAAGGTGGACAGGACAGGAGACCCGCTCCTCCCAGAATCAAACACGTGGACAGCATCGATAGCAGAACTTACAACAAGGTTTGCTGAATGCTTCCCTCTTACTCATTACTGACTCCCAGTAGGCGAAATTGATGGGACATAATTGTCTATTAACAAGCCTTTTCAATTTCAAAATATCAAAAACTTCAAACAAAGAAACTTTGGATAGACTTTTTTTGAGCTGGTCTCATTTATGATGAAAACTGAAAACAACGGAAACAAAAATCGAACTATATTTTCTTAAAATATAGAACCAAAATCCAATAATAGAACCTTATCTTCGTAACTCTAACATGCCCTAATATGATAAAAAGGTATTATCATAAACATCTTATTGAACTTATTATCAGCATTTGCATCAAATCGTATATGTTATCGTCTTCCAGTCTTTGAACAATCTCTTGAGCGTATTGTCAGCATTCCCGGCGGTGTATGAAGTCCTGGGCGATGTTTACCGCCCTTTGACGTCTGGTTCGGAAATGGAGGAGACCATTACAAGCAGAGAGGCATACTGTCCACCTATATGTATTATGGTGAGTGAAGCTGCTTGGTAACTATTACCTAAGAGTTCAGCACATTTTTTTACCTTTCTCTGGAGAAAAGTGGAAACAAACCGTACCATGCAAAAGCAGTGACCGGAAGTTATCCATTGAGAAGTAAACTTAAAGTTACTCGTAGGCTAGGATATCTTGTACCTCTTACAAGAATCATGATTATTGCTGGCACAGAAGAGTGGAAATCAAGGGCGCGGTCCATTCAACCAAAATATCCGGAAATTTCGGTCCAAGACTCAATGGATCGGTTCGGTCCAACCAGAAAAGTTTCGAAAAACCTGGTCCACCTTTTGAGGTGGACCACTTTTCCCGGTCGAACCGGTCGGAAATTTTTGGTTGAATGGATCGCGCCCCAACAGCCTTATGGTCCCACCAGTGACGATGATGACGATGACTATTAAGATTTTTTTGTTGATAGTGGTAACGGTGGTCGTAATGTTGTTGGTGGTGGTGGTGGTGTGGCAATGCCAGTACATTGTGTGACAAAAACATTTGTGGTAACTATTAAACACCTCTTTTTTTTCTGCTGTAGGATTTTGTTGATCGTTTTATCATGATTGATTCGGAGGAGAAGATTCATTCTCTTTTCAACTTTGAACAGTCACATCACTTCGGACTCAGGTAAATAAGCTAAAAATAAATCATATTCGATCACAGAAACACGCTAATTTACAGGGGAAGGCTTCTTTCTCAAAATTTATTGCCACACAGATACTTTTTGTAATTTAAAAGCATAGGCTTCGGATTTCCTGCATGCTATATTGCATGCAACAATTTCAGGAGTGGACACAATGTTGCAATTTACCCTCACAGAGTCCGACGAAAAGAAATGAAGCACATGTGAAAATTATATCACACGGGACACGGCTTTTGTTTCAGGACCCAGGCACTACTGCGCAGACTCCAAGTGTGAAGATAGCCTAAAATACTTGACCGGGGAGCGTAGAAGTATGAAAAACCCCGCCCTAAACCGAAAAGGTAGCTACCGGGTGGAACGTTCGTGGCTCGAGAACAAAATGTAGCTTTATGTGGACCCATTTCCCAACAGCAGATATAACGACTGATTGTTTCCTGTGCGCTGTTTGAATCGACATGCTTTTTTATCGTTATTTTTTCGTCCTTCTTTATTACACAGAGTGTTAAACGTTCTCTGTTCCTGTCTGGATACGTTTCTTTTTCTGGAGTGTCGCTACCGCTTTCAAGAGCTTCTCCTACAATCTCAACTGGACAACAGATTAGACAACGGGTGAGGGACCGATTATTAAGAACTTATTCTGCTGCTTGTTTGAAATTCTTTTCCCCACTAGTTATTATTCGTGACTAGAGTCCCCAAGTAAACCCAGAAACCCTGGCTGTTTTATATTTGTTTCCTTAGAGGAAGGGTGTGAATTTTGTTCTATTTTTACTTTATCGTTACACCTATGACTTTTTGACAGTATAAATTACATTACTGATTTTTCCTGTTCCTGGTAATAGACATTGTTTTTTTTCTCCATGATATAGCAAGGATTATATCATCGACATGTGTTCTGTGGAAAGAAACCAAATCCTTGTCAAAACCTATCTTGTTGGGGGTACATCAGAGAGAAACGTTCCTGGCAGGACCCTTGCTGAGGTAAGAGTTGGAGAGGAAATCTTTCGTAGACTACGAGCAGTCTCTCTCTTTTCTTAGTCGATTCTTGCGTCTCGCGCGCGTGCGGCTGCTCGCAGACTAAATCTTTCATTAATACTTGTTTTTTGTTATTAATGCTACTTTGTTTTTTCAGTTCTTATTCATTCTATCGTGTTTTTTCTTTTCTACCATCTTTCCCTTTTCTTTTCTCCCAACAGATATTTGTATATACTCCTACCGTAAATAAAACCTTCTTTGCCTTCATTCAACCGCTCACTCTATTCGACTTTTCATTGCGTGTGACGTGTCAAATCATATACCCTCTCCGTTAATTATTTCGATTAATTTTTTTGCAGGATGTTGATAATCCGTACCCCTGGCCCCTGTTTTCCTCGTATCCTCCACCGAAGGATTATACTCCAGTCGAGCAGATTCCCAAGATGACAGCATTTGAAGAAGGTACACAAAGGAGAAAATATTCATGTTCTTTGAGGCCAAACGTTTAAAGCATAAATAACCATGTGTTACTCTAAAGATTGCTTTCCCTTTTCTGTCCAAGAAACCATGGCAAATCTCTCTGTTATTTTTGCTCGTTAATGCTCGGAAATGTCCCGATAGTTATCGAGTGGTTCGTTGCATTCGGAAGCCTTTATAATGATGAACTCGGATTGACCGGACTGTTGCTACAACAACCTAGTGAATGCATTGGGCACTAATGGTTTGCCAAATGTTTCATTACAGGTGACTCCCTTTTGGAGTTCTTGGAGAATTCTCAACCAATGTCAGCTGACAGGTAAGGTTAACAGTTGTGTTTTTCTCGCATAGCATTGATGGCTGTTGCAACGTGCAAAAGTCTTAATTTCTTGAACATTCCAACATGCACTTTTTAAGTCTCGATAAAAATAAATGTTACCATGCAGACATATTTTCGACAAACTCGCCACTTCAACATTTTCTATAATGCACATTATTTGCCCTTCAAAACAAACAATGCTTATGCAAAATTTTGGGGGGCAAATAAGGTGCATTATAGGAAATGTGGAAATGGCGTGTAGGTTTCATTAAAATGATTACTCAATAGAATGCCACGCACAGCGTTTAGAAAACATTTTTTCTAAGCAAAATCGTCTTCATTTTATTCTTCTAGTTTGAAGTGGCTGCAAGACTGTCGGAAGACGTTTTGCGAGACTCTGTCATCAGGGAAAACTAAGCCACGAGGCAAAGGTTTGTATTGGTTTCGATTAATGATATAATGGTCAGACAAAACAAGATGCGTTCTAATATTTTTTCTTTGACAGTGTTGAAGTTGTTGCTCGAGAAGGTTTGCACAGCAATGACAAACATCCCAGAAGAGGCCATATTCCCTTTGATTGACTTTTCAGGTATAGTAAACAAATAATAGAGAGCTTTAGGGGACGAGGACGAGTACCAGCACGAGATTTAACTTAAGGTTTTGCGCGTGTTCTAAATAAAAAAAGACATCCTGGAAACCTTCATTTTACTTTATTCACCAAATCAGTTAGTAGGGTTATTATACTGACGGAGGTGAAGCCCTCTCACAATAGCAAAATTATAGAACTTCTTATTTTGATGACTTGTTTTCGCCACTACGACATTCTCGCTAAAACTCGTAGTAGAATGACGACGGCTGTCACGTTTTCCCGCCAAAATGACGCTGGTTCACGCGTGAGCAAACTCAGTATTGAGAAAATCTCGTACAAGTAGTCGTACTCGTCTCAGAAACTAAAGGTCTCTAATTGTCTTTACTACTACTTTCTTGACATATCAGCAAAGATCAAGGCCAGTCGTGACTTGCTCGTGTCAGGTGCCGGTGCCTTGCGCCGCGCGGAGAGTCCTGTTGACCAAGTCGATTTCTTTTGCATTTTGCAGCAAGCGAAACCAGCCTGAAGAACATGGAATTATCTGAAATAGAGAGCCTGGGCACTAAACTAGCAGTACGGTACGGCGTTCAACTAAAGCTTCTCCAGTCCACCACGGACGGCGTGGAAGACCTGACCTACTTACTGAAAAACTGCAAGTTTCTTCTTCAAGGTCAACAGCGGACCACGGACGCCACTTTACGTATCCTAATTGTAACATAAATCATGATCACTGGTGCTAAGCTATCGTTTATTGAAAAAAAAGGAATTTTTGTTTTGATGACATCGATGGTAGCATTTCATGAAATTGCAAAGTCCGGGAAGAAAAAAACTTTTGTATGCTTAAGCCTGGTTCTCTTATGCCACCGGTGTGCCTACGACGTAGCCGTCAGACTGCCTGCGATACTGCTCACACATATTAGAGTATCGCAGGTCTTTGTCGCTGGTGTGCTTGCGAAGCTGATCTCGAATATACTTCGCAGGCATACTAGCGACAAATCTGGCTTGGTCTCTGTTGTTGGCACCTTCTTCTGTTCTCATGTGGCAACAGTATTCTAGGGACTACCGGCAGCTATGTCACAGGTGGCCTGCGCGGCAAATGAGAACCAGGCTTAATTTCGTGTTGTGATGGTTTGCCCTCCACAAGAGGTCTTCCTTCTTGACTGACTTTATGCTAGTTAGGCAACCTGTTAACGGTTAACTTAAGTTGAGCGGTCTTTTTGCCGTTCCCCAAAAAAGACTGGGTCCGGTCCCTCAAAAGATGGTTATTAGTTTAACCCAAGATTAAGCCAAATTTTAAATACGGTCTTCTTGTCTAAGAAAAGTCTAAGAACATGTTAACTCAAGCTTACTCTGCGATACACACCAAATGTTACTTTAAACAGTGCATAGGAAGGTAAATACAAAAAGTGGAACAAAATGTAATCCTGGATTGGCGCTAATCGGCCTTTCAGGACCGGGCCCAGATTAATACCAATTTATTTATTTTACCAATTTAACTTTAAAACACATTTCATTCGACCTTTAATATGACTATTCCTTGACTCCTTTCTTTCTCCTTTCTGTCCTGCTGCACCAGGCACGCTAAGTGGTGACTATGTCGGCCATGACTGGTTTGTTTCCACAGTTTTTCTCATGATGTACGGTGACCCTGATCTCTCCTGGGAATTCCTTTTTAAATTCTCTAGTCTCGTCAGTTCTGGTTATCTCTGGGTCCGCAGGCTTCACGCTTCGGTAATGTAACCTTTTTGAACATAACATTCGATTGTGGGTTTTCGCTCCCATTGCAGATTCTCTGCCGTTTTAAAAGCGATTTTGAGTCGCGTTTATGGAAAACGGCAAAAACCAGATTCGGTCCTCAAATGAGGAAATTTTTAAAGAAAAACTCTTCAAAATAACTGCGTAGATATAAAGAGCATTAAACGATGAATAAGGAAACACTTGGTCACGTAGTACAAACTGCAAGATGTTTGTCGTTGCCGCAAAATTGATTCTAAGTATCTCTAATGTATAACAATTTAGTGGTAGGTAGTAATGATTCTTTCTCCTCCATTCCAGTTTAAGAACTGAAAAATGTTGCCTGCTTTTTAAGGACAGAGAAAACCGGTGTACCTGGAAAAAATCTCCCAGAGCGAGCGCGTGAACCAACAGCAGTTTAACCCTTGTATTTCGCACCTATGTTCTCGTCCTATTTTAGCCCTTTAAGCCCCAGTATCCACGTACAAATTCTCCAAACTGATCTCCATACATTTCCTTGAAGAATTAGTTGAGAGAATTTGTTCAAAGATCAAAGTATTTTCTCTTGGGTGATCATTTTATTGATTCTCAAAACTTATCTCTTTACAGTGTATGGATAATTGTAAGGAGAAAATTGATCTTGGCCACTATTGGGACTTAAAGGGTTAAAGTAATGCAAGACAGTCTTGGATTCTGGATTCCACTGCCCCCTTAATCCCAGATTCTTTGTCAGTGGAACTTGGATTCTGGATTTCAATCGTTGTTGGGATTACGAGAATTCTTTGAGCTTTATTCCGGATTCCAAAGCTCAGGATTTCGGATTCCACAAGCAAAAATCTGGAATCCGGATTCCCTTACATGGCGAGATATTCAGATTAATTTCAATTACAATCTTTTAATATAATCCGTGCCCTTACTTTCCCCTTCCCCCTTGGGCGCAGAGAGTATCACCGGAGGGAGGGACTAGGGTGAGGAACATCTTTAAATATAATCCGTGCCCTTACCTTCCCCTCCCCCCTTGGGCGCAGAGAGTATCATTGGAGGAGGGGCTAGGGTGAGGAATTACGACCCACCCCTAATAGTTCAGTTTTTAATAGGGGAGAGGGGTTCCTAAGTGAGGTGTACTCCATTATTTGCAGGTGCATTTGCCGGTGTCTCTTACCGTCAGCGGTATCCCTCCACTCTATTCATGCTCGTGTCACAACGTGGAGTTAATATTAATGGTAAGTATAGAGTCGCTTGCTCTGAAGATTTTAAGATTTCTGCGGGACGTTTATGAAAATTTGCCCCTCATTTGTTTGTGTTTCAGACTGAGGTACCTTTGGTGTATTCTGCCTTTAGGATGTCCGGTTACACTCCATCACAGGTCAGTGCTGTTGCTTTTAAAAGGAGCTGAAGCTGACGTTTATCAAAATTCAAACATCGGGAACTAAAACCAAGTTGAATAAAACATAAAAATAACCGCTCAAAACGTAAAAAGAAGGTATAAATAACACAACAAATTAGTGCAAAAGGAGGCACGGATGGACAAACGTGAAGAAGATTGAAACGGATTGCAATTGTTTTTGTTTACTGTTTTCGTTGTTTGTAACGTTTGATATAATGCGTGGGACTCAGACATATTCGTTTGACACAAAGCTGTGATTTTGTCATTCACAAGTAATGTCTCAAGTTCATAACAAATAAAGATCCGTAATAGACCATTTTTGAAATATTAAAATTTCCTACTTGGCTCCGAGGCTTGGGGGAATAAAACAAAAGAAATGTTTTCTTTATTATTGAGCCTCAAGATGATTTCTTCGGTTTTATTCTCCCAAGCCCCGCAGCCAAGTATGAATTTTAATATATCGGAATTGGTCTATTGGCATCACAAACAAAGTGAACGAGACAGCCTTGACCCATCCTCTTTGAGGCCTATAACTGGTATTTTTGGCTCATTCTTCTGTTGCCTCAATAGTTAATAAAACAACTCGTTCTAAGGGCTTCCTTGCGCCCCCCCCCCCCCTTTTTTTCTTATCCTCATTCCTCAGTCAACGTATTCCCTAATTAATCATAACTATAACAAAATTGTCAAATCTGATTGGCTATCAACTGCCCTGATTTCAGCCTTAATTGGACAGCTTAATAGGACAGCACGCGTCATGCCTAAGTAATTGGACAGTACGCGCCATCACGCGCGCGCTTAAATGGCTTTTTTTTTTTTCACTGCTAGCAAAACAAAATTTCGACTTTCTTGTGTTTTGATTTAAAAAATAGCCTATTATATCACAAATTTTGTTAATGTTATGATTAATTGGTAACAGAACTTCGTGTCGTCCAATTCGGTCTGTAATCATACGAGTGATTAAACAAATCGGATTCCCGCTACGCGGTCGTCCGATTTTGTTAATCACTCGTATGATTACAGACCGAATTAGACTCCACTCAGTCCTGTTACCATTACTTATCGAGATGCATATAGTAACCCTTTTCTTGCGCCTCAACAAAACATATCCCGTGTATCTGTTGACAAGTGAATGAATTGAGGCAAGAGGAGGAAAATAGTACCAGCATTATTTATTGCTTTGCCAAAGAAAGCTTACATTTATCAACGATTGTCACAAAGTAACATTTCCCATCACCTTAATACAGTCCAGCAGCTGGACATTTGCGAACTACTAACAACTAAATGAGTTAAGTCGATATAGGTGTCCGTTTAAAACTAAGACAGTTTTTTACTGTTTCTGTAGTGTAATGTTCGCCCTTTATTTAGTCAAAAGCGATCGCGTTATAAAAGAGACTAGAAACCATCTTTAGGCTTTGACCGGTCTGATTTTCATCTCTGCTCGTTTAACAGAGTAATTTGCTCCCTTCCATGAGTGCCAGACCATCCCTTCCCAGGATTTAGAATGTTTGCCGTGTAGATAAACACCATTTAGATTTGAGACGACACAGTTACTGTACCACCATGCTCCCTTATAACGCGATGCACAGTTTTTAGACCAGATGTCATTGTCTCGATCTTTAGTTGTAAATGCATAACCACGATGTGAGCCGAGCGAATCGCCAGCAGTTCCTGCAAAATATGCGAAATAAATGGGAAAATGAAATTTTTGTCATTTCAAATGCTTGAAAAAAAAAAAATTCCGAGCCCCTACCGAATTCGATGACCTCCCAGAATGCCGACCTGGTGTTCTTATCACTTCAGAGTTTTGTAGAACTCATGGTAAGCAAGGTCGTTTACTAAGTTCATACATGACACGTGTCCGTTGCGTCTTGTGTTGTGATAAACTGAATTTTTGGCCAAAAAGCGTGAAGCTGGGTGAATGTGAAAATAGAAATTTACGACCAGAGTTGACAAAGGCCATTAAACAAATGCGGCATTGTTACAATGACACTAAAGCTTTCCAATTTACGGTGCACTGGATGCAGTTTATAGAAAAAACTACAGGGGGCTTTTTACATTTTGCTCGTTTGTTTCATTTAATTGCTTTTGCTTCTTCTGTTTACTACTGCTACACCTTTGCCATATCTCTGGGTTATACCTGAGTCTGCGCGATGATCATCGTTTGGAATGCTTCTTTTGGGTAACCATATAGTTTCCACTTGATACGAGTTCGGTTTAAGTATCTTGTTTGACTGTACCTATTTCGATTTTTTTCACTTTTGAGCTTTAACATTTGTACTTACCGGAGTATGTTCCTAGACTCAGCTTGTACTTGCTTCTCTCACTGGAAACACCAAAAAAATCATACTCGGCGTAAGCCGTTTTTCCGTTCGTGTCTTCAAGATCCACCCGCAGCCTGCTTCGTAATCTCGTCAGGCGGTGAATCTTGTCCAGGCCGAGCCAAAATTCACCATTTAGATTTCCAAAACCTCGTTTGTAGTCATCCCAGCCGCGGTAGAAATCAACCGAGCCGTCTAGTCTCTTTTGGAGCACTGTCCACCCTCCACCGGCTGTTGTTTGGTCACAATAAATATCGAAAGCTCCGGCATTGTCAGGGTTGATTGTGTAGACACCGCTTTTTCGTTGTCCAGCTTTGTAAAGTTCAACGCAGTTCTTGTACCCTTAAAGTAAAATGCAAATACTCTTTCTTGTTAAAACGTAGGTTGCCTGTTTTTGTTTGTCAAAGGTGGATTTCAAATTGAAAACTAATCTTTGTATGTATTTCCTTGGTGTGTATTTATACAGTAGAATCGCAATTTCTCGAACTCTCGGTTTTTCAAAATTCCCGATTATTCGAGCCAAACCTAACATCCACTCACCTCAAAAACTGTAATTTTACCCCCGATTTTTCAAACCATGCCCCTATAATTCCAACCAATTTAGCTTTCCCAAGGTAGTTCAAAACTCGTGATTCCACTGTGAACTGAAATGGTGATTTTCAGCGCGAAGACAAGATATTACCTTTGGAGATCGTGTTGTTTTTTTTTAAAGACTTGATTTCCTCCCTCATCTCGCTTAACTCGTTCTTAACATCATGTAGCAATACTTCGATCTTCTTGCTAAGCCCTGCGCAAAATGTATTGTAAGTATTGTACACGTTAGGTGCGCTGTCTTTTACTTGGGTGCCCTGAGAAGCATTAGAGACCTTACAGTAGACAGGGCCAAGTGTAACCAGAACAGAAAGAACGTAGATTACACTCAGGACAGATCGCGAGTAAGCCATGGTCATCGTACACGTCACCAACCGAGTTCGCTGACTACGATAATCCACGATAGACTTCGCTGTGTTTATTGAAATTACCCTTTTTACGTCCCTTTCTGACAAGCTGAGTTTTCAGGTTTTGAAACGACTAGTTTGGGAAGATTACGAACTGTACATGACGCAAGAAGAAACTGGGTTGTATGAAATATTCACTAGCAAACTAGGAAGCAGTCAGCATGTGATGATTTCAGTGTTGAAAATGTACGTGTAAATTCTCAGGCCCCAGTTGCTCAAAAGTGGGACAGCGCTATCCACCGGATAAATCACTATCCAGCGGATAAGTGCTAGAAAACCAATTGCGTTATCCTATGGATAGAGATTTATCCAGTGGATTGCTTTAACCACCTTTTGGACAAGTGGGGCCTGGGCCAGACCGTTAAAAATCCCGGCTCAAGCACAGTCGAACCACTGTTAAACGACCACTGTTTATTTACAGCGACCAGGCGCCCGTTTTTATTAACTGGCTGGTAAAGCTGTTAATGTTTACATTGAAAATAGAGGTTTCAATAAATATGATCGAAGAATCAGATAACAAAACAAACAGTGGACTGGTTGGTTAGTTAGGACCCGCGCTCTTATTGGTCAGATTTTGACTTTAAAATTTGAATGTTACTTCAGTTAATATGCCATTTTTCTATTTTACTCGGTGTCAGTCTTGAGTGTTCGGGCGTCTAAAATGGTTTGTATTTCAATGCTACAGTTTGTATGTGGAATACGCCTGGTGGATCTTTTTTTCACCAACCTTTTAAGCGAGACATTGGTGACCACTCTTGTTCAAAAAATAAATTCCGGGTTGCTTTCTCCATTGTCGCAGTTTGAGGTCAGATATTTAAAGAAATTTTAAGAAACATCGAACATTTTCCCTAGAGGCACTAATTTACTCCTTGAGTATTTTTCGCGTCCTTATATAAACAAGCTAAGAGAGGTTGAAGCTGAAGAAAATTTGCATTTGTAATAGTGACATTCGTGTCACATTACCGCAGGTCTGCAGAATAAAATTATTTTTTCTCATCTCCCGGTACCGGTCGAATTTTCGGTCGGTTGAAAAATATGACCGGACATTTTGTTCACACTGAACCGTTCAATATTTTTTGTACTGTTCACACGGAACTGTGGAACCGTTATATTTTCAAGGAAAGTAAGTAACAACACTGGCGACTCGTAAATCCATGTTCGCAATATCTGTTTGTAATTTTCTAACGTGCTCACAGACCCTCTATTTTCTCTTTAAAGTCCTTCGAGCGCGCGTGATATAAAATAAAAACTGAAAAGAAAAGAAAAAAAAAAGCGTCTGTTTACAGGCTAGTAATTTTCCTCTTTTTTTCCAGCTTAGTAAACACGCATCCATGCAGCCTCAACTTTGCCGTACAAAAATTTAGCGCGTCATGGTTATCACACCTTGCCGTGAAAATTTTCGACCCTACCGGTCAAAAATTTGACGTCGATTAAAATGTTCAAAGTGGCTTGACTGGGAGCAGCGGTGGCAAGCAGGGGCCTGGAGAGAGTTCTGTTCTCTGCGAGCAATTCCCCCAAGCTCTCCAATTATGGCGAGCGAGGAAGATTCGCGTCTCCTTTCGCGTGCGGTTCTTGCGTGACTTCTTGCGAGTCCCCCGAACGGAGAGCTTGCTTGCAGGCTTTTATGTCGCGTCGGAAACCCGGCCTTGTTTTGTTATTGTTGTTTTTGATGAGTTCTCTTTGGAGAAAGGCTTTTGAAGCTCGCCTTTTCATTTTATCAGAGCTCAGAGCAAATAACAGTCAGTCAACGGACGATATCCTGCTAAAATTTGCCCATGTTTGAAGAACTCCTTCCCTGGGTTCCAATGGGTCGGCCGCTGGCTGAAACATCTTATGCCTAAGGCTGAAGCGTTGGAAGAAAACGCGCGGTCACCATGAAAGGCTGGACCCGTCGAAATGAAAAGTCTTTGTATGATACCTAGGGTATTAAAACGAAATCCTAGCAGCAGTCTGACACGATAACCGGACTGATAAAATACTGAAAAAAGTTGAAAGTTGAAATTTCGATTAAAAGTTGCTAGAATGTGTTCCCGGCACCTTTCTGGGTTGTCCGACTAAACCGAGGTGCTGGTCGGGTATATGGTATATACTCTTTCTTGAATGAAAAATTATTTGATGCTTTCATTCCATGGATTTTTCGCCTTGTTACCTCCAGATCTGTCAGCACTGGTTACGTCAATGTTTCTGGAACTACCTTAATTGGGATGAGATCTGTTTGTACATTTGTACTTGTCTCACAATGGGCATTGATTATCAGGTACTATAAAATAATAATAGTAATAAATAATAAACTTTATTTATACAGCACTGTTTCGTAGAGCTCAAAAGCACTTTACAGAGTTCACAGAAAGAAAAATAATGAATTTAAAACTTACATCGAAGAGCAAGTTGTGAGCTATTTATAAGATAAATTTAAAAAAACTCTTGATCTTATTGTTAATCTTATTTTTTAAAATTATTTTTTTATTTTCCAGGTGTACTTTTGTATTGCAGTTTTACGTCATTTACAACAACACATTCTGCGAAAAACGCAGCAGCAGCGGCTTCTAATCTTCTTAAAGGTAGATGGCAATGAACTGCACAGTAAACCCTAACGAGTAGGCGTCCATTTATTTCTTTACAATTAAAGATAATCGCAAGAAGATGTGGTATAAATCTAAGTTTAGTGCTAGTGAACGTTATCTTATGATGTAGCCATTCAAGTGAACCTTCTTTAGCCGTTACATGACGCCGTTAGATTTTCTTTTAGGCTTCCTCTCTCCGCCCCTATCTCTTCTCTTCTCCTTTTTATTGTTAATTAATTTGCATAATTACCTTTTTCGCTTGCTGCGAGTGGCTCTGAGGAAAGAAGGAGGACCGCTGGTGGTTTATTTTTCTTTATTTAATAAAAATTCGAGTTTTCAAACGATTCCGATTTTTGGCCTTCTTGGGAGCGATAAGTTTTAGCCTGCGAGCAAGCTCTCCATTTGGAAGAATCGCGAGAAGTCGTGCGAGAGCAGCACACGAAAGGTGACGCGCGCGTTGTTCGCCATAAATGGAGGGCTTGCTCGCATGCTAATAGGGACTTTAAGATCCAACGACGCGACGGCCACGAGAACGTCGCTTAAAAAAGTGCATTTGCGTTCTTTCAGTCTTTATAGGGATTATTCGTACCCAATTACTTTGTCAAATGTAGGCGAACTCTCCTGAAGCTGAATTTCAAGGGATCATATCCAATCTCAGAAAGAGAAATAAAATTTTGTTATCGCTTGTTTACGTCCTCCATAAAACACGAAATTAGCCATTTTCACGTCGTAGTCGTGCAAAAACGGGAAAGAAATGTACAAAAAAAGTGTGATGCACGTGCAAAGCTGTTGTTTTGCTTATAAACCTATTGTTTTTTGACGTTCTCGTCGCCGTCCGCGTCGATGGATCTTAAAGTCCCTAGTAAGAAAGTGAGACAGCACCTGGCCCCCATCGATAGCTGTGAACTGTATCAGGATGACTGAAGGTACAAAAATATGAAAAGATATGAAAAAAGTGAAAAAAAAATTTTTTTTTTTTTAAAAAAAGGGAGATTGCATAGCCGCGGTTCAACCACTTGGGTAAACTTTCTCTAAATCCTTTTTCAGCTTTGCCGATTTGCTTACATTTTTCGCGCTAGACTTGTGACGGCCCCGTCAAGGTTGCTGTGAATACAGCTATTTCGAAAAAGGTTGTCGGAAAAAATGTGCACGCGACAATCCCGAAAGGTAATATGGGATATGATCGATACGCTGTTCCTGAGGACTGTAGCTGTCGAACCTACTTTTGTTGCTTTCCTTTAGCACTCGCAAACACATTTCCATGGCCTTTCGTGCCAATTCTTTCAAATTTCTTTGAAGAACAGTGAACTCAAAACCACCCAGAATGCCTTTGGAGATTGTCGCGTGCACTTTTTCCTGCAACCTTTCTGAAATAGCTGTATACGTAAACGCTTTACAAATCCAGTTGCTTGAATTCGTCACTTTAGTTGCCTGCGTCGCAGACGCTGTAAACCTTCTCTACGTGGCCCGGCTGCAACGCACGCTACACTTTAGAAGCGAAAAAGAAACTGGGTCGAGTTAACTTTTGCAAAGACTTCTGGGACTGAGAAAAATTGGCCAATAGCTGAGCGGCGCGCCTCAAGCAACGATCCCAGAAACAATAGACGTTATTCACGATACCCGCCATCTTTGCACGCGCTCTTGGATCGATGGGATAAAATCTGTGTCACGAAGTATGTCAGGGGAAAAACAAGCGATAAACTCTGCCAATACGAGTAATCGCGGTCGAGTTTGTCTTCATAGTCATGCAAAATGTCAGTTGTGTAGGAGCTGTTCGTAAGGTCTTTCCTGATTGGTCGCAGAAAACAATGACATGTCATTGTTTGGAGTCAGGGTTAGGCACCAGTGGTGACTTCTCTTCCGAGCACCTGCTACACGACCCAAAAATGTACCTGTCATGTTTTGCAAGATTCACGTCATTACTGTTTGCCATGAGGACGTCTAAGGTCGCTACTGCATACAAAAGAGAAACAATTATCACTTCCACCCATATTTTGACATTATCGTCGTTAAGAATAAAAGGTCGTAATTTCCTGTTGCCTTGAATAAACAAACTCAACCGCGATTTCTTTTATCGGCAAATTTATTTTTTTTCTGCCCCCTGAGAAACTCCATGACATTGCCTTTATCCCATCATTCCTTGAGCGCATGCAAAGATGGCGTGTATCGTGAATCAGGTCTATTGCGAGATGCATTTCGGCTCCAGTCCCCTTCTTATTTCTAAAGTGACGAATGAGTAATTATGCAACTGGATTTGTAATTCACACCAATGTAGACTGGACCGCCACAAGTCCAGCGCGAAAAATGTAAGCAAAGCTTGAGAAAGTTTACCCCAGTGGTTGAACAGCTACGCAACCTCCCTTTAAAAAACACACACAAAAAAAAAAACAAGTGTTATCATTTTTTTTTTTTTGCTTTTTGTTTTCAGGAAAACCCAATCCCCAATTTCAAAGTTGCTGAGCAATTGACATTCATGCAGGAGTTGGAAGCTCGGTATCGTCCGTCAATCCTATCTGACTTGCAGAATATTACCAAACCCTAGCGGTCGTCTCATCCTCGTGGGAATCTGCGCAAGAGTACACGCGTAACAAACAACTGATGAGTGGAACAAAGCATGGATGGCGAAAGATGGTCGGTGGGGTCCAAACCTCTTTTTCGACGCGCACAGAATCAAATAACACGTGCATTTCTCTCATCCCGGGGAAAATCTGTAGTACTTTCCTCGGAAAACGGGCGCGAATTTAGCTTACCACAAGACGGGACGAGAACTCTCGTTCTCAAAGGAACATCACTCGCCCTAAACAAAACTTGGGCTCCATCTTGACGCCGCGCGCCTGTTGCACTGGGTGGCCGTGCCGTAGTTACGCACCAAGCATTCTCCAGTATCTGGGTGTATCGTTGCCGGAAATGGCAATCTTTGTGCGAGTTATCTTCAAAGAACATGGATGTCGTCTCGCTCTTTCTCTCTCGAGCAATACCACTATTTAAGAACAACGAAAACAACATTTGTAGGACTATTGCTGGTTTTCAGTGTCACGCCATTCAAAATAGATTAAAATAAAAATCAAAACCATTCGACAGATAAAGCCCAGAATCTTGGAAATGAAAGGAGGTAAATATACAAAGACCCTCGCCAAGATTTGGGTCGAAGGAATAATTCGTATACGAGATATCCGAAGAAATGTTTTACCCAAATTTATAGAGCTTTGTATGGAGACGCCATGCTGGAGCTCATCCGCATGAGCTCCAACATGGCGGACGGAAACCAACAGAAACATCTGTTACCGAGTTTTGCTACAAAAGCGTAAATTTATTCTTCGAGAAACTCATAAACATTAAAGTAATACTTTTCTAATACATGAACTGTTTAGATAGCAAAATTTCCTAAAATAAGTCATTTTTTTTAACCTACATGACAGCTAGCTTGGCCATCATGTAAATGCTGCGTCACGCAAAAGCTTAGAAATTCAAGCGTACTCTATCACAAAACCAAGAACCCTTTTGAAGCGAAAATCTGTATGAAAATTAGTCTTCGACTGCTCCAATGCATCGTGAAAGTAAAATCTCGGTAGGATCGATAGTTTTTTAGTTTGCATCGTAGTGACGTCATGTGAAAACCAACAATTGAAAGGTGCCAAACATTGATCTTTCCCAGAGACGGCGCGATGGCTTTCGTTGATTTTCCACACTTGCTCCTGAACTTCAATGAGCTTAATATTTATCGCTATGATCTAGGCTAATTAGGCAATAAAAAACATTGTATTGGTTGAGAATTATTTTCTATGACAATTATTTATTAATTCAGTATTTATTCTGCATCTATATTTAACTTCATCTATGTCCTATTGCCTGCCTTCATAAATAAAAAACGCGCATGATGTGTGTGTTTTTCTTAAACAAACCTCAAGAAATTGTTACCCTGCGGGCAGTGGTTTCTCCAGACCGGAAGCTACACTACGTTTCTTTCCCTGCGTATCGTAGCGTCTGGCCTAGAGAAACTACTGCTCGCAGGGTAAGAAAACCTACCCCCCTTTCCTGACACTCGATGACATTATATTGAAAGGAAGCTCTTGAGCTACGCATGAAAACCTCGTGCAGCATAAACTCAAAGAAAAGACCACTTATTTTCATTTAAAGGTCAGATGTCAATATAGTTGTTTACGTACGTGCCAAGTTTCCAATCATGCCATCCCTAACTTTGGCCGTCATACGTTCCAATCCAAGAAACCCACAGGACAGCATGGCTGAAGTCCTAAACCATCAACAACAAAAAAACTACAAAAGTATCAGTTAAAGAAAAAATGAACAGTTTTGTGGGCTAAAACAAACAGCTGCAAGACTTGAAACTGAAAGTCAACACAGCACCTTCTCTCTGAAGGGTTGGCAATAGTTTCCCTTCCTTGTGTTAGTTTTATTTTCTAAACATTTTCGGACTGGTACGTTACACCATCTGACCAACTACAGAGGTTGCAGCAGTACTAGTTTCTAGAGTGCTTTCTTTAATTGAGAAAGACGATTCTTGAAACCCTATTTGATATAAATGTATCTGTACAATTTTGCCATAAAGCGGTTTAAAGTATTTGTACCTGTCTCCCCTTCAAATTTAAAGCAGAGATAGACAAAATAGCGTTTTATCCCCTCCCCAACGCTGAGGCAGTTTCTTGCGAATCTGCAGTTTTTCTTTTTTCTTTCTTTCTTTCTTTAGTTTTTTCGCGACCGCTTCACTGTCAAGTCTTTGGTTTATTTCTTTAAGTTTCAACATATTTAACAGGATTGCGTGATTTGTATCGTGTCACGCTCTCTCGCTTAGCAGCTGGACACCACTTCGGGGCTTTTTTGTGAGAACGGGCGTTCAAAACAATATAAAGCCCCAAGAGAGACCTGCCAATCATTTTTATTTCCTCCTCTTAAAGCTAAAATCTTATTTGTGCACGTGCCACAAAAGAGACAAAAGAATCGTTACATTAAATTGCTCGCACTGATGTTGTGACTGACACGCATTTAATAAAACGAAGGAGGATATATTTATTACATTCTATCATCTTAAACCTTTGTAATTTACAAAATATCCTGATTAATAGCCAAGAAGATCAGGAAGTTTTTTGGCTTTTTATTATTTCGATGAAGGCTAAATCTGGAAGGCGCCTGGATTGAAAACTATCCACCAATCAGATCACTTCAAAGTGACTTCTGAGCTTCAGGGCTTCGAGGCTTTCAGAGCGTGAATACTCGCACACTTTGTTTCAATATATATCTGGTAAAGTGGCATGTGTGCAAAATTTTGTCAAGTAAATGTAGTCTGTGAAGGCGAGAAATTCATGCCAAAACAAGGAGGAACACGTGGCAAACATGGACGATTTTCCCAACATGCGAAGGGTGAATTCTGTGTTCCCTCCGTTCGCTGACGATGATGAACTTGATGGCAATGGCGGAGGAAACGGTTTCCAGTCAATCCTGCGAAAGCACAAATCTCTACCTCCACCGAGGAAAAAAAACGTGCAGTTTGCGGATGGCTGTGGAAAGCCTCTCGTCTCTGTTTACAGCGACGATGAATATAATATTCACGTAGCTCTTCAAATGACAAAACGCGAGCTGCAGCGGGCCAAAAAAACATTACATGTGCGATTTTCTCAGCCGGTTGCCTCGGATGGTTTTCGAGACAGGCTGGAAAGGCAAACAGTTTCTCTCGAGAACGCCGTAGCTTCGCAAAATTCCATCTGGGGAACGATAAAGGTAAAGAATATTTGCTTTCACAAAGAGGTCACTGTGAGATACTCTTTGGATGGCTGGGTTTCCAGCACAGATCTTCAAGGAGTTTATGTGCCTGACTCTAATGATGGTTCAACGGATAGATTTTCGTTCGCTCTCACGCTTCCAGAATACTTTCTAGCTTCCGGCGGAGTGGTGGAGTTTGCTGTTCGTTTTCAAGGGGAAGGTATGGAATTTTGGGACAACAACAACGGAGAGAACTATCTGATTGAATGTCGAGAGTCGCCGCCATCGAACAGTGGGATCAACAGAATAGCCAATCTGTTTCGGAAGAACGATTTTAAGTTTTGAAAAGCGGCATAAAGAGAACAAACTCTTACCAGTAGTGGAACTAACGTGTTCCTGTCACACAGATCAAAACAAAAGGAGCCAACACGCTTTCCTGCACGTGTATAAATTAATTACTCAGCTGATGGTAGGTGATTGAATGCTCAGATCATGTGGCAAAAAGTAGAACTTCAGTTTTAGGTTTAATTAACTCGACGCATTCTCGACGAGGTCACTTATTGGCTAGACGAAGAGCAAGTTTCCTTTTCATGCTATTTATTTTCATCCAAGCCCAAGGAAGCAATTATTAATTATTGTGAATAGAATTAGTAATGGTGCTTGCCATCTTTTCGTAGGCTTGTTAAAATGAAAAAGAACATATCGTTGAGACGCCAGTTGTTCAGAAGGCAGATAGCGCTATCCGCCGCATATATCATTATCCAATTGGTTTCCCTATAGTGTACTTATTCACTGGATACTGGATAGTGATTTATCCAGTTACAACGCTATCCCACGTTTGAACAACTGGGACCTGCAGTTTGAAAGCAGTGGATTCAATTTCAATTCAGACTCAATTTTCTATGAGAGTAAGAAGGACTCTTCCAATCGCATGCATAATGGCTTCCCTTCTGACACTGCTGTCAAATGGCACAGACATTTTATGCTATCAGTTGTAGGGGAATACCACCCTGCTTACCAGCCAAAACAAACAAACAAGTTATGTTGCCCTGTACTAAGAGAGTTGGCTTATGTCCTTTGCATCCTCATAGTTGGACCATGGCTTTTAACTTTAATGGACCTTGAACTCATTGGATGCACTCGTGTTGGCCTCATTATTGTTAAAACTTTGGTTCATTAGCAAACAGATTAAGCTATACAAGGGATGGTGGTATTTACGATTGTGCTGCATCAGGGGTCGTTGATGTTACTTCCTGTGCAATGTCTTATTTAGGTGAGGCAAAATTCAGAGATAAGTGCCATTCATTAAAGTTAGACCCAAGATTTCGGCAATCATGTTGCCCTGATCAACACACAAAGTATTCTAGTGAGAAATTCAAACTCTCAAAATGCAAATGTACAGAGAGTTGTACCTTCAAGTCACTGAAGACCCCCGGGGGCGGGGGGGGGGGGGTACCCCCACGAATTTTGGATAGTGGTGTGCCGTGAAAGTTCATGAACCCTAACCTTATTTAAGGACTAAGAAAGCAAATACTGATACCTTTTTAAGGCCCAAAGCCGAAAAATGCCACCCTATTCAAGGGAAAAACAAAATTATTAATAGCATGAAAAGGAAAACTTTATTTCTTCTCCGTAACATTGGATGTATAGCATCAAGCATAAAATACTAGAATAAGCCTAGTTTCATAATATGCAATCATAACCGGCAGGTGCTTTCACACTCCAGTATTAGATAATACAATTAAGCTACCCTATCTAAGGACCACACCAGGGACACAGAAACAAAAGGGTCAAACAAGATACCCTATTTAAGGACCGAGAACCTCAAAAACCATACCCTATTCCGCGGCACGTACCTATATAGCCCATATATGGGAGTACCCCCCCCCCCCCCCCCCCGGGCTGAAGACATAATCTTTGTTCAGTGAATGGGGTAGCAGTTTTCTTTATAAAGTTGTGAATGAAGTGGATGTATTCTCACATCTTTTCTCATGCTATGGTGTACTATACTCACTGTGATACAATTTATTCTTCTAAACTGGCCAACCTGTCTTGACTATAATTGTCACAGCACATAGAACCTCTTAATTCCCGTAACTTCTCCATAGAATGCATTAGAAGTATCAAGCTTGCAGGACAGGCACTGTTTTTCGCGTTTCTCGATGTGCATGTAGGGGATGTGGTACACGAGGCATGCAACAGGAAGTGCTCCACTTTTGGAAAACTGATTCTGCAGGGGGAAACTAACTTAGACGCTGTCTGTAGACCCTTTTCTTCCAAAATCAGTTAGGGAGTATTTTTCACTTTTGAGTCTGAGGATGAAATCCCTTGATGTGTGGATCCTCTCTGTCAATACCTCCACAACATGAGCTGTTGGTCTGCAGTACAATTTTGTTAAAAAAATTGAAAGTTGATGTCTTTTTCTTGATACTGGTTATTGTTATTTTTACATACATCTGGGGGACCAAAGGGGTTAATTGATTAGGTTAGATATTCATGCATGCAGTATTGATTGATCTGACTCTCAAAATCTGTTCCGTCAGGCATGCTTGAATTTGACCCCTTTTAAAACTACGGTTACAAGTGTCACAGTGAAAGATTTGAACAGCCACCCCAAAATTTCACCGTATAAAGTGTTCATTTGAATTCTACCCATTCTGTTTTACTAATTCTTTGGTTAACACATGGTCTTATACATGCTATGTCTGGTGTATGTGCTGTTGACTACATAACCATAAATGTGTGGCTGTTTAGTCAATGCCACTGGACTTTGCTCCTTTCTATTTCCTTTTTCTGTTATGTAACAGTACTCCATTTTTCAATAATCATGTTTAAGACACTGAAACTGAAAGTCTTCTTTTTAACAGTTATTTGGTCTTTACAAGTGAATTCCATGAATTCCATTGTTTATGACCATGGATTCACTTTTTAAACATTGTTAGGATGTCTTGCAACCTATTTATCAAATTAGTAATGTTTAATAATAACCAAATCATGATGTGCAATACTCTTCACCTCTCCAACACCACTTATTAAGAAAGGATGATAATGTGCCTTTGCTGAGTAAACCTGCAGATAGGTCTAATTAAGACCTTGGACTTAGGTTATGTTTTAAAACAAAATATGTTTTTCATCAGATATGATCATTGATCCATGCTCAATGACTTCTTTGTCAGCACATTTAGTTACTAAAAACTTGTATGTGATGTTCACAATGAGATACAAGCTGAATACAGTCTTTGCTGGCTGAAAACTGCGGGAAAACACTCCATATCTGGAGGTTAAGATTTTTTAGGTTCTTTTCATGGGCTTAAAATTTGTTTTGTAACTATTTTTTGGCCGCTTTAAATCATACTCCTGCTTATATTGGCTTAAAATATACTTCAAGACCGTAGATTGTTTTGATGAGATATTGCAACTGTCAATCCACCATGTATGATTTTATTTTTGATCACAAATTTGTATTACATAGTAAAGTTCAGTCTTGGTAAGAGGTATGACCTTAAGCCTCATATGCATTGAATACTTTCTGAGGACAGAAAAGGTGGCAGGTTTAGTGAAAGTTATTGTTTACAATTTAACACTACTGTTGTTATTCAAATGTGACAAACCACTTAAATGAAACAGCATTTGTTTCTGGAACTAATGTGCAGCTAGTTGGCATGCAGAGTATCAATTTTGGTAAATGTTTTATATTGATTTGCCATATATCTTAGAAAACCATGAAGAACCAGAAGTATTTTAGAGTGTTACTGCATTGCAAAAAAAGCTAATTAGGCATGAATAAATATTATTTGTGTCTTTTGTTGTTTGCTTGATCACATGAATATCCTGTGCATTGTTGTGATTGGTCACTGTAAAATCAACATTCCTGAGATATTTCGGATGTTCATATTTCACAGGTTTGACCATAAAGGAGTAGCATGAAATATCAAGGTCTTGTTCAGAAAAAGAAACTCTTTTGTAGTCCTCATCTGAACGAGTTTCAAGATCACTGATTAGCATGGAATGCTCTACCACATCTATAAATATATATGATATACTATAGTAAAAAAAATTGACAATAGACAAAGTAAATGGTTAGCCTGTGTAGCTGGCATTTTTTTTGGTGTGATTTTCTTTTTGGATTCATGTTTATACAGCCATGTGCAAGGTCAAACGAAAATAATGATGGAGGGGTGGGTTTCTCACTACCTTCTCCTCTTGCCCCCTCCCCCTTGGTTTTCTGGTTTGACCTTGGTTAAGCTTTTTTTCTGTATCTCTTACTACAACTCCCCCCCCCCCACCCCCCCCCCCCCCCAAAAAAAAAAAAAATAATAGTAATAAAATAAAATGCCAGTTATGCAGGCTCAGGGTGTTTTCCATTTATCAGAACTGGCCGGCCGGACCATTACTGGACCAGTTATTGTGACAATGAAATCGGCTTTTTCCAAGGGTTTTTGCTGAAAAACCATCTCCTTCCTGCATACTATTTAGGATTTGACTGATGTAGCAGGATAGTTTTGATTAATAGTGAAATTCTCATTACTACAGGAAGGGTCTGGCCAGTCTGGAAAGCACTCTAAGTAAATCGGTGATTGTAGTCCTGAATAGCGGGTGTGTCTTGGTGTTAGGACTGTTGTTAATATCAGATCTTTAGTAAGCTGGGGTTGGTGATGGGGCTGCTTATCCAGTCTGTAAGATTAGAAGGGGCCTGGTATCAAAAAAATCTTTTCTTGGCCTTGTGGGCCCCAGTTCATGGCCTAAAAATAAGTTGAGGGCTCAGGGCCCCCTTCCCTAGATCTAACACTGATACAATTGCAAATTGATTGACCAGTCAGGTTTCACCCCATGTAAAGGAAGTCAAGACAGGCCCACATCATTGATTCCAGATACTGGATTCTAGCCTTTCTCAGTGGAATTTGTATAATATTTGTAGATTCCAATCATTGGTTAGAGCGATTCTGGATTCCTTGAACTATACTACTGATAATTATGCTAACATGCCAGTCACTGTCAGGAACAGTCTTATTCAGGGCTACAGTCACTACAATGATCATATTCCACCTGCTTATGATAATAAACTACTTTTCTGTAACACAGTAAGTTCCAGGCAAAAATAAGTAAGCTGTGTTTCACTTTTGTAATGCCTGTCTATTGTCAGTATCTTGTCTAAGCTGTTGATTGAAAGGGAAGAAATGCTGGTAAATGATGATTTGCATTCTTCACGCAAACGTTTATCGTAAAAAAATTTAAATTATTATAATTCTTTACCTGTTTGTTTGCAAGGAGCAAGTAATCTGACACCAACATTTTAAGGCATGTAAATTTTCCCAAAAACCTTCAAAAATAGGCTTTTTTATGTGGTTTTATCTCCATAATATTGTGTAAACAGAGCGTGAGAGTAAGTTAAAAGCTCTTGTAATATAGTGTTGTTAATCTCATTTGCCCTGTATATAGTGGTTTTGTAAAAAGAAAAAGGAAATATTTAGTCAGTATTTTTTAAAAGATTCTTATCCTAACTTTATCCTAGTTTTTGTGCTAGAATTAGGATGTGATTTTAGAACCCTTGTTGTTTGATGTTAACTTAAAGGAATATATTAAATATTGCTGTAGGTACTGAAACAGTGAGGTTTTGAGGAAGATTAAAATATGTAGCTGATGCTTCTAGCAACTGATAAAAAGTTAATATTTTCCCCTGGGGAGAGGTGGGGGTGGGGGTACTTGGATTTAATGTTTGCTGGGTATGTGCCGCTGGTCTCAGTACCCCTACCCCATTACAGTCTGTTCTGTGGCCACATTATAGACCCCATCTTAGGGGGTGTTTACATGACACCGGGGCGACATTCGCCCCAGAGCGAGTTCACTCTGGTTCCCTCTCATGGCCTCTCCCTCTCATGATACCACCACAAATTTCATGCTGGCGCGAATCACCCCGGTTCTTGTACCGGGGCGAGAATTTCACTCCGGTACGAAATCTCGCAACGGTATCATGTAAACACGAAACGACCACCCGTTTCGGTGTGAAATCGGTCTAATGTTCGCGATTTTGAATCATACGTGCATTTTATCAAAATGAAGTGTACCTTCAAATAACGAGATCATATGTGAAATAACCCAGTCATCATGTAAACGCGATACGAAATCAAAAAGTCATGTCGGTATGAAACTCGCGCCGTTGCGAGTTTTCTCATGCAAACACCCCCTAACTAAGTATGTTTGATGAATGTAAATTCTTTAATCTTGCCCCGCATTCAGTATAAATTGTTCTTCTTGTAGAGCGAATTGTATGTGCTGTAGGTTTATGATTACTCAGTTTATTACAGTAAGGCTTATGGCAAGAATACCCTTGCAGATAGGAAATGATCCTTCGGCATTCGCCCTCCATTTGTGCGTCAATTTTCACAAAAGTGTTAGTGTAGCATTTTAAGGTTAACTTTGACCAGCATTTGTGCAGCTAGTTGTATGGTCACGAGAGACTTCAAACTTGCAGATTAAAGCTAAACAGCCCTGCGGCTAAAAAAACGCCTCCTTGCGTGCTGCCTTTTTGCGTGTTGCCTTTTTGCGTTATGCCTGTTTGCGTGATGCCTTTTTGCGTGTTGCCTCTTTGCGTTATGCCTTTTTGCGTGATGCCTCTTTGCGTGATACCTTTTTGCGTGTTGCCTCTTTGCGTTATGCCTGTTTGCGTGTTGCCTTTTAGCGCGATGCCTTTTTCTGCGCGATACCTATAGTGATGGTGGCTTTTTTAGTATTTCTTCCTCTTACCGTGGTCTTTCTTTTATTAACTTTGACTCGGTATATTTCAGATTTGACTTAACCCTTTTCACTTTTAGGTTATTGAATTTTGTCATAGATATACCCTCATATTAATTGACGAAGTGCTCTCAGTGGCGCGCGGTCGGCAGCCAACAAAAACATGACCTGATTTTAACTTCGTAGCGGTGATCTTCCGTAATAGAAAACCATACTGGGACTTCCAATTAAAAAGAATTTTCGTTCACGAATGAGCAACAACTAGTGTCACCAGTGTCGTACAATAAATCAGGCACGTTACATGTTTCATGCACTCGAGAGAACGATTGTCGACAAAATTGACCGAAAATCACTCTCGACCTGATATCAGACATATAAATTATCGGAGCTTGAAATGAAACATGACTCTGTCTGTGGGTGCGATCCATTCCACCAAAATTCCCACCGTTCCGACTGGGAAAAAAGACCAGTTTTTTCGAAACTTTTCCGGTTGGACCGAACCGATCCATTGAGTTTTGGCCAAAATTTCCGGAAATTTTGGTTGAATGGATCGCGCCCATTGTCACCCTGGTTTTAACTTCATCTTGATCTTCACCAAAAAAGGATAATCTCTCTTGTCCTCACTTTCCATTATCAGAGTGTAAAAGATTGGTAGGAAAAATGGGCTTACTTCAAATATTAATCCACCATTCGGTGGTATGACTTCCAGAAAAATGTACTCTGCTTTTTTCATCACGTGCACAGCGGGGAACTGCCATGTGCGACGTCCAGTGACGTCACTACTGGTCAGCCGATTATGTAAAAACATGCACTCAGTCACGGCTGAGAATCGATCATTTGTAAACATGCATTTGAACATGAAACAGAGCGAGAAAGTCTTTATTACTACAGGTACGCTTCATGTACAAGGGAGAACTTGATTTGAATAACAACCCGTTCTTCCCCTATCCTGGGAAGGATGTCTCGTTCACAAAAATGAAAGAAGAGCCACAGCATTTGTCGCTCCTTTCCTCGCCGAATGAATCCAAGCGTCGTGTTCATTTCGCCGATTTCGACGGCCAGGACCTGGTTTCAGTCAAAGTTATCACACCTGCAAATAGTGAGGAAGACCTTTCTGTGAGTCGACAGGGGAACATTTTGAATAATTTTGCAGCACCTAGGCTCTTAAAGAGATTCCGGTGTTGTTTTACTCAACCTGCATCGGAGGACAGCTTCAAAGATCGCGTGATAGAGCGAAATGTCTGTTTGGAGAACGCTGTTTTCTGCGGCTTCGCCATGACCGGGACTGTTAAAGTTAAAAACATTGCATTTGCTAAAGAAATCACAGCTCGCTATACCGTTGATGGATGGAAGACCTTCCGAGACGTTTGGGCCGATTACGTACCGGAGTCTTCCGATGGTAACACGGACCGATTTCAGTTTAGAATTTCTCTTCCGCACGGTATGGACGTTGGTGGCAAGCTAGAATTTGCCGTACGGTACTGTACTGCAGGAAAAGAATATTGGGATAACAATTTTAATAGAAACTACTGTGCAGAATGCTTCGTTCACGGCATTGTGGATAAGTAAACGTGAGCGTCAATTTTGCATTCGCTTGTTATCTCGTTATCTTTTCATTTATTTACGGTTCAGTCGACTTTTAAGCACAATTTGCATAACAACAACTAAATATTGTTTGGAAAACCATGTAGAAGTTTATTAATAGAAGTTAAATAGATGGATTTTTCTAAAATATCTCTGTCTTCTGGAAGGCCGAAAAACTGGTTTGAACACAAAAACGATTCTAGTTAAAACATTAAATAATAATTAAAATATTGAATAATCTGTACCTCTGAGAGACAAAATGAAAGTACTAGCATTTATGTCTAGAATTCAAGAATGTACTTTGCTTTGCGAACTTGAGTTACCTGTACATTTTATAACGTTTTACTGAATCAGTAGTTCGTGTACACAATATTTATGTATTAAACCACTAGATAAATATCGAAGTATTTTCCTAGGAAGAAAATTTAAAATACTAAGATAGGAAAAAAGTTGATTATTGGGGATTACAAAAACTGGTCGATGTTTATTCATCTTTTATAACAGTAATCTTCTAACTTGAAAGAAATGAAAACGAAATTTTGAACGTGGATTATTGACCGTAGACGCGCGTGTTGCAGTTGCGCTATGCTTTGCATGCAGACGCAGAGAAACGTTATGCAACAGTGAATGATCATGACTGGCATCCGCCATCGTGATTCAGCAGAGTATTAATAAACTGCCGGCAAGAATGTCATCTTCAACCATTTTCCAAAGTTAACCGGCATGAGAGTCATCGTGATTTTGCTTTCAGTCTAAACCAGCATGTTTCAGTTACCGGTGGTCAAGGAGTCAATTATTTTTTAATTTTCATGGATGATTGGGTTAGCGTTGCGTGACACGTGACACGTGACACGTAACTGTTTCAGTTTTTATATAATTATCACGTAAAAAAGGAAATTTACAGTGGAACCTCGATATACCGAAGGGCCAAGGGATAACACGAGGGTCTTTTTCAATTAATTTACTATAACTGGGGTAAAAAAGTAGTTTGTTATACAGAGAACTTCGTTTTAGAGAGGTTGGTTCAATCGAGGTTCCACTCTACTCATTAAAAATGAAAAATTTCATCTGGGTTTCATCTTTTCATACTGGTTAATCTTCATAGTGAACCCTCTAATCTTCTCCTAACCGTCCCCAGACCGCAGGCAGCTTAGTCTCCCCCGTTCATGCAGGGCACGGACACGTGGTGCATCCCTGGGCAAATTGCAAACGGAAGCATTAATTAAACGTGACAATCATGGTTTAAAATACAATTAATGATATTCTAAGAACCAATGGGAACGTACAACAAGAGATTAACCTGAATTCAGTCACCGTCTCCCGAAGTCACAAACTCCGGACAGAGAGACGAGATGTGCGACCGGCCAGAGGAGACAGCTGAAGTTTAGGGTAACTAATTTATAGCCTAAGTGAAAATGTCCTTAGGGGATCTACCCTGCACGCAGAGTCTCCTTCGATCCTCCTAGATAAGTCTACCCAGGAAGATCGAAGGAGACTCTGGGTGCAGGGTATAGGGGATCCTGATTTAGGCCTGTTTTAAACGTCGTGCTACTACCGTACTAAGCTGTCTCGACTGTAGCTCTTCTACAGCACGTCACTTTTTTTTCTGACAAATAACTGAACTGAACTGCTATTCAGGTCCCCAACAGAAGGAGTTCTATTCATCTGTTTGATCTATCTGTGGTTTCTACTGTGGTCAGTCATGGACAATAAGATTTGCTTCTAATATTACCGTGATGAATTGTTTTAATAAGCTCAGGGGGATGAGAATATGGTAACCGTGAAATCCATCAGACCCGCGTGAAACATTTTCAATAAAGCACTTATAAGAATGTACATTCAAGTTGAGAGAGAAAGTGCAGGCTGGCTATGTTTGCAGACAAGAAAAAGAAATAAATTAACTAATGATCTAATGATGATGATGCATGATGATGATAATTTTAGGTCCGCTCAGACCTAAACCGGAGCGGTCATCTGCAAAATTTGACTCATCATTGCTTTTAATTGCTGACCGCACATTCTTGTGGTGGATTAAAGCAATACACCACGGAAACAATAAAATTACAATGACAGGGACAGAAGGTCAGCAGACAACACAATTAACCGACAAATTCCAACACGTGCTTAGAAAATTCTGGACTGATTTTAAAAAGAAAGCAACAGTCCTGCAGGACATTTATCATTAAAAACGTTTTATCGCTGTAGTTAAATGAAAGAAGCTAAATTCCATATATACTCTCATGCATGATTTAAATTTCGATGCTTCAATACATAGGAAAATAAATGTCGTTCCAGACAAAGTGGGTCAATTCGATTGGAAACCAAGATCAGAAAATTGGAGATCTGTGCCAGCCTCCTTTTCACCCTTATTGTATGACAACCAGAGTGTTCTCTTGAGGTAACACAGTTCAAAGAAAAATGCAGTTTCTACTCTTATCGTCGTTTAATATTGCCATCATTTTCAACTCGTGGGTACGCGTGAGCGTACCACGAGTTATTGCAGGGACAGGGATATGCAAATGAGTCACTCGCTCACTCGTAGTAGACGCTTTCGTAATTAATCGGGTCCGAAGATCTATCGTTTCCAAAGAAGCACGCGCTCGCCGACGTTCGGTGGCATCAAATTCCTCGCTGAGAGCGTGTATCGTGCGCTACAGCACGGTCAGAGGATAGAGGTCTTACCAAATTTAAGACACGCAGGAATCTTTCAGATTAGTACGATTCAAGAGCCTTTGACTCGTCCAGGCATTAAACTTGACGAGAAGATGAGCATTTGCTCTTCTACTCCTTCAACTTCGACGCTGGCTTGATCTCATACCTTGTAGTAATGTAGTAGGTTATGTCAGTGTTATGTGTATGAATGAATGTATACTAATAAGGACTCGAGCTCCTTAAGATCACGGGGGGAAATGGATGTGATTTTGAGCATTAGCTTTAAAATAACAGCAGAAATCGAGATAAGAAAACATAAGCTTATGTTTTGCGTCCTATTTCGCGGAGGAGTTGTGTCGACTTTGTATCGCATATGTTCTTTCATTGCCATGAAATGTGTTTACATTGTTTTTTACTGTCAGTAACCTGATTTCAATTAGCCTTAAATTTCATCTGATTGCTTCGAGTCGTTTTTTCAATCGGTTAAGTATGGCCACAGGGTCCAGAGGAGATGTGTTTGTCGTTAGAACATCAAAACCCATCGAAAACCTCTGAAAAAATGGGTTATTTTGATCGCGTTACAGTTTCGTTAGTCGTTTTGTTACACATTCTATAGACCGCGAACCAAGAGACTGAGGGGTCGCAAGATCGGCTTATAGTATAAAACACGGAAATTGTCCATTTTTTTACTCGGCACTTCGTGCCTCGGTCGCCCTTCGGGCGACGTTCCGTGCGCCAGCGAGGATATGGCTTGCGGTTATTGATTTTCAAAATGGCGAACAACAAAGTCGATCTGGGTCAGATAAGAAGCGAAGAAATCATTAAAGATGTGAATATTGTTCATCGTGGTGTCAGATAGGAATGAACGTTTATTCGTTTGTCTCACGATAGAATCGCTTTGAGATATTGATCGCGACGTTTCGACTGCAATACTGCTAGTCTTCATCAGGCGATGAGGTCGATTGTTTACGTGTAGCTATTTATGCACGTTGGTTCGAAATACACCAATCATAGCGAACCAAACCACCTATTGCTTCACTAACCACCTATTGCTGTTAAAAACACCAAATAACGTTTTTGTAATCGAAACAATACACAGTCTGATCAATAACAAAAATAGGCCAACACTCAGTACTGAAGTTATTCTTAAAGCTTATTCAGCCACAAAGTGTTAGTCAATATATTTAATATCCTACATAGGTAAAGCTTGATCTGAAATTTTTACATAAACATGCAATTTTGCAGGACAAACTAATGCACTTATCAACGGCCATCCCGGAGGGGGGGGGGGTTGAGCCTGGGGAACCCCCGGTCATTTACACAATGACGTTTACATATCCCCCCATACCCAAAACCAAGATCGTTTAACAAAAAACTACTAACGCCCCTCCCCGGAGGGGAAAGAAGTGTGCTTTGTCAAGTCAAAAGGTGCAATATTTCAAAGGAGTTCTATTTGTCATAATTTTTCTTTTTGTAATACATAATAATAAATACATAAAAGAGTTAATTAAAAATAAGCAAAGAAAGCTATTCCACTTGTTTTCTACACGTGATGAGGTTCCGCTTAGATTTATAAGTCGTGGAATGGGAAAGAATATTTTTGTTTCCTGGTAATGAAAAACTAGGATTCTTGAATATATTTTGAAATGGTTTGTATTATAAATATTTATAGACATTTACAAATCCTGCGGGTCTTCCCTGGGGATCCTGCTGCGAAAGTGCAAAAGCAATCCAATTCCCCCATACCGGGCTTAAAAGTTGACAAATCCCGCGCCATACCCCCGGGATGGCCGCTGATAAGTGCATAATCCCGAAATAAAATGTGCAAATAAATAAATTAAATAGTTACACATTTTGACGTCAGACGACCAGATTGTAATGACCATCATATACTGAGAGAAAGCGGAGCTTAACTCCTTATTGAGTTGGGCACTTGCACGACGATAGTCGGAGGTTTGAACAGGGCCGGCTCTATAAACGCCTGAGTGAGCTAACATCAAATATACACGTGAGGAACGGCAAACGGCTTCCTTTCAAATTAAATAAACAGGCCGTTTAGATTACAGCAACGGAAATATCAAAACCAAATATCTATATCATGCTTTGCAAAAACCGTCACTAATGCATGAAATTGAAATTTTCTGAATCAGTAATTTGAAAGTCATCTGAGAATCTGATATAAACCAAGAGAAAAAATAAACTAAGCACCCAGACAAGATAACAAACATAGAAAATTGGCTAGAACCGATCACCATATTGTGGCAAGAAAGAAAAGTGTCTGAAGCCAGTAAAAAGGACTTAGATTTTGGGATATAAATAGTTTTTATTTGCGACGCTTATCCACGCACGATTTTTTCCGTATCATTGCAGGGACGTGACGTCATACTACGTCACATGAGAAAGTAAACTGGTCACGATCAGAGAAAATTTGCATTTGAACTCAAGCTATTAAAAATCAATTGTGCACCAAAGTCTTGAGATTTCCCTTCCGTTTTAACACTAAAGCTACCATACAAATTTTATTTTTTATGCAATCCGGCATTCAGATTTGTTTAGCGGGGAGCGAACATTACAGTTTTAACAATTAATTTTCAGCTTGATGACTTTATGCACGGCCTTTCGTGACATCGAGGCCGACGTCAGATCCCGTCGGACGACAAAAACATTATAATTACAGTATGTAGTACAACTGGTCACAGACTTTTATATTTCTCTAGCGCGCGAAGGTTATAGAAAACGTTCGCTCGGAGGGATCTGATTTTGACATTTGGGGAGAGCTGTGGCCCTTCTACAGCCGGAAAAACTCTGGGGAAATTGTAAGTACAAGCTGTCCGATTTTTATGTTAAAATGACAAGAAAAATTGTTGAAATTAAGAATACACCCAGTCTGCTGTAAAGTGCATGATATATTTTGTATTTCACGATGTGTCTGTTGTCGGATAAAAAGTGCGGAAATGTTTTTGCTCCTATTTTTCAGATAGCGGAACTGGCCCGATATCATCCGAACCGACCAACACGAAATTGTCTACCATCCGTGCGAGCTTTCAGCCACCCGATCACCGGACCAAATAACCGGCAAAAATTTAAATTAAGGACACTGGTGCATCATTCATTCGAGGCTCTTCAGTCATGAAAGCAGACGTGCAAGTGAAAGCCTCTATGTCAACTAGCCCCACATCACGTGAAAAAAGAGTCAGTTTTGCAGATCTGGTTGGGTTAAAACTCGAATTTGTAAAAACTATTACTCCATGTAGCAGCGAAGACAATTTGTGCGGCATCGTTGGAAGGTGGAAAGACAGTTGTTGTGATATCAATGGAAACCTTCTCCGAATGAGGCGTCTGATATGCTTAAAACCATGTTTTATTGTACCCTCTCGAACAGGAGGTTTCCTAGAGCGAGTGCAAAGTCAGAATGCCTGCCTCGAGAACATTGCGTGTGAGAACTTTGTCGTTACTGGAGTTATTCGAGTGAAAAATTTAGCGTACGCTAAAGAAGTTACAGTGCGATACACGCTTGATGACTGGGACTCTTTTCGGGACGTATGGGCAGATTACATGTCATCTTGCTTAGACGGCAAGAGCGACAAGTTCAGCTTTCGAATAACAGTTCCTATCGACTTCGAAGTAAATCGATTCATGAAGTTCGCTGTGCGTTACCGGGTATTGGGCCAGGAGTTTTGGGATAATAACAATGGAGAAAATTATCATGTGCAATGTGCGGAAGTCTTGACTGAACAGTTTAAGAGAGGATTCGTAGGAGAAAAAAACTGCCAGTCGTTTTAGAAGAGAAAAATAGTACTTTGTCGAAGGCACCATGTTCTCTTTAAAGGCTTGGTTGCAAGAGTCTTTTTAACAACTTGAAAGTTCAGGGGCACCCAACGACAATTTTCGGAAAATATCTGTTCGGAAGACGATTTGAGATCCGAGAATTTTCGGAACATTGTTGTAAAATTTCTTGCCTGCCTGCCTCTCCTAGGATTTTCGAACATCTAAAAAAAGGGTAAAATTGCCTATTTTTAACGGATTTTTACCCTAAAAAGGTCACCTAGAATTTTCGGGAGCCTTTTTTTGGCTGATATTTTCGAAAAGGTAAGTTTTGATCCCTATAATTTTCGGATCACTAGACTTTCAGCTAGGAAATCCGAACAGATGAAAAATTTTTAGGGGATAAAAATATGCCTATATCTACCGTTTAAATACTAAAATACGTTTAACAATGCTATGTTTAAGTGGTTTTGAACTACATTCTCGTTGGGTGCCCCTGCAAGTTTACAGTAAAGAAATATATGATCAATATCAGTTAACAGTGTAAAAAATACTTTCGTTACCATATAAAAAAGAGTCAAAGTTATAAACAATTTCCTAAAGGATCCTTCTCGATAAGAGTAAATTAATATACACTTCAAACTAGAGTTAAAGTGTAAGACATCTCAGCTCGATCGGCATGGTATATAGAGTCCGAGGTCGGGAGTGTATAATAAAATGGTCCAATATTTATGTTAAGTGGCTTAAAATTATTTTCGATTAAAATAATTCCTTTGGACTTACAGTTCTCAGTCTTTTGAGTTAGAAGGTCGAACGGCCTTGAACTCGAAGAAGTCATCGGAATTGTGTGTAAGGTATATCTTGATGTACAAATAAGTTGCATGTTGAAAAAGACAATTGGTCCGTTACACGGTTTTTACGTGTAATTAGATGTCAATTTTACACAAATCTGCACTTAACGTTCGGCGTTTTTATACTGAAAAAGTTTTTTTTATATTTCCTTGAACTCAGGAAATGGTAGTTAAGAGTTGACAAGTCAGATCAGCCAACTTGTTGCCCAGCGTTACTCACTTAAACATAAAAATGCCCGGGAAAAAAGCTCATTGCTTGCAGTTGAAAACGTGAACTTGAACAATTAGCAGGGGATGCTATATTGTTCTCCTTCCGATTCCTCATAATTCCTGTGATCAATGTTCTCACTTTTATTCATCATTTTCTCAAAACTTCTCTTGGCCTGTTTGATTTGGTTTACAAAACGGCCACCAGTCAAAATAAAAACACATCCAGTCCAAACAAATTGAACAAACAATAGCACGATAACATCTCATTCCTTCATTTTAATTGTTGAATAACCACACAGCACAACTTAGGAATACCCTCACAGCTCTCACCTGCGCAATGATAAAGAGTGCGTGTGATGGCCGTAATATCGTGTGTTTATGTGTTGCCAATCATACCAATTAAGTGTGACACTAACAGCTTCTAGTAGTCAGTGTAGCATCCCTGCAATAGGCTAATAGGCTTCCCTTTGCCAATCGACAATAGAAGCAGTGGTGTCAACGTTTGCATCATCCGTCTTAAAAAAAATAAGTACCGCCTCTGATATTTAGACGTGGTTATAGACTAATTAAGCAGAGCGTGTACACTAAGCGTAGCATTTTTTACCGATCGTAAAATATCACGAAAACATGATCGAAAAACAAATATGAGAAAGTCCAATATTGTTGGTATTGTTATTCGCCGGAACGGTCTCACCGTGCATTAATTTTACCTATCTTTCCATGAAACCATGCAACGGTGCCTGCATTACAATATAAAGCGAATGATACCAAAATTAACAGAAAAATATTGATCTTATTCTAGTTACCAAAATGCAGGAAAACAAACATGACTGATGACGTATCTTATTCCGAATCGGCTATTTGACATACTGTATTTCATAATTTTTTTTTTTCAAATTTTATTTTCCTTTGTTCGACAATCATATCACACATTACTGTTCACAAATACATAGAAATCAAGGATCAAAAACACAGCATATCATTAGTCATCTACAGTAAAATAGTAAGTTCGTCTTGGTTTACCGTAATATCATACTGGCACCAATGTCATGAGATTTTAAGCAGTAAGAACTATTTATAACTGTTTTCCTGCATTCGCTTAGCCTCACGTCCCAATATTGCCAAGAAAATTCTCTTCATTGTTTTTAATAGGATACCTCCCATGAAGCTACATCAACTACTTAGGAGAATCAAAATCCATGAAATGTATTCCTTAGAGATCATCAGTTCCCAAGTTCTAGGGTGCAGTATGTGGTGTTGTAGTTTAGTGCGATTTGTGTAGTATATGGTGCAGTCAAGTTGCTGTAGGTCAAAAGTTGAAGTTGCGGTTGGCTAAAGTTTAATTTGTTGTAGTTTTGTGTATTCACGGTAATTGGAGAGAGATCATCAGGTCCCTTATTCTTGTCTAAGGCTCTGTTTGATTGAACCCTTTACCTCCTATATACTAAGTTATGGTGAGATTATTTTGTCACTTTCTCTGTGGACAAAATCTTATCATGTAGCCATTCAAAAGAGACCTGTAGTATTGTACTATTTATTTCTCAGGATTTTACAAAAGGAAATTATGGTCTTTTTGGGGAGAATCTCCCACAAAACGTCCAAGGCCGAGTTATGGCAACTTTGTCATCCTAACTTTTACATCTAGGGGACAAAATCCTACACTGCTGTTGCCATTCAAATGAAGCCTCTTTAGAAGGACTTTTGCATTATGTACCATCTATTTCGTAAGGTTTTACACTAGCCGGGAATTGAGGTTTTTGGGGGATCTATTACTTGACAATACTAAGTGTGGAGGGGTTAATATTACCAAGAAAAAGAAGGAGCTGATTACAGCGGCATGTCTAACCCTTTAACATCTATAGCTACATCATGGCAAGATTAGTTGTCACCTTTGACTTATAATGTTACCATTCAAGTGAGATCTCTTTGGCACAACTTTCACACAGTACTAATTATTTCGCAGGATTTTACAAATTGGATTAGATTGAAATTTCTGGGAATTTTTTTACTGGCTTCTTTCAGTATTTAACATGATTTTTAAATATTTTTAAGAACTTCAATTTGCTAAGAAAACCGGCAAGACCTTTGCTGTGATTTCGTAAGGTTTAAGGTGATTCTTTGCCTATAATATTTCTATTGTTTGAGTTATATCAGCATCATGATCATTACTAATTCACCACACTTAAAGAATCAGTAGGCACCTTAGCAGCTCTTAGCAAACCACTTCACCACACTGTTTCCTCTGTTTAACCCAGTACTCATGCAGTTATAACCTTACCATTGTTATATTGATCTTAAGAGAAGCTTTACATGGCCAAGATAATTCAACAGCAATCACAACTTATTGTGGAAAAGCACATGAACTATATAATTATGCAAGTGTGAAGGAAAACCACAGGAACAAACAGGAAAGCAGGCGGATGGTATTCAATAAGCATATACGTAGCATGTGTCGAGCTTGATTAGATAAGACTATGATTATCAATGTGCAATTGTTGCAAAAAGTCAAAAGAACCCTTTGAGGTTTCTCCGCTTTTAACACCTGAAAACTCTTCTGATGAAACCAAAGTAAAGTATCCTTAGTACAGATACAGGAGACTAATATTCACGAGTAATACATAGTGCCGGCAATTGCTTTTCTTTTTCTGCGAGGTGTCTATGCTTGCTGCCTTTTGCTTGGAAATCTGAAGCTGTAAGGAAACGATGAGATCATATAACTTAACACCTAGTCACCACTAGAACATTACCTAGCTGGGCCCTGTTAGCTATGACCATAACAGTCAATGAAGCGCCGGCAACACTGTGATAACCACAACTATTCACAACCTGTACTAAAGCTGTACTTCAAACATTTTCATATATTATCAGCGAAAGCAGACGTAAAAGTACTCAAAATGCTTATTTAACTCAACATGCACCAGCCATGCTTGTTTCTCTTTTTGCTGCCATGCTTAAAATTGTGCAAACGAATTACCATTGACCACTGAGTCATCATGAACCGGGTTCAGGCCCAACCAACCCCATACCATTGTTAGTAACAAATCTCTTATATACCTCGACTCTCTCAAGTTGAACAACCAGCGCTACAACCAGTGAGCACAGTACAGCTTTATATAAGCTGACAGTTATTTCCAGAACATTTCGTAGCAGTGTAAGCTTTAGTGAAAATAATCACTACATTATTATGCTCCCATTAATTATAATACCAAATTTTTCAGCGTAATTCTCATTTATTGTTTTACGCCCATATCTTCCTCCGTTAAGTGCTACAAATCATGTAACACCGGCAGAACGCACTTGTACTGAAGAGGCCAAATTCAAAAGTCGCCAGAACTTTCAAAGTTCAGTTTCTACAGTGAGAAACAAATAGTACCATGTGCCAGTACTGTAAAAGGGCTTCCATTTGAGATGTCTCACGTAGGATTTTTTTGTCTGTATTCTCTCCGAGAATGAAAGAGAGTTACGACAGCCTGCTTTTTATAAAACTGAACACTGAACGTTGTTGCTACAATTAACGAATACAACCACTGAAATGCCTAGCCCAGCCAAAGTCACAGCAATTCAACCAATGCCTCTCACAAGTTTATACTCAGAAATTAGACAAGGCTCATTGGTAGTAATCCTGCTCAAATTAAAATTTATTTAGCTTAATTAAGACAATGCTGTTTATGATAGGAGAACGTTTTGGTCTTGAAAAGCTTTGGAGAGGCTAAAAGGCTAATTTATCATGACCGAAATCTAACTGCTACTCTCAGTAATAATATCCGGGAAAAAAGGCTTGACCCACTCTCTAGTTGCTTCATCTCGCTTATGCTTGCTTGCTTTGAACAATTACTGCATTTAGGTATTAGTGACGCTATAAGGAGTACCTTCCGTCAATAACTATTAGCTCGAATTGGTGCACTTTGAATGGTGTATTAGTTTTCTGATGTTTACTGTAGTTTGCACTGAGTTGGTATAGTTTTATGTAGTTGTCACTCAGTGTTGGTAAAGTTTCCGCCCTCGGAGACCCAGGGACGGTAACTTTTACCTGATGGAAATTTAAAAGTTTTCAGTATCATATTAGTGGTATCATGTAGTTGCCGTAGTTTTGTGTATTTGCATTAGCTGGTGAATTTCTTTACTTCTGGGGTGCAGTATGCGGTGTAGTTTAGTGTGGTTTATGTAGTAGATGGTGCAGTCAAGTTGCTGTAGTTTGGTGCGGTTGACTAAAGTTTAATTTGCTGTAGTTTTGTTATTCACAGTAATTGGTGTATTTGCTGTAGTTGGGGACGTTTAAACGATCAAACTCAACCTACTTTTGAAGTTTATTGTAGTAGCTGTATCATTTAGTTGGTGCTGAATTTGCGTTAGTTCAGGGGTCCTGTACATGGTGTAGTTGTAGCTCGATCAGTGTGGTTTGTGTAGTATGTTGTTACGTTGTTGTTAAGTGTAGTTGGTGTCTGTTTGGTATACCTTACGCATATGGCGTTGCATTGTGGTGTATAGTAGTTGGTGTCTGTTGCTGTAGCTGTTGCTGTTAGAGTTTTTGTAGTTTCTGCAGTTTCTGTGTATGTTTTTGCTGTAGTTGATGTAGTTTATTATAGTTGCTGTAGTTTTGTGTATTTGGCGAGGTCACTGTTGTTTGATGTTGTTGTGGTAGTCGTGTAGTTTAATGTGGTTGCTCTCGGAGATGTCGGTTAAACGGGGGGCAGGCACGTCTCCGATTCAACACCTCCTATTTTTGACATACTTAGAAAATATTGCTTAAGCCCAGCTACAATCCTGGAGAGAGAATCCAAATATTTCTCCCGAAAGCAAGGATGAAGCTGCGCGAGTGCCGAAACACGCCATTTTCCTATCAAGGGCATGGACGAGGAGGGGAGAGGGGGTCTTAATTTTCCGTCGATTTTGCGAAAGTCGAGTGAAATCAAGGTACAAGACACTTGCCAAGCATAGTTACACTATTTGGGAACATGAAGCAAAATCATGTCATAACGGATATTCTAAATATCAGTAAATTTGACAATTGACCTCAATATAATACTATGTCACTCAAAAATTTTCCGTCGATCATGTAGCAGCTGCTCGGAAGCTGAAAGCCAATTGGTTTGCTACCCAAACCGGAAAACAATGGAAAACAACGAACATGGTTGGTTCATGCACTTTTTGCATGTATACTTTATGCACTTATTATTATTTTTATTTTATTTTATTTTTAATTTAAATATTTTTATTTTTAAGCGCTGATGAAAATAGCAATATTAATATCGGCCCTAATAAGTATTATTATTATTATTAAAATCACCATTGTTTAAAAGAACGAATCAGGAAAGACTTTAAGAGCAGCTCCTACATCACCGGAAATCATTTAAAGAGGTACTAGATACGTGCCAAGAATTAGTTACAGTATTTTGGAACATAGACTACATATATCGTGATGGGTGGCGTGTTGTAAATTTGACAATTATCTTCAATATAATACTGTGTCATTCTAAAAACGTTCTTCTTAATGGAACTGGCTGTTCATGAAATCGCTTAAGGAAATTTATGTTCTGCAGATTCTTTCGCAGTAAATCTCACGAACTAAATCTAAACATAGAAATTACCTACCAAGCTATAATGGATGTTTGTATCATTCGAGAAAGGAATCAAGATACGGTATCGGATTATTTCTACGTAATACAACGTTTAAGGGGTTTGCTAATAATAACCGCTGTTTGCGAAAACAAGGGCAAAGTACATGTGGGCGTGTCAACCAGACAGGAGGGGGCATTTGAAATGGGGAAGGGCTAGGCTTCAGCACGATACCACCAGCACATTTATTTAGTAACTGATAAAAGCTGCTCTTATAACACTTGTGATGATCAAAAGCTAGGAGGCCATTCAGTTGACAAGAACTTTTACTAGAGCGTGTGAATTTAGCTATACCCTATTCCTATACCATCGATCAGTATCAGTCTCGTGTCAGTTGTCTATATCATAACCTACAATATATTTTAATGGACCGTGCGCTCAGCTCTTTAGAGTTGATTGGATTATGTGTCTTTATCATTTTCTCTTTATTGTTGGATTCTTTAGAATGAAAGAAATGACAAGAATCCTGAATTTTGCAAAGTTACATTATAAAAAGGAAAAAGACCTAAATATTTTTCCTGAATAAAAAGAAAATCAGCAAATCATGGTTCAAAAATTTCAAGTATGAAAATATGGTCCCAACCCAACCCATTTAAACGTTCTAAAGCTAAAGCGTGCATGCCTATTATTACGGACTTACGAGCGTGTCTGAAGTAATACGGACTTTAAGATCCATTGACGCAACGACGAGAACGGCGGTTAAAAAGTGAATTTGCGTTCCTTCAGTCTTAATCGCGATTATTCCTACCCACTTGCTTTGTGAAATGTAGGCGAACCCTCCTGAAGCTGAATTTCAAGGGACCATAGCCAAGCTCAGAAACAGAAATAAAATTTCGTCGTTGCTTGTTTACGTCCTCCATAAAACACCAAATTAGGCATTTTCACGTCGTAGTCGTGCAAAAAACAGGAAAGAAGTATACAAAAAGGCGTGATGCACGTGCGAAGCTGTTGTTTTGCCTTATTAAACCAATTGTTTTTCTGACGTTTCTCGTTTGCCGTCCGCGTCGTTGGATCTTAAAGTCCGTATTACTTCAGACACGCTCGTAATTTCCCCTCCCCCCCCCGCCCCCTTCATGATAACAACCTCACTCCCGGATATTAGGATATCAGACTTCTTGGCGCGGCAACAATAGAAGCCGATATCAGCTGCCTCAGACGACTAAAGCCTTTGCGTGTTAAACGACCTGCCCTCGACCTATTTACCATGAAAATTAAAACAAAACAAAAACAAAAGAAATAATTTGAATTTGAATAAAATAAGTAAAGCATGCTTTTTCATTCTTGAGATTAAAGATGCTGTTTTTTTTTTACCGAGGCGCCCAGTTCGCCTTCTTTTGTATTTATGTAAATCAGTGAATCGAATCTGTGCACGTGCGATCACGTGAGCAGCTGTGCATAGTAGCACGTACGGCGGCCGAGTTTGGTTGTAAATAGTCGTCGTGGATTGTTTGGTGGATGCGGAATCTGTTGTGAGCTACCGCGTGCTCGAACGAATTCCTCTTTAGAGGTCTCAGCAAGAAACCTTCTGCTTTCATCATGGGGAATACGAAAAGAGTTACCTTTGCAGATTTTTTGGGTTTATCCTTAGTTTCTGTAATAGAAATAGCTCCAAGGATAAAACACAGTAAACAAGTATCTGTGTACCAAAAGCCAGGGTATCCAAAAAGGTGGAACAATCAGCGATATTTTAGAACATGTTTGTTCGAACAGCCAGTGAATAGGGAAGATTTTCACGACAGAATAAAAAGACAATTTGTTTGTCTCGAAAGTGTGGTCTGCGATAAAACCATCATTCGCGGGTTTGTTCGAGTATTAAACGTGGCATACAGAAAGGAAGTCACTGTACGTTACTCCACAGATGGATGGAAAACGATGAGAAATGAAAGAGCTGACTATCTTTCGACTTCAAGTAGTGGATCAACTGACACCTTCTTCTTTCGAATAATTCTACCCGCGATTTGGCTAGAAAAGGTTACAGTTGAATTTGCCATTTGCTACAGCGTTGAAGGAAACATTTATTGGGATAACAACAATTTTAAAAACTATTCAATTTATTGCGCTAAGGAAGAAACGGGAGTGTAAACAGCTTCTGAAGAGTGAAATATGCTTCAGATGAGGAGCTTTACAAGGTGCTACGTACCAAGGAGAGGAAATTTTAAAATCACAACTGTCAGAATTCGTTCTGAAGTCAAAACACGACTCTCTTTAGTTCTTTGATTTTCGCCGAACAAGATCATTCTAAAAGACAAGAAACGTTGCTTTGAATGTTTTCGTTTGCTTGAGTGTGTCATATGTAAAACTTCTACTCGTCTCAGATTGAGAGTTGGTTAAGTGGTTACGAAACACAGGTTATAAGTTTGATACCTCGACTCTTCGTCGCCGAGGAAAAATATGAAGAAAATAAAGTTAAATGTAAAAAGAAATTACTGACAGGTGGATAATTTTTTTAAGACTCAAGTTGACGCCACACGGTTATATATTGTCGGAAACAATTCGTCTGAAATTTGACATTAACATCCTAAAATTTTGACAACTTCGCCGACCCAACACAAACAAGCCATATGCAAAATAACGATTTGCATTCAATTTTCCTGCAACAATTTTTTCATTTGTGAAAGGCCAGTTTATAAAAAGCGCTCGGTTTGACGTCTCGACCGTGACTAACGAGTTTATTAATAATCGCATGTGACATATTTTGCTAGACCCAAACCGAAGCCAGACCAGATAAGGTAACGATATGCGATTTACATGAGAACCAAAGTTAAAATGGAAATAGGACTTTGTGAAAGTGCCATCTGTTTACACAACAAACTACAGTAGCACTAGGAAGAAGCCAAAAATTCTAAACTGTGATATTTCTTTCAAAAGATATATCCATGGTTTTAATCATGATTTCAGGGAATTCGCCGCCTCCTGCGAAACTGTAGCAACGCTTGCGTCATCTATCGCATGATTCATCTCGCGTGACATGTATAGCGTGATTGGTCAAAATATGAGTGTACAGCACGTGCAAGAAGACACGGGAGATGAAAGTCTACATCGTCACCAAATACCGCGTGATTTGAATACTTTTTTACAGGGCCTATTATGGGTGTCTGTAAAGGGAGGACTGGATATCTGCGGATGACGGATGCGGATGGGAAAATGGGGATAGAAAAATGCGGATGGAAAAAATGCGGATAACAAAAAAAGTAAGAGGAAAAAAACGAGAAATGCGGATGGCAAAAAATAAAATAAACAAACAATCAAGGAAAGAAATCTTTCTTTCAAGTCGCTGTCACATGGTTGGATCCTTCACTTACATACAGAACGTGATGCTAATAGTTGGCACAGTTTTCTACCCTGTAGTTCCTTTCATTAATGTCACAGAAATAAGGACGCTCCGTTCCTCCTCCTTAAATGCACACATACTTGGTGCACTTCTCCTTTGAGTGTTTAGCCTAAGGATTTCAGGCAATGTAAACAGCTCCAAAAAATCGGCTATCAAAGAAGGTGTCTGCAAAACGAGGACCGGATACCTGCGGATGGCGGATGCAGATGGGAAAATGAGCATAGAAAAAATTGTGAACAATAACAAAAACAAAAACAAAAAACAGAAATTTGGAAATATAAATTAAATTGTGTCACTAAAACATTTCTTAACAAAACACGTGTATAACGTTGTTCGGACAACAATTCCTAAAATTAAAAGAAAACTAGAGAAAACAAACTAAACCAAAAAATAGGGTGAGCTACGGGAAAACATCGGCGTGCTTTGCTTCTCCTATTTCACGCTCGCCTCCGCTAAATCGCCATGTTTCCTCACAAAGGAGCCCGATCTTCAAAAGGGCTCATGATACAAATCTGTGCCAACTATTGACATCACGTTCTGTATCTATGTGAAGGGTCCAACCATAGCGACTTGAAAGAAAGATTTCTTTCCTTAGTTGTTTGTTTGTTTATTTTTTTCTTTTTTTGCCATCCGCATTTCTCGTTTTTTTCCTCTTACTTTTTTTGTTATCCGCATTTTTTTTCCATCCGCATTTTCCCATCCGCATCCGCCATCCGAAGGTATCCGGTCCACGTTTTACAGACACTCCTTGTACATTTTGTGTATTTTTTTTTTATACGCGACATGTTTACAAGGCAGGTTGGGTTATCCTGACGCTAGGGTAAATTAGCGAACTTTGAAGTCTTGCAAGAATCACTCGGACAAACAGCAGCGAAGCGAACCGGATCTTGCTGAAGGTAGAGAATAAAAAGGCAAGGCTCATCGGACTACTATCGATAGGTAATTTATGCGCGCAATATTTCGCGGGTTAGGCAACAGGGGCTAGAAAAGCTTAGTGAAATGGAATAAACCGTAACAATATTTATAATACAAAAATAGATTTTAAATGTGATTGGTTGGAGGGAGGGGAGAGGGGGTCTTAATTTTTCCCTCGAATTTGCGAAAGGCGAGTGAAATCAATTTGCGTACATGAAAGGTCGCTCTACGGCTACACAGCTGTTATCCTGTTTTAACGACTGGGCAAAATCTCGTAACATGAGGAATCCTATGGACGTAATTCTCTTAGACTTCCCCAAAGCGTTTGACAGTGTTACACAGACGTCTGCTTCTCTTTCAAAGCTTTTTAATCGGTCGGTCGCAACGGGTTGTTTTGCGCGGCAGTTATTCGTCATAGACTCGGGTAAAATCAGGTGTACCTCAGGGAACAATTTTAGGGCCAATCTTGTTCATAATGGCCGTTTTTAAGGGACAGGGATATGCAAATGAGTCACTCGCTCACTCGTAGTAGACGTTTTCGTAATTAATCGGGTCCGAACTCGAGAGCGCGAAGATCTATAGTTTGGCTGAGAGCGTGCATCGTGCGCTACAGCACGGTCAGAGGATAGAGGTCTTACCAAATTTAAATCAAGTTTCCCTACGATAAGCGTGTGATCATGTTCTAGTTGACAAAATATTTTGCGTTCCCTTCATATGAACAACCAAAGAAACCAACACGCTATCTAAGGAGCCCAAAACATGCAGTACACTTTATTGGGAGGAAAAACATTAAGAATACATGTATCAAAAAAATCATAATATAAATACGAGAACGCCACAGCCGGACACGCAAGCTCCGAAAAACCATTTTTGAAAGATAGGGACCGTGTACCCCCAACCAGTGCTATGGTGATGCCTTTGGGGTTTTAAGGCCTGCTAGCTTATACATAAATATGAAAAAAAAAATTAAACTTTAATCAGAAATAACCTCTTAGCTTAGCTAAAAGAAAAGAAAAAACCGTTTGCTCGCTGAGTTATCGAGTCGGCAAGGCTGATCCCAGAATAGCGCGGCATTTAAAATATCTCACGTCTGTAGCCGTTTCAAAGTGCGCAAAAATGATATCAAAGCGCTTTACGAGCGCATTAACCTTAATCTCTGTTTTTGTGCCTGCAAAACTAAATTAAATTATGTTTCTTGAACCAATGTAAAGGTTTGAAAGCTATACGATTCCGTGCCTTCACTCGGCAGATCGCCACTATAACGTTTGAATTTTTTTCTTCAGCCAAATTCAGATCAGGCAAAACATTTCACTTGGAACCTCTAAAAATCTTCATGCGTTATAAGGTTATTGCTGGTTATGTTACATGTTCGGCTATGAAATCAGCAAGTCAGTGGCATTAATTAAGAATTCAGACGTTCCAAGTTACGCTGTTACGTTCTCCGCCGAATTGATAAATTCTACATCTCTCTAAAATATCTTGGCAATTATAAAATAGCTTTCTCACTTTACATCATGGTTCTCACATTTGCTACAATATTGACCTTATTCCATGTTAATCTAGCACGAAACCAACACTGATTGGAACAAGAAAACTACGAGTTTTACTATTCCTTTTGCTCTGACAACCTTTTAAGAATACCACTGAAATCTTCATATCCATATGAAAATGTATTTACTATAGCTGTCTTGCTTTCTAGTTCGAAAATTCCTAAACAATGATTGTTACTACAAGGAAGTGGAGCTGAAAAGTCGTATTTCCATGGTGACACCATAGGGTTTGAAACTCTGAGGTAACACTGAACCACAATTTCTTTATTTTCAAAAATTCTTTGAAAGAATAAAATTCGTACAGACGGCGCGTTAAACCATTATAATTTATCGGCCGAGAATGATATTACTACGTATACCTCTTCCTCAGAACATAGGCCCAAGTTCAAACTCACTGCTGTTTAGAACCGATGACCGATTTACAAAGTAAAATATATGGGATAAAAGCCTAGTAGGAGAATAAATTGTCGAGTTTAAACCTTATAGAATTGACTGATCAGTGGCGAAACTGCAAGGGAGAGCGGTGCGAAAAGCAGTCTGTTTAAACATGGGCCTTACTTAAATATTCTAGAGTCTATCGTAGTTTAAAGTTCATCTTTGCTTGGTTTCTCCTTCACGTAGGGGGGTAGCTAGAGCATTGCAAGTACATCCACACTCTTCCTCCAATATGACTGATATGGACTCTTGAATTGCACTTGTTTCCTCATGGGTGCTGTTGGGACGAAACAGTTTGGAATCACCTTTTTTTTAAAGTTTTACTTGTAAAAATTAAGAATCTCCCAGGTTTATTTTACTATAGCTTAAGAGTATTTTCGTGGTGTATTTTTTTATAGCCTTAAATTTATCATAGGGGTGGGTGCCTTCAATGTCTATTCCTACTTCTATTTTGTTTTGTATCAACTTAATTAAGCAAAACTGATCCATTTTATGGAGTGTGAAGCCCATGGTATCTTCCTCCAGAATGCGTTTTCTGTTCTTCCTTTGCAGTTTACAGCTTTAATAAGTAAAGCACGGAAAGCTTATAATACTGCTCCTTTCATTTTCAAAGCTTGTTTTCCCTGACACTTCTCGTTTCAGTTATAGGTCGTTGCCTTTACTCTTATGAATCTGAATCGTTCTCAGGCTTCTCTTTTCACTCTTTTGGTCAGGGAATGGTTTACCGCATCTGTACGGGGGGGGGGGGGGTGCATTTTCCACGCACCTCCCTCCTTGATATTTAAGAGAGAGAAGAGAGGCGACTATAGAGATTGAGTCAGCTAATGAAGAAGGAAAAAGGTGCTCACCAGGTGAAGACGCCATGGCCATTTACTGAGCTGTGGTGTTTTTCTGAGTACAAGAACATAGGCATCGGCATCATCAGCATCATCAGCATCATCAGCATCATCAGCATCATCGTTAGCGTCATCAACAAAATCGTCAGCACCCGCCTTGTCACATCATCATCATCATCGTCATCGTCATCATCGTCAGCGTCATTGTTAGCGTCATCAAGATCATCGTCAGCATCTTCAGCAGTCTTTGTCATCATCATCTTCATCCTCGTGTGAATCATTCTTTCTCAGCGCATCAGCATCAGCATCATGATCATCATCATCGTAATCCTCGTCATCATCATCATCAATCTAACAGGCATCAGTCGTCAAGCCCTCTTCACATCGCTATGCCATATCAGGCTGGTTAGCTTGTCGACGTTCACTGCCTCTAAATCTCTCAAGACAAAATCAAGACCACACGTTTAACTGAACTTATTTTAAAAGACAAGGGTGATCGGACAGCTGAGGGTTACATATTTATTTACCCAATATTTCGACTAGTCCCTGATGAAGACTAGTTTTGTCTAGTCGAAATATTGGGCAAATAAATTTGTAACCCTCAGCTGTCCGATCAACCTTGTCTTTAATTTATAGTTTTATTTTGTATTGCTGATCCTAATCTACAACAAGATCTGGCTTTCCCTCGCTGCTGTTTGTACAAGTGGTCCTTGCAAGAATTGTTCGCTTATTATCAAAGGTTAGTAACCCCCCCCCCCCCTACCCTTCCCCCACCCAATCCTTCATTGAGGCCTTGCGTTTGGTCAACTATAATAGCAAAACAGCAAAGACAAAAGCTATTGCGTTTCCAGATATTTCAGACAGTCAGGCCATGTTTGTATAGTATAGTATGAAAGCAGTACAGTTGGAAATTGAATACAATTGTTTAAAACTTAAATAACACAGGTCAATAGGGATAAATCTTGAAAATAATGACTTGCGCGCAAAAGAAAAAAGAGAAAAAAAAGGTCAAAAAAGTAAATAAATTTAAAGACTGCAACAAAAATGAACTTACTTTGAAATAATAGTAACTAATAAATAAATTTAATAATGTAAAAAAATAAACTTACTTTAAAGTAATAGTCAATAAATAGAGTTAATAAAATAAATTTCAAATAATAATATTAATAATGATCGTATATAATGATTGTAATAGGAAAGGGAAAACATTAATACTTCTAGCTGGATTTTTGAAACGTTACTGCTTAGTTACGTTTTCAAAAATCACTCTAGATTTTTTTTGTTGCAGCTGCTTGTTAAATCCTTTTCTATTACTATTATCATTATCGTGGTCATTATTAATATCCCTATTATTAATTATTCATTTGAATTTATATTTAGTTTCATTATTATAGGATATTTTAGTATTTATTATTTTATCACTATTTATCTATATATTTTTTCTTTTATTCATTTTCATTTTTTAAATCCATTTTTGCTCCATTTTCCTACATTTATTTCCTCTTTTGACCTTCTTCTTTTCTTTAATTTCGTGATTCCAATTGGTCCAGCCGCATTTTATTATTTCAAATATTATCGCTACTGGCCTTAAAATCCCCCGAGAAGAACGCCTCTACCATCTGAATTATCGGGACAACTCAAGTCGCTTTTGTCTTTGCTGTTGTGTGAATTACAGTTCTATGGATTTAGTTGAAATAGCTGGATTTGGATGTCGTCTGAATAACTTAAGTTTCAACGTACATTTTAACCTATTGAAGAATGACATGGCATCACCATTATCGTCGTCGTTCTCATCGCCGTCATTGTCATCAGCAAGATTATCATCATAATCAATGCAATAGGTGTCACTCATTTATCTTGCCCTCTACTCATGACTGTGTCAGACGCACAGTCCAGCATGAGTAGTCAGTCATGAGTAAACTGGAGAAACTTGTACTTGCCTCTGTCAAAGTTAAACAGGCTCCTTCCACATAATTTTCGAGTCGCTGACTTCAGGCCTGACGAGGCGCGACATCTGAAATCTTCTGGATCTGTATATAAAATGGATCTCAAGAACAAGATATTTAGCTTGTTAAGCAACTAAGAGTCTATTACATATTTCGCTCTTCTTAGGTTCTGTAGGTTTGAATCCCACTAACACCTTGTATTTGCTTGAAGTAACGTCACAGTTAAGCAAAGTTCATGGATCGTGAAAAATCCGTTGAAGGAGAAGAGCGAGTGTTGTAATACATGGAACTTCAAATGAAAGTTACGATTTGTCTCCAGGCAATTCAATTAACAGCTACATGTAGCCAACATAGCCTCTTCCTGTTATGTATTTTACATTATGCAATTTAAGTAATGCCCTGTAAGTTCACAACTTGAGCAAATGCGCATAGTGAGTTCTTTTATCATCAGTTTTCTTTCCTGGTTTTTTTGGTATTTTTTTGGCAAGGTTGGGTTGAAGTGTTGGTATTTTTCTTCTGTACTTACCTGTGATCTGCACGGTGGTTCGTTCAAAATCACTTTCAATGTAATACTGTAGTTTAAGAGACGAGACTTCCGGGTTGCTTTTCCACTCGCTGACTTCTATCAGCAATTTTCTGACCTAAATGCAAAGCTTCTCAAGAACATGGATTAAAAATGCAAACAAATGTTTTCCCATGTTTTCAAAAAATTAATTATGTCACTAATTCAACTTTTAATCCTTGGATGCTCCTCCTTTGAGTTTTGGTCTATCTACGCGGTAGCCAAACCGCTGTTTCGGATCCACTTGGATTTGTATTCCATTTAAACGTGACATTTAATTATCTTTGTAGAGCTTCGAGTACGATGACTATGAGAGTAAAAGTCGTGCCTTGAAAAGATAATCAAAGGCTTTATTTCATTTCCTTTCAGAATACTTGCGTAAACATACTTACCTCGGATCTGGTAGCTAGGGTCACGTGTTTAAATCTCAATGCCAATGGGTCGGCTACTATTGAGCGTTGGAAACAACTTCTGGAATTCCACAGACCTAAACAAAAAGCTTTTTAAAACAGATTATCAAAGCAAAAATTTTAACATGGCAGTTAAAAATGAACTTTAAACTATGCAGCGTCTCTCAGACACTCATTAACATTTCATATTGATTTGCTTACTGATGAAGCAATGTCATGGGTTGGAATCCCACTGGAAAATAGTATTTACCTATAAAGTTACGACTTTTGATGCAATAGGAGCACAATTGACTTCAAAACTCTTTTCTTAAACGTACCTGTTTCGGTAAGTTTGTTTATTCTCTTGAAGACGAAGGTTTTCCTATATTCCGGTACTTACAGGTTGCACAACACTGCTTATGGACCATAGCACGGCTGGAAGTCTTCGACCTATTTAAAATATTTCTTAAAAACAGAATCAATAACATCAAAACACTGGCTTTAATTGTTGCGCACTTGGAAACCAATCGCAGACTCCATTTCCTTTAAAAGGCCTTGGAATTGTCTGCTAGACTACTGTCAGCTATCATCAAACAGATTCGAATTCTGTCGGCATCGTATGGGATCTCAAGTCCTGAAAATTGCATTCTTTGGTACACTAGGAGCACCAGTAAATAAACAAATGTCGTAGGTTTGAATCCCACTAAGGCGTGAACGGATAAATTTTAGTATCATCCGAGGATAAGTGCATATCAGCACAATCAGATTTAACATACTCACGTTTCCCTTAATTCTTCCTTGCCTCTTAGACGCTGCTGTCGAACGCTAACTTCACGCTCTAAATCTGAAACCCAAAGAGATAATCTAACAGTTAAAGCATAAACAGATATCTGGCTTACCTTTAGAACTTTGAGCTGTTTTCCAGTCGTAATCAACGTCGACGTGCGTTTCTTCAGGAACGCAGCCAGAAAAAACTTCAAAATGAGCTTCTAGAGGTCTTCAGAGGGCGCGCCCAAAAAGACGTCTTCTAGGAGGCGATGTTCGAGGAAAAAAAAGATTTTAAAGACGACGTCCGATGTTCCTGAAATATAACTTTTTAAATTATTTATTATCGGTTTAAAGAAAAAGTACAATGGCGAAGCAGCATTGCGTTGGTCACACTTTATTTTTTTCCTGAGAAGCAACACCGTTACAACATAATCTAACTTATTTAAATTTTTTAGTTCTAAGTCTAATTGACCAAAAAAAAAAAAGAAAAAGAAAAAGAAAGCTGATAATATACCTTTCGTTTGATAAACTTTATTTTTTTCAACTTTTAATTACGTACAATTCAATCACATTAAACTTGATATTAAAGTTCCTGTCCTTCCTTCAGCACCTCACGTACGACTTCCAAATAGGCAGTGCCATGCGTTTCTTCAAGAACGCATCCAAAACGCAGTAAAAAGGTCGAAAAAAAGCCATGTGCGATCTTGAGAGGGCGCGCCCAAAAAAATATGTGATGATTCTTTCTCGAAAAAAGCGAAGGAGGAGTCCAAAAAAGGTAACTTGCTGATTTTCGAAGCACCTGAAATTAAATGAGTTAGTTATTTGTGTTTTCATAGCTAACACACTGATGCGACACTCGTTGTCACTCAATGCGCGTAGTTAAAAGACATCACATTCACAACTCAGTGTTTTATTTTTGTTTTATTTATTTGCCGTTATTACAACAAGTATTTTATAATATCCCTGCAAATCAAATCATCATTAGTACTTATAATTACCTCTCTAAAGATTTAGCTTTTAAGTAAAAGAAAAAAACCACACAGACAACGCATTAGATAAGTGTTTTTATTATATTGAGTTGGCTGTTTACAGAGATTAAGTAGTCTATATAAATGGGGCGCGCTTCTAAGAATTTGACGTCCGAGCAAGACCGAGGAGTGTGACACGCGTCCTTAAAACCTTGACACCTCGAATGAAACACACCAGGGTCCCCCGGACGGTACGCAAGGATATTTGGCGACTTGCTATGGAAACTTTGTCCATACCAAGCCTTCACATTTTTTGAAGCCGAATCCGGAATCAGATCAAAAGTCGAATCGAAAACCGGAAAAAAGCGAATGGACCGAACCGAAAATCTAACTGCCTAATAAATAAAAAAAATCCACATACCTTGTGACACATTGGATTGTTACTTGGGCTGATTTATGCGGTGCAATGTTTACGTCAGCTACGAACCTTTGTTTCTTACAAACAAAGCGTTGCGAAGAAATTTAATGAGCCGATTTTGCTATTTCACACCGAACGAGTCAGCTTTGCGTAAACTTTGTACCAGCATAAATCAGCCCTACCTTATATGGGCTGCTGTACTCTGTCGTCATGTTCCTCCACCAAAAGACCAGGGAAACTGTGATCCACAATCCAAAAAAAGGCGTAGTTATCAGAAAAAAAGTCGTAGAAGTCCATGATGAGGTGAAATTGTCCGAAGGTGAAGTTCGGCCGGCCAATTAAATTTTAATTATAACATATTGGTGGCTGTCTCAACTAACATTGGACTATGCGACATTAACAACTATGGACCAAGGGATCAGACATGACAAAAATTCAACTATAAATTTCAGAAGTACGGTGACTAAGAATTTTTATGAAAAATTGAAAAGGGCTGAGCGTGGGGGAGGGGGGGGAGGGGGGTAGATACAGACCCTTACGGATATCAACGTTAGTTAAGACAGCTCATTAAAGTTATTCCTATATGCTGTCTCCTCTGTCTTTACCTTGCCTACCTAATGATGAAGTCGTTTTCACCACGATGTCATCGGCTTCTGTTTGCAAAGTAGCCAATTTACATTTTAGCGTGATTTTCTTCAGTTTAATTATGACCCTAAACCAACGGCAAATAACTTAAATTTAATAGAAGCACAATGACGTCTTAGTGCAAACGATCATCATCATCATAGTCGTCGTCGTCATCATCCTTCTCATCATCATCATTATTATTGTCTGGTTTGGTCCTATGTTTCCTTTTCTCAATTCATCGCCGCAAAGGCAGCCACTTCGCCTACTTATTTAACTGGACTATCTTTCTGTACATCTGGAGATTCTTTGTTCTTCTTTCTTCGGCCGGCCTCTTCCCTTGATGTAGCAATGGACCCACAATTCAATCACACACAATACGATCAAAAGCATTTTATTCAGATTTCTAAAAGCAAATATTTCTTGTTACAAGATTCAAGGAAAAAAAGGAAATTGACAGCGTGCTGCTTTAGGATTCCTTCCTAGCCATAAAGTACTTCAAGAGCTGTCGGGGATAGAACACGGCAGGCCACTCTCGGATCAGGAGAAAGAAACCAACAGCCCCGAACGGTCGACGTGAAGACTACGTACGCCTACCATTTGTAGGCGATCTGTGACTGCGTTGTGCAATGCAGGGCTTCCTAAGAAGAAAACTCTCCAGCAAGGCAAAATTAACAAGAAGACAAACTAAAGCGTCTTAATGTCAACGATGCCACGCCAGAGTGTCCTCTCCTGCTACTTACTGAAAGACTATCTATAACCTGCGAGGTTTTCACATGAATGCCATTCAGGGACACGCATATCAAGGTATGGTGGGCCTCCACACGTGTGTCCCCGAAATATTCGGCCAAGTAGCATTCTCGTAATTACTTCGCAGGCTACTAACGTTGCCGAAAATCCGATGGGCTTGTTCGTGCTCCTCCAGCGATGAAACGGCGTCGTAGATTGGTCTCGAAGACTTCCTACGCTTACGATTTGTAAACGATCTGGCCTGTGGTGTGTGGATTGTCCCATGTTACCCTGGCAACCTGCAACAAGGTGTTGGCTATTCGCGGGAAGAAACGCCTGGTCGCAAATTACCTTCTTTGTAAGACTAAACCTGTCAACTGATCTACCCTCACAAGTTCGAAGTCTGAAAATCAACGCGCACTTAAAAATTTTCGCTTCGGATTCATATTGCTTTTCAAGAAAAGTCAAATTGGTATAGATAGGATCAGACTCGAATTTGCGAGACTAACCTGACTATGTACCTGTAACCAGAGAGACCATTGAGCCTGTAAGCGGAGGCCAAATGAGGTCCTCTCACGGCAGCTGGATGGTCTGACGCCTCTAGTTTACTAAGTTAAGTATTAGATTAATCACTGTCTGGTTGAACCTTGCGAGTGAATGCTTCACTTGCCCAGTGCAATGACTGTCAAGTGAAGTGTGATGAATTGAATTTGGCGCAACTAAGCGGGAGACTGCCGTGACGACGATGAAGACGACGTTGAAAACTGGCGGTGAGTCCATCCGAAAAAGGTCCAAAAAACGCAGCCGAGTCGTTTCGTAGAAGCTAAGCCGAATCTTAAAAGCCGAACCTATGCCTATGTTGCTGACCGAACACCTGCAAAGGAACCCAACTTATGAAAAAGGGAAGGGGAGGCCCTTACCAGCCTAGGGAACCCGCTAACTAATCTAACTACAGTTAAGTTAAGCCGAAAAAGATGTCCGAAAAATTTAAGCCGAACGTGTGTGGAAAGTATGCTTTGCAAGGTTCATCCAGAGCTCTATATACCCCCCCCCCCCCCCCCTTGACCCAACCCACAAACAATGCACCTGACCTGTACCATTTCATGAGGCTGGGTGTGCTGTGCTGATTCGAGGTGAAGCAGTCAAGGATGGTAGTCTGTTGGGCAGATCCGATCTGGTGGTCTGGTGTGGGAGCATGGTGCATGGTCTGATCTGTGGTCGAATCTGAGACTCATCTGATTGTCTTGTGTGGTGCTCTGATCTCGGGCGGATCTTGTGGGCAGTTGATGTGGTCTGGTTCCATGACCTAATCTGGAGGCCTGACTAAGAAAGAAGGTCTGGTCTGACGGCTGAAAATTAGAAAGATGATAAGCTGAGGAAATTGTAGTAATAAGGCTCTAAACGCTTCAGAGAGTCACGTAAAGAGAAATGAAGAAAAAATTACGGAAGTACTTTATTTTTCAAATTCAGTTGCAATTGAAAACTCTCATGCCCTGAAAAGGTTTACCAAGACCCAATCAAACTAATAGAGGGCTGTGCTGACGATCGTAACGAATCTTTTCCATTTGTAGCAAGAATCGTAAATTGCAATGTTCATAATCACGGTAACAATCTCTCTGTCATTTTGTATACCGGGAAAAGAAAATGAATCAAATTTCAGTGAAATTTTTCGTTTTTTTATGGTGAAGTACTGTCTGTGTCACTTATATAAATTTGGATGAAGAGCAAAATATGATTTGCTTGGTTAATTTCTTTATCTAAAACTCCACGGAGCTTCGCTTGAATTTTAGACGGCCACGTGTTCGACCATGTACGAACTACACAGGGCTTTCAAAACGATAAACCATAAATAAATTTCCCGAGCGAGCATGTATCTACTTGCTATTTCTCCTCTGAGAACAAATTACTGAGTTTAGTAAAAAACAAGAACATTCGACAACGAAATGACTTACTTTTTCGTTGGACTCGTCGAAACATAAATTTCAACCGTACAGACCTCAGTCGTGCGCTGGTTTTAACATCCCGGACTGCTTTGTTAATAGTTAACTTTCTTTGTGAAGCTGAGAATGACGGTTTGGTAGTGTAAACGAGAGCGTCTTGTTTCTCCTTCGTGAGCAACCTTCGCCAGCTCCTACAACTGAAGTTACCAATTTTTGAATGTGGCGCCGAGCAAATTTTTGATTTGAATAATAATTCTAATTGGATTTTCTTACTGCACGTGCCTATGTAGCAAGCCAACAAGGATTGTTTACCACATACACCTGGGCAAGCCATTTGGGACTTGCAAGAGGTTAATTAACATTTCAAATAAATTCTTTAAAAGTCTTGGGGAGTAAACCATTTTAAAAGCGGAAAAATGGGTTAATTTATTTGGTCGGAAAGGAAAACTTGCAAAGTCGTGACATTTTGCTCCTGTGTATAAGTTGTAAACGAAACTTGACAAATGGTTGCGTGGCAAAATAATTGTAAAAATTTCCCATTTTAATACTGGAGTTTGCGGTCTTTTGTTGTAGCTCAACGTAAAACTTTACCCAAGGTTTTCAAAATCATTATTAATTTAAGAAACCTCAAGGCTGAAAGCACTGTGATACAACAGAGACAACAATAAGCTTACCAGAGAAGGACGGTCCCAGTTCGTTCCGTTAAACTTTCTTTTCTCCGTATCACAAAGTTTTCGCTGTCAACGTGGCGTGTGCTTCACATTTTTGGCGCCAATCAATAATTTTCCTAATTAAGTATCGTCTGTTTTTTGTTAACCAATCAAAAGACAAGCATTGCACGTGCACGCAAAGTTTTGTGAAAAACTGCCTGTTAAATCCTTTTTTAACTCGATAGCCAGGATTTCGGGAAAATTTACCGGTAAAACCCCGTCAAACAGTTTTATGATACGGAGTTTACAAAACTCACGACAGCAGCGCCAGGGCAACGACTCCACTCAGACTGTGTAGAAAAAAATCATTGAGTCAAATCTAAAGACCAAAACAACAACTTTTCACGTGGGCATCACACGTTTTGGTACATTTCTTGGCTGTCCACTGCACACAAACAATAAATGCCACATTTTCAGTTGAGAGGAAGTTTTCAGTTTAATAGGCACGTCCTTATTGGGCGAATACGAGAAATGCCGCTGGATAAAAAATGAAGCTCTTGTCCTGTACACAGGGAGGTTACTAAAAGCAGTTATCTTATAGGGTTTTTTGGTCCTCACCAATTTCAAGGTTTCAAATCCTCAGCAGAAACGCTATGCCTAACTTCGGTCATCTACTACATCCTCGGGTCTCTTACAGCAAAATCCCAATTTTTATTATTCCTGGGCCACGAACACGAAAAAAGGTAAACTAAACTAAACTAGCACCTTGGAGAAATTACTATTGAAGAGGTTTTAATTGAGAATTTTGTGGAAACACTTAAAAGCCAAAAGTGTGTTTAAAACAGTATAGGATTCTAGGACACTCCCCACCTACCCCTTCCCCTAATAACCCGATATTAACACCAACTTCTCACTTTGGGGCAAAATGTTGCATAAGGAGAGGGGAGGGTGAGCAGTTCTCCAGCATCTTATACATTCCGTTGGGATCATTTCTCCATAGCTGACTAATTGGGGTCAAGAGGGTTATTTTTAATGACCAAAACAACAAAGTTTTTGCAGATATTTTATTTAAGAAATAGCAGAAGCGTTTTACCATGTTAAGAACATAAGGCACAGTTGAGAGTTTTCAACTTGACAAGACATTAAACTGTGAGTTTGCTGTCAGTATGGCATAAAATTGTTCCTTCAGATCTGTTAGATCTTATCATTAATTCTTTATGATAGTTTTTCCCAGAAAACTGGAGGGATAAATATGCTGTCAGATTTTCACAAATTTAAAACACTCCTTAAATTTAATTTTTTTTCATTTTTTTCATGAGTTGCTAACAGGTCATCTTTTTAAACTGTATTAGTTATGACAGATCTGCACCGTGCTGACAGAAAGAAATTGCCAGTTCAACGTTTAACAGAGTAATTATGAATATTTGTATGTAGACACAAATTATTAGTCAGTAATACAAAGCCTTGGGCTCTCTTTCCAAAGCTTCACTTCCTTGCTTTAACCGGTAATTTGAAAGGAATTTTCACAATAATTTGCTCATCTGTCTTTTCAATATACAAATGGTATCAAAGCTTTTCGATCAGCTGGATAATCAAGAAATTGATTCTTATACCACTGGTGATTATGCCTGGCACGAGGAACGAATGTTGCACTGCTGAATAAAAACCAGGCTAACCCAGCTAGGGACCAGGTTCCCAAAGCCCAACCAAACCATTCCAGCATTTCACCAAAATAATTAGGGCACGATATGACTTCAAATAAACAGCCATGGGGAATGGAATAACCTTCACTGTAGCTTGTTCTTAGCTTGCGAAGTGATAAGTCTGCATAGCGATTGATGATGAAGCCTGCCACAAATAAAACTATGCCAATTATGAAGCGAGGGTCCTTGTAGTAGTTGTCACTGTAATCTGCTGCCCCAATCCAATCAGAATTGAGAAAGCTGTAAAGGAGATTAGGGAAAAGCCCTCCAAGTGATATCCCAATAGGGGCTGTTGGACTACTGTATTTCATAATCCAGGAGTGTATAAATCCACGATGAATGTAATGGCACTGCCATAGGTAATAAAATGTTATGTTCGGATATTCTCTTTAATGCCCATACAAAAAGAATACCAGGGTAAAAACAAGAACCCCAGGGATAGCATCAGATATTGTGTGGGCTATTCTCTGATGCACCATAGGGCCACATGACTTGCCAGATTCTTCATGTCGTCCATAAGGAGCTGGTTTTGTCTACTGAGCAATGAATGTCACTACTGCTAACGAGAAGGCAAATGCACAGAGGCCATAATGGACCCAGAAGTGAACTTTGTCATCTGCAAAAGCTGTCCATGGTAAGGGATGAAACATGTTCCACGCGCACCACCACCTAGAGACTGTATCTAGGTAAGAAGAAAAAAAATTAATAGGGGCCAATTGCCACAATGCATTTACTTAATGTACTAGATAGACTGCCAGGGGCACTTTTGTCCTTAAAAGGGACATACCACTGAACATAGTCACAGTCGGCAGTGCAGGTTCTGTGCAATTTATGGATCATGTCTCTTATAGGGGGAGTTGAGCAATATATCGGCCGACATCTTGGTTGACAGTCGGTCACTATGTTGGTCACTATATCAGTTGAGAGTCTGTCAAGTGGCGTTTTACTGTCGGCTGAGGACCGGTCAAGTGTTGGTCAACAGATTGATGGACCATCATTGCGATAACATTGGTAGGGTGTTGGCAATGTATCAGTGAACCATCAGTAGGGTATGGGTAAAGTATTGGTGGTGTATCGGTTGACAATCGACGCCTGTACAATTTTTTTTCCAAACTCATAACTAAGGCTTTTCCCTTTGCTACAAGGTAGCTGTCAAGCAACACATGGTAGACACTATTGCCTGTTACACATATTTGCAGCAGCTGATACTGGAATGATCAGTTACCAAATCATGGGCTATTTTCATGTATCGACCTGACATCTCGGTTGTCTGTCTGTATCGGTTGTTGTATCGAACGAGTATCAGGCGAGTGTCAGTCGAGAGTCAACCAAGGTATTAGCCATCGCGTCAACCAAGTATTGGTCTATGATCTGTTAGTCATCTGTTGGCGAAGTAACGGCTGACTATCGACTTACTGCCGACCGATGGACTGTAGTGGTCTACTACTGAGACTCGACTCAGCACACAATGCTGATGTCAATGATCATGAGGGCCTTGGAAAAAAGTTAAAAACAACTAGCCTAAATTACAGCAACTATTATTAAAAGTTAAAACACACCAACATTAAAAAAATCATTTACAAAACCTAAAATACAATAATTTAAATTTACCCTTTAAAAAAGCTAAACTTATAACTGTTATTAAGAGTGAAAGTCATCTATACACACAAACAGAGACAGTTGTCCATACAGGTTAGGTCGTTTGGATTTGATAAAACCCTTGGAAGAGAAGGGTCTACCTGCAGTTGCAGAAAGTTGGGGAGTCCCTCTTCCTCTTTCCCTAGTCACCTCAAATCGGCTCGTGTGAATCCCAACTCTAAAATTTATCAATCCTTTAGTCAAATATTTCACCTACAGTACTGTGCGGGTCAGTGCGTATGTTTCTTATGCAGTTCAAGCCCGCGAGCGAATATCTCAGCGTTATGCTTTTTAAGCAGTGAGGCATCATGGGTGTTTTGGTTTTCTTAAGACATGCAGGAATCTTTCAGATTAGAGACCTTAAGATACCCCGATATCGGTGTACAGGTACGGGTAGTGTACCGTGTACCCGTACACGTAAAATGTTCATGTGCGTGACTATTTCGATTAAGATGCCCGAAGAATTAACGCGCGGGGATTGGTAAGGATTGTTTACAAAGATGGCGGCTGAGGCGGCGAGGTCGGCTCTTTTTCCTCTGAAATGAGTTGACTTAATTGTTTAATAAGGTCTATCAAATGTATCCAAAATTCTTCTTTATGAATGTTCTTTCTTTAGAAAGCACGCCAATGATATGCTTCTTCTTCATTCGTTCGACACTGAGGATGAGGACATCGAAATTCTTCTTAGTTCTTCCCTTAGTTAAAAGAACAAGCACGCAAAATTAACTTTGTACATGCGTGTCGCTTAATGCATACAAAATCTTCCTCAAATTCTACACGTCATATCTTAACAACAAACTGCAACAAATAATTCATTCAGGCATAAGCTTATTGAAATACCATAGAAAGATTTTAAGAAACTTGGCGGGAAGTCCCTCGACCGAAAGCTTGTCATCGCAAACCCCGCCATTTGATCGAGGCACATCACCAAACAATTCCTTTGATTGTCAACTTCAACAGTGACTCCCGTGCTAAATGTTTCAATGCTATTTCTTTTGCGAAACTCAAACGTTCGAGCAATTCTCAGAAATCTCCCCAAATACCGCCACAAATTGATATCGTTTCAGAGTTCAACCTGCGCATTTGAGGTCCGAAATCAATACATTTTGAAGCGCTTTCTTTACAGCTAAAATTCAAATTTGGCAAAAATATTTGAACAGACTTGCAATAACATTGCCAAGGAGTCATACAATTTACATTTGTACTTAAAAAGTCTTAAAAACTTACTCGTTTCTCCATCATGTAGGACTTGCAGCTACTCGTAAATCTTCTACGGGTAAACTGGTGTCTACCCCGGAAAAACGGCTGGTTCTACCGGCTAAGGTCGATGACGTCACCACAAAATGAAAAAAACATGGCGCTACCCGTTACCCGTACACCGATTTCGGGGTATCTTAAGGTCTCTAATAGTACGATTCAAGAGCCTTTGACTCGTCCAGCGTTAAACTTGACGAGAAGATGAGCATTTGCTCTCCTACTCCTTCAACTTCGACGCTGGCTTGATCTCATACCTTGTAGTAATGTAGTAGGTTATGTCTATGAATGAATGTATAATAAATAAAGGCACTTCTTCTTCTTCTTTATAAGGACTCCTTAAGATCACCGGGGGAAATGGATGTGATTTTGAGCATTACCTTTAAAATAACAGCAGAAATCGAGATAACAAAACATAAGCTTATGTTTTGCGTCCTATTTCGCGGAGGAGTTGTGTCGACTTTGTATCGCATGTTCTTTCATTGCCATGAAATGTGTTTACATTGTTTTTTACTGTCAGTAACCTGATTTCAATTAGCCTTAAATTTCATCCGATTGCTTCGAGTCGTTTTTTCAATCGGCTAAGTATGGCCACAGGGTCCAGAGGAGATGTGTTTGTCGTTAGAACATCAAAACCCATCGAAAACCTCTGAAAAATCGCGTTATAGTTTCGTTAGTCGTTTCGTTACACATTCTGTAGACCGCAAACCAAGAGACTGAGGGGTCGCAAGATCGACTTATAGTATAAAACACGGAAATTGTCCATTTTTTTACTCGGCACTTAGTGTAGCAAGAAAAGTATTGTGTTTCCAGAACAAGGATAGTATATTTATAATCTGAATTTCTATCATTTCCTAAAATTTACTGTGGGGAAAAGCAGAGGTGATAACTAATTGATTATTTTCTAAACAACGTACCCACGAGTTGACGATAGTCTTTCTTTGATTATACCAAGGACGCATTATCCGTCGGGACGAACTTGGGCAAATATTTTGTAGTTCGTCTGGGTTATGCGACTCAAGTATAAAGACGGGCAGGAGACGCATTATGCGTCCAGACGGACTACCTTTCGTAGTGCGTCGTTCAAGACGTATTTCGAAGGAAAGTTCGTCCAGACTCATAATGCGTCTCGTGCCCGACTTTATACTTGAGACGCATGACCAGACGGACTACAAATCTTTGCCCAAGTTCGTCCAGTCGGATAATGCGTCCGTAGTATAAAAACGGCCATAGACGCATTCGATATATCCACCGGAGTTTCGTTCACTGTGAAATTGTACGCAGACAACACTAAACTCTATACCAGGTGATCTGTGACGTCACTGCGGGGGCCTGGGGAAAGAAATTTTAATGCCGTATCCCATAAACCAAAGCTGACGGGAACAGATTGAATTGAACTGAATTGGTGCGCGCGTTGGTTTATGGGATACGGCATTAAAATTTCTTTCCCCAGGCCGCCGCAATGACGTCACAGATCACCTGGTAGAGAGAGAGAGAACATTCCTGATGATACGCATGTGCTACAATTTGACTCCTTTCTACTTACAGAATGGTGTAAAACCCTATAGCAGTTGAAGTTTAACCCCGACACACAAACAAGATAAGTCGAAAGATAGCTATACACTTGATCAATGGTGAAATTCTAAAGAGTGCCGTGAAAAATATCAAAGATCTCGGTATTACAATATCGTACGAGCTATCATGGAGCGATCATATTCAAGAAGTGGTCAATAAAGCCAACAAAGTCTTTGGGGTCATTAAGCGCGTGCTTGGGTCTAATAGTGTAAATGAATTCTCTTTGCTATACAAATCTCGGTAAGGCCGATACTGGATCGAGTATGCGGCTCCAGTGTGGTGCCCCTTCCTAGTAAAAGACATTGTTTCGCTAGAAAAAGTCCAGAGGAGAGCGTCGAGACTGGCTCTAGGCCAAAAGAGGGGCGAAATGGACAAGGAACGTTGTTCCATTTTAAAATGGTCACCGTTTAAGAATCGCAGTGTCTTTTTCTCTAATCGAGTGTTATAAACGCATATTTTCTTCAAGTAATCTCGAATTTCAAGACTTTTTCCAGTTAGCGTCAAAACGAACAAGAAGTAATCATAATTACAAGTTGAGGTTTCAAGCATCTAGTTGTAATTGTTACAAATATTCATTTTTTGTGAGAATCGTAAAAGAATGGAACGATTTACCTGAGTGGGTTGTCGAGGGCGGGGGCGGGAAATCTTGCTTATTTTAAGCGTTCTTTAGGATCATTTTAAATATCTCGTGGTATTTTCTTTTTATTCCTTATTGACTTTATTTTCAGCTACCCTTTTAGACGTACATTTTTAACATAACTTAACATTTTCTTTTGGGAGTTTTTTTTACATAAGGCGAACCTCTTAAATTCCCTTTTCAAACCATTCTTTGTATATATTTATCTTTGCCTTTAAGTGCTTTGAATAAACGTGTGTATGTATGCATGTATGTAAATAATACATACTATGTATTATTTGCGATCAGCTCCTCAAGTCTGCTGTGGCACTTGACACACTCATCCGCCAACGTTCCCTGTTCAATCTCCATTACTCTTTCCCCAGACTGCCTCTTCTTCTCGTTCTCATGCTTCTTTTAGATCTGCTTAGGAGTCAGGTCTCTGTAAGAGTCTGCATTAGGGTGATCCGAACATCGTAAAATGAAGATCTCTGTCTCTCCCAAAATCCCCGAACATGAATATCCAAACTGCATCAGAGGCTTCAGTGTTAGCGCCATGATTCAATGTCTCTCCAGTGACCTCTGAAGGACCGGCTCTACTTCCACATCATTACAGACAATCCTTAGCATCTCTGTTATCAAGTCGCGCAGTTCGTTATGGCGCTGGATAATGAACCCGCCGCGCTGACACACTATTGCGTGATCCACGCTAAATTGATCACCAAATGCGCAGATCATGGGCGTGTACGTTATTTTCCAGTCGTACCGTAACTTGATTACATCTCTAAATTTCTTCTTATTCAGATTTTAGTCTAGATCTTCGAGGGGAATCACGGTCAGCCAATTTGATGATCCCTTCTCTGTAGCTAACTCAACAGCTCGCTTAGCTTTTGTCGGCAGGGAGTTCTTCACCTGCTCCAGTCTCTCACTACAGTCATCGTTTTGTTTTCGTGTGCTCAGTTGTTTGCGGTGTTCGAATTGTTGAGGCATCTGGAGGCTGGAGCCGTTGCTCAACAATTCGCCTCAAGAGCGGATTAGTAACTTTGATTGAAGCCTCGTATTCAGAAGATGAGGTCACTGCAGATTCTGTAAATCCAAGGCCTCCCATGAGCACAGGGAGACCAAGGAGGTCGCGCTCTGCTTTAGTGAGTACGCGAAATTTTTTTCGCTTTTAAATGGTATTCTCCAGCGCTTCGTTCATTGCCGAGTGAAAACAAAGAAGCCGACCTTGCTGGGAGGTGGGTGTATGGATTTTCCCCAACATATTCTTCAAGGCAATGTAAGCACTGAACCACACATACCAACTCCGTGGTATGGCCAATACCGTACACATGCGCACAACCATATCACCAGGGCAGTTCCCAACCAACAGCTACCACATGCGTATTGTGGAGCTGGCGCTTAAACGGGTGCTTGTGTTTCCGCTTAGGCAGCAACAAGCAAGGTCTGTGATCAGTAAGGAGCATCGTGCTGATTATACCAAGTTGCTGAGCCACAAGTAAGGCGAATCAGTTGCCCAGGTGACATAATTGTGCGCATGGGTATGGTGTTAGCCTAGTAGTTGGTACGTATACTTCGGAGCTTACTCTGTGTTATTCTTCAAGGAACGATCTAGACCCTAGAGCCGCGCTTAAGTACTTGTAGCCCTCAATGGTGACGTTAATAGCAGTGTCTCTAAACACCTCCCTGGCGGCCAGTTTGATTATCAGCCAACATTGCTTGGCATAAGGGAAGTGACCAACGTAGGACCACTCTCTGATCAGTTCATCCCACCCGTTTACTCACGTCTTGCAGGGAACCACTTCCGGTTGCGTCATCGGCAAATCAACACCATTTTGCTGCGCTTGAGACGTGAACTCTCTTTATAAGTGGTTCAAGACTTATGGCGTTATAGGCTCACGGCCAGAGGGTCACCCTGTGTGGTGCCCTCTGCTGATAGTAGTTCTTCACAACTCGTAATGAAAAGACGCGCAGATTGTCTATAGGTGTTTATCACGTAGGTAGACAGGATCGGGCACAGCACTCGGGTATCATGTAGTGCTGCAGCTCTGTTCAGGGCGTTTGATGCATCTATTAACAGGACAGCATCCGTTTCATCCGCTTTGAAGATGTTGCGCATTGCATGAATTGCAGCTTCACTTCCGCTTTTGTGCCCTGCACAAACTTGAAGCGAACCACTTGCGTCAATGACATCGGGCTTTGTCACGTGCATAGCACACTTTCCCATTATCCCCCGTATAACTTCTCCGACACCGATTGGCTGGAAAGCGCCTTCTCCTTTGTCCAGGGGGATGAGTCGATTCGCTAAAATTTCCTCAATACCAAGAGGATCGATACATTCAGTGCACAAGCGTCGGGTCATTGCGGCTATTGCTGCGCTTGGTCTGTTCCAGATTTCTTTGACAATAATAATAAAGAAAGAAATAAATATCGTAAATTCGGGCAGACTCAAATTTTTTCAATCTGTATATCTGATCTTGAGCCTCCCAAGCAGTATCGCAGAGCGTACGATGGCGAAAGATTCTTTAGCTCCTATCCAGGAAAAAATATATTTTTTTATTTGAAAAATTATTATTGAACATATTATATTGATAACAATGCTAACTATTAAAATCCTATTTACAATTGATTCACTTTAAAAATTCCTTCAAAACACTATTTACAATTCCTTTCGATTAAATAAAAACCACTTAGTTTTGATTAGAAAAAATTCCTTGAATTAAAAAATAATATTCGAGTTAAAAACATTTCATTTCAATTAAAACAATCCATTTCGATTAATAAAAAACTATTTTCAAGGTCGAGTGCATTCTTAATAAAATCACTACTAAAAGAGGAAATTTAATGGCGCTCTCAATGCGTTATTGACAAATATAATAATAATAATAATAATAATAATAATAATAATAATAATAATGGAAGATACCCAAAGAGAATAAAGGAAGCAGATGTTGACCACCACAAAACCAACCAGTGGCTCAAAAGCAGTGGACTGAAGGCAGAAACGGAAGGATTCATAGTCGCAGCCCAAGACCAAAGCCTAGCTACCAGATCATACCACGCCAACATTATCAAAGACGGTACTAGCCCCCTATGCAGGATGTGTAACAAATATGACGAAACAATCGACCATATCGTGTCTGGGTGTCCTGAACTTGCGAAAACAGAATATACTCACAGACACGATAAAGCAGCCGCGTATATACACTGGAAAGTCTGTCACAACTATAATATCAAGACATCAGAAAAGTGGTATGACCATGAGCCACAAACAGTTACAGAAAACGAGGATGTCACAATATTATGGGACATGCCAATACACACAGACAGGAAAATAACAGCCAACAGACCCGATATAGTGATCAAAGACCAAAACGAAAACCTGTAAATTCATTGACATGGCAGTACCATCGGACAGAAACACATCCGTGAAAGTTACTGAAAAACTATCCAAATATAAGGACTTGGAAATTGAAACAAGCCGAATGTGGGGCATGAGAACGGAAACGATACCAGTTATCATTGGAGCACTTGGAGCTATCAAAAAGGGACTAGAAGCTTATCTTGGAAGAATCCCCGGCCAATTAAGCATCAGTGAACTACAAAAGATAACCTTGCTTGGTACAGCACACATTCTGAGGAGGGTGTTATCAATCTAAAAACTGGCTATCCCCTAGTGCCCCAGGATCATGGTTTGATCCCGGCCCTAGAGACTCTAAGCAAACATTATGTGAGGACAATAATAATAATAATAATAATAATAATAATAATAATAATAATAATAATAATAATAATAATAATAATAATAATAATAATAAGGAATGGACGAGAATTTAGGAAAGATTCCTGGAGCTATTATCATTAATGTGTTGCAAAACATCATAGTCTTGGAAACGACGCGCATACTAGGGTCATGATTTCTGACCATCTAGTAAAATGCCCCTCTTACACGCGCGAAGCGCTCGAGCCTCGTTTTCAGCCTCGTTCCAGACCTTTCGTTTGACTGCTCGCGCTTACTTGAATACGCAAAAATACGGACTGTTTTGCAGTCTAGCCTGGTTCTAAAAGAGTACAAGAAGCAATTTTTAGCTCTAGGAACAACAACAACAACAATAAGAAGAATAATAGTAATAATCCAGTCCCAGAGGCACAAGTTAAAATGACTATAAACGAAGAGGCGTGCCCTCAGGTGAACACACGCGCGTTGGCGAATTCGCAAAAGACCTGCAAATAAAGAACTCGATAATATGAATAAGGAGATAATGGAGCTAATGAAACAGCTGAAAACCTATGTAATAGTTACCAACTGATTGCAAATTGTGTTCTCTATTCGGTTGTGATTACCTTTGAACCAGAAGGCAAGAAGATTGGAGCGTGTAGACAAGAAAGAGGCAAAATGGACTACAATGCCGAAGCCGGGGAAATCAGGAAAGATTTCAATCGCGAAGGCTGAGGTGGATTGTCTGACACCTCTACGGCGGGGCTAGTTAGTTAAATGGAAGAGCAAAAAAACAAACCATCGGAAGGAAAAGCATGTAGAAACAAGACGTGTGAATCACCAGTTCAAAGTAGACGCAAGTCAGATTTACCCTAACTTGAGGGTGAGATTGGATAACGAAAGAGGAAATAAGCACCCAAAGTACACGACATTTAACAACAAAAATGTTGACAGAAAGATGTTTGATAACACTGAGAAAGTGAGCGGCTTCGAATTCAGAGACAGCTCTAAGAAAGTGAAGGGGCAGGGAATAGGAACGAGAAAAAAAAAATCAAAACTCAATGCATAGCTGGCGCTACGGCAATCAAAGGGTTGATTTATTATAGGCCAATATTTCAGCTAACAAAATCAGCCTTCCTCAGGACCAGAGCTATAGCGAGAGAAAATTCAAAATTCACATAAGTGGTTAATAATTAACCACAATTATAAATACTAGATCAGTAGAATAATTTACAGGTAAATGATTATACAATAAAAATAGAAATAGAAATAGTTCAATGTTCATTCCTTCGGTTCTGGGTTCAGACCGTCTGGTGACAGGGTTTGCCTCTATCTATGAGGTACGGTTCTCTTGCCTTACGGCGTGACATGCTAAGGTAGCTGAGGGTGGGTTGTAATTCCAGCGGAATAAGTTGCATGTCTGCGATCGAGTTTGCCAGGTTGATTAAAGTGGGAAGGGACTGCTGCTGTGGCGTTTGCGAGGAGTGGATTGTTTGTTGCCTGTCTCTATATTGGTAAAACTAAACGCACACTTCGTGAACGCTTTAAAGAACATAGACATGCAACAAACAATCCACTATTCCAGTCTGTTATGTGGCGATTAAAAAATGAAAATTTGAAGTAATTTGTACGTGTCTTCTTCAGTCTCATCTTAAAATTATGGTTCCTACGCGTTTTCGCTGATACATGAAAATCAAAAAAACATCTGAGGATCTTTGACACAGTGTCACAAAATAATCTTGCACATCTGCACTAAGAAAAGTGGCTCGCCTCTGTATCGACGCTATACAATTGACGTGCTTCACTAAACACGGATTCCAGAACTGACAACCATATTCCAAAATTGGACGCAATATAAGGTCTTATGTGCTGTCAAAACTCCTTCAGAATTATTTGGACCAAAGGTTTGCAGTATCAAACCCAGAACCTTATTAGCTTTACCACAGATATAATTTATATGGTAATCCCAAGACAGGGAAGGCTCCAGCCAGACACTAAGGTTATTGCACGCTATTCTCTTATTTTCAAATTGTAACGTCTCATTATATGTAAGGCCCTGAAGAAGGAAGGCCGTGCCTTCCGAAATATTGGTTGAAAGATTATATATTCCCGACTGTAAAATCAGCCTTGCTTTTTTTGTCCTATACAGACACTAAGGTGGTTGTGGTATTCCACTGCTGATAAGGGTTTGTCAGTCAACCAGTATTCATGACGGTAAAGCCCCGTGCAACTCCGGGACGCAACATTGCTGGCCAACAACTCAGTTCCAACATTGTTGGATGTTACATGTTGCGTCCGTTTGTACACCCTGTTGCATGTTGTTGCGTGTTGTTGTGCAAAGTTTGAAACCGGTCAAACGTTTAGCTACGTGCAAACGGACGCAACACTCCCAACACATTTTTTCTTTTTGCATTTAATAAATTCTCATTTTATTTTACAATAAACCCTTGTATTACAATGTTTTACATGTACTGATAATTATGAGCACGAAAAAGTACAAAAAAGAAAAGGAAAGGAAAGAAAACTACACACACACACATATATATATCACGCACACAATTACAGACTGATACACACCACACCCCAGGACATGTTTCCCTATTTTCATGGAAAATTAATAAAGGCAGAAATGCGGCTAAAAGAATCGTAGGCTACCAATCTGATTTATATTTGCTCCATTTCATATTGTGGGTCTCCAGCTTGTTGTTGTCTGACTTAGCGATCATTGTCTCGATTAGGAAAACAGTGTTAATTTTGGATCTCGATTGGTGCAGGACCTTAGACATTTTAGACTTCAGAGTAGCAAGCCAGGAGTTACACCGGTGATAGGCGCTATGGAGGTCAGTTTGATGATCTTCCCAATCCGGCTTTGAAGTAACTTTCTGATGAAGAGTCCACAATTACATTTAACTGCTAAAGGAAGGTTTTTAATATAAACGAGAAAGAGCAAAGGTCCCAAAATACTTCCCTTAGGCAGTCTAGGCACGCCAGATGTTACCTCAGACCACCCGCAGGAATGGCCATCGATTACTACCGTTTGTCTTCTTGTGGTCAATAAATCTGAGATCCATTTCAATATAATTGACCCTTGATTCTATATGTTGAAGTTTTCGTAGCAAGAGTGGATGGGACATTTTATCGAAGGCTTGCACAGAGAAGAAGAATTGCACAGAGCCACGATCATCAAGAATACTAAACTACTCGTGGACAAGCTGAAGCAGCTGAGTTACCCCCGGGGGGGGGGGGTACTCCCTTACAAGAGCCTAATGGGGATGTGCCGCTGGATGGAGTCGCATTTTCACAACTGGAGTGACTATTATGGGGTCGCATTTTCAATAGAGTTACTAGAATGGGGTCGCAAATTTTCGAATTTTGGGGGTAAGTAGGGAATCAAAATGGGAAGATTCTCGGTTAAAAAGATCAGAAAGTTGTTTATTAAATCTTGAAACCACACCAGTTACTCAATAGCACAAAACCACGGGTTCAGAACAAAGTCCACCGAAACATCCCTGCTACGGCATTTACTTTTCTACTGGCTTGTTATCGTCCATCGAAGATAATACAACGTGTATCTTCTTTTGCATTAGCGAGCGTTTGATCTCTTTTGCTTGGGACTTGTCTGCTTTGAATGTGACATTTACAGGAACATTTATACCACCAACAATTAATACACCGGCGACCTTTGACATCATCATATTACGGCTCTCCGGTAACAACGCTATCAGGTAAGACATATCGAAGTATAATTAATCCCTAGTTTTATTGGCTATTGTGCTAAAGAAGATCAAACTACCGCTTAAGATCATTCAAAACTTACCACGAAATTTCAGATGTTAAGGGCCAGAGCACTGAGACAACCTCTCTTTGAAGATGTCCAAGTTGACCTCGCTTGGAGTCAACAACCTTGAATGCACGCCCGTAATCCCCAATTTTCTTAACAGCAGTAAATATATCGCCTGTTTCGACTTTAAAAATTCACTTTAAAAAATTGTGTCGATTCATTTTTGGATGACCTGGCTTTTTAAAGGATTGACAAGGTAGATGCATAAATAGAACGTGACTAAGTTGGGATCGCAAAAATTACATTTTCCAAAAAGTGACTAATTGGCCGAAAAATAGTCTAAGACTAAAATGGGGTGGGGGCTCTGAGAGGCCAGCGGCACATACGCAGCAAACATTAACCCAAGTACCCCCCCGGGTGAGTTACACACGAGCGAAGTGGTCGGAAGCCATGTTGATTATCACATTATAATTTATTATCAGAAAGAAAACTCATTACGTGATTGTTTATAAGTCACGTTACGTTATAATACCGCGGTAATCGCCGTTTTCTTCGGGCGCATCAATCTTGGGAAGGGGTAAATATTAGCCCTCTTCCAAGACTTAGGCCATGAGTGAGACGAGAGTGATAGGTTTCACAGCTTGGTAACGATGCCCGTGAGAATTTCCGCGTGATCACTCCATACCCAGTAGGGTATGGCATCAGGTCCCTTTAGCTCCTTTTGACCCCTTCGAACGCTTTCCACACCTTCAACTCACTACTCTCCTGAGAGGGAGTAATTAAAGAGCCTCGTCAAAACTAGAACTTATCGTTCCATGTGGCATTCTTTGAGCAACCGCGGGGAAATCCCATCAGTCCACAGGCCTTGTTTACATTTAGAGACTGCATTTACTACTCAGTAGTCACCTCACTAGGAGTACAAGTTTGACAAGTCATATCATGAATGGGATGGTCAGTCAAAACAATTGAATAATCACATGCATGTCCTGGTATGGAAGACACATTATCAATTCTGTTGTTAAATACCGCACTAGACTGCAAAACAGTCGGTTCTTTTCTCAAAATCAGTAAAAAAGGAGGGAGAAAAAAATTCAATTTTTTAAGCCAAGGACCAGCTTACAAAAAAGAAGGACCGGATCCTATTAAAGGATCTAATCAGCAATAAGTGAAAATGTAAGACAAAGAAAGCAAGGCTGATTTTAAAGTCGGGAATATGTAATCTTTTAACCAATATTTCGGAAGGCACGTCCTCCCTTCTTCAGGGACTTACATAAAAAAACCGTATTTTTAGCGTCTCTCCCCAGTCTCGCTCACTGTTTTCAGCCTCGTTCCAGCGTTCCAGACCTTTTGTTTGACTGCTCGCGCGTGCTTGAATACGCAAAAATACGGACTGTTTTGCAGTCTAGATCAAAATATGCTAAAATTAAACTCAAATATCTTTGCCCTAAAAGAATACTTCAAGATTATCGATGATTGCAAAAAAGTGAGATTATGAGCGTAATTCTAATGAAAGAATAAGGTAAAAAAAGGGGTGATGAGTGGTCCATGAAAATTTGTAACTGCTCGCAAAACTTTACCTTTGTTCGATTTGCTCGCAAAATATAAACGAGTGCTCTCTTGCTCGTGCTCCCAAAATTTTTGCAGTTGCTCGCACGCTCGCTTTCTTGTAAATCCTTCTTGGGTTAAAGTAAATGTAATTCTGTATGGTGCTTAATTCCTATAAATATGGCTATCAAAGTCAGTTGAAATGCACGCGATAAATGACAACGATAAATATTAAATTAGCTAATCTAGCTATATATGGCTAAAAAGAGGGCTTTAATTAGGCCGTGTTTTCAATAAAAACGGTTTGGAAGCTTTAGGATTCTTCTAGAAGAGGTTGTTCTGACACGAGGATCTTGTTCCTCTTCAAGTTCTTCTTCATCCACATCAGTCATGTCCCGTTTTAAAATATATTCTGTTTTATTTTAAAGAAAAGGATTTCCATATGGATTGCTGCAAGCGGAAAATATAAGAAGTGCTCGCTGCTCGTGAGTTGTACTCCTATAAATTGCTCGCTGCTCGTAAAGCAAATTTTTTATCTCTGCTCGTGCTCGCAAAAAAATCGCAGTGCTCGGCACGCTGGCCAATCTCGCAAAGACCATTCGTCACCCCTAAAAAAGGTAGCACCAGTTTCATCTGAGACAGAAGAGTCGAGAAGAGAGTGAAACTGCTTAGATGCGGCCATCAATGAAATATTGACCCTCGCAGATTTTCAAGTTATGTCTAAAAATAAATTAAACTGTCCCTTATTTTAAGGCACGATGATAGCTTTGTTTAGAGATGGATAATAGAAAAGCGTATTAATGTGGATGACTAAGCATCGACGTGAGCAGGCCGGTCGGTTCCTTACCCTGTGAGTAGAGGTTTCTTTCTGGCATGACTTTTAACATTTGCGAAGTCGTTGGCGTGGCTTGGGGGCGTAAACAAACCAACTACGCGACTGACAGGGTGACTCGAACCACTTCGTTAATGCTAAAACTAAAAAGCCAAGCCAAAAAGAAACCCCCACTCAGTCGCAGGGTGGCCGTGGCCGTGGAACGTTTGAGTAGGGCTTCTGTTAAAAATGTTAAGCACCATTAGTCACAGGACATTAGGTCTGGCGGCAAAGGTTATACAGTGCTTTCCAATGATAATGTACTAAGTGGCGTTCCACCTCTTAAGTCTTACTATCGATAACAGAATTCTAAGGTCGGTATGACTGGGCTTTGATATGGAAGCTACGGCATAATAAACACACTAATTTTCAAGTGCTGCTGAGTGTTGTCTTTTGGACTTTACAATGTTTTAGGGTTATCAATAATTTGATGTAGAAGCTTCTAAACTATGCGCACGATTTGTGCGCGGCCTTAATTAATGATGGTTTGTTGTTGATGAGAAAAACATAAGGCAGGAAGCAATTGAAAAATCCATCAATGACCATTAGCATCCCAGGTGGCGAAAGTAAGCAAAGGAACGTGCGTAAACTGATTAGACGAACCTGAGACGGACTTATGTAAGTAAGGATGCACAGATTAAAAAGCTTTCTAAAAAGCTTCTGGGTATAAAAGAAAGGTTTACTGTTGATGTAAGGATGCTTACACAGAGCTAGAGAACAAAACTGGGGGATTGTAAATTGCGCAAACAAAGCAAATGAAAAGTACTTTGATTAAGGGAACAGTTTGACAGTTTGGTGAAAGGAAATACTTAACAAAGAAAGGGCGGATCTATTGCAATTTTGCTGTGTAAACACTGGCTACATTAATCACGAAAATCTCTGTCAAAATGCTCTGTTAAATAAAACGATGCCAAGATCATTCGTTGGACTAAACCTTTAAAAAGAAGATGCTCTGACGGGTGAGAATCCCTCGCTTTTATAGACAAAGAACCACTGAAAACCCACTACTAACAGACTTACCTTGTAACTGATTTTGGAAAAGCGGCGATTACACTTCAGCTGATAACAAATGTGGGAATGTAATTAATAACGAGCATGAGTCAGATATGTAATGCTTTGTGGTTAAGAACTAAAACGTTGGTCAAATTTATTATTATCACTTGCAGCTTGAGAACTATAAGCAGACTTGGCTTTGAATAGGCTTTTTGATCAATATTAACAGTACCGATGTGGCGACAGATTTCCTGCATCGTGGCCTTGTAAGGTCAAAAATATAAATTGAAGCAAACATAAGCCCTTAAAATAAACACATTTTGCAAGAAATACATCTTAATAAAGGGTCGCGCAAATTAAAAGTGACATTTGTTGATTTTTATTTATCATACGTGATTCCTGTCCTCTTAAATGGCTGTGCCTTAATCGCTTATCCGCCAATTGCAAGCTCAGTGGCTTAAATAACAAACTCTGTTACTTCGGGGGATATTAAGAACACAAGCAGAGGCTTTTATTCCAACGTCACTGGCTTAAGTTGGCTCTTATGAGATAACCATTTGAATAAATATGCCAAAGGAAGATCTTTGTACGTAATTAAGTTTTGGGCGTTCACAAAAATTACGACACCGAGATCGACAGTCACAGAAAATAGTTTCTGGGTTTCCATGACAACAACCAGTGTTATTCTAATAAAGTCCTTCGAAGCCGATCGCGAAATATCAAATCAACGCCAAATAAACAAACACATTGTCTTCATTTATGTGGTTTGAATTTTGATTTATTGGTTCAATTTAGCGAGGAAATTACTTTTAAAATTGTTATTGAACGCTAAATCGGCCACTAAGCTGAGAAAATAGTATAAGAAACTTTACAGGAAAGCAAAAAAGAGTACCAACAAATTTTAGGATGACGTGCAATCTTAAAATTACCAAGGTCGAGTGGAATGAAATAAGCCCGCAAAATTTAGAGTCTAGGGGTTTTTTTTTGCTTCTTTTGAGTTATTAATAATTACATTTATCCTGTACCAGGAATCAAGGTCCCGGATGATGAATGATCCATATTTGCTATACAATTCCTTCTCCGAACGCAACAAAACACTGCTTTTGCAACTAACTACTCAGTTCTTGTTCATTCAACAATTTAAGAGGGTTGTGATGACAATACGTTAGATTAAAAACAAACTTAATTGACCCTATGAAATCCGCAAAATTATGGCGAAAGTCTAAAACAGTCCTATCGCGTTACATATCAAAGAACTTTCATTCTTGGAAAATGCAGCAGAATAAAATTCCGCCTCTTCATAAAAAAACGAGTGGAAGTAATCACAAAGAGGAGTTAATTTAAGAAAAAATGCGCAAGATCACAAAATAATATAAATCGCGCGAAGAAAAGATAGTCTGATGTGACGTTTTTCAGTTTTTGTTTCAAATTTGCATTTCTCACTCATATTACAAACGTAAGAAATAACCACCAAGCATAAGCTTAACACTTTTTAATTCATCAATTTTTTTATGAACAGCTGTAAATTAAAAGAACAAAGGACAAGAATCCTGCAGACGCAACAAGAAATTAAAATAGAGCGTTCATAGTTTTAATCTTTTTACAATGCAAATTACAGCCTTACAAACTGAATGATTGAAATAAACTGCTGTTTTACAGTAAACTGACCTCCAAAGATAGCGCTTGATAATGCTATTACAAGGTTATACGTCAAAGTATTAACATACTCTTAGCCCTTGATGAGTTGATTGTCTTTATCAAAAACAGAATTCCGGCTTTGACAAGCAAAATTTGCTTAGATTCGCATAACTCGAACCTAACTGAAACAGACTTTTCACACTATCTATCGTAAATATCATAAACGCCAAAAACATATCATAAAATAAAAGGAACATTTATCTGTAATTACCATATTTTACCATAATCCAAGGTGTTATATCCCTAGGGTTAGACATTTTCATTTTACAACAGCAAACACCTGAGAAGTGTTGCCGTTGTCTATTACTGTTTTTGAATATTTGAAAAGAATACCAAGGTCTCTTTCGTTTGAATGAAATGAATTGTAGCTTATGACATGGTTAGCCATCATAATTATAGATCTAAAGACGTAAAGTAATAAAGTTGTTCCAATCATACAGCGGTGTTGTGTGTACTCTCAATGGCTGTCACAATGGAATAGATTTTGTTCCTAGTCAACTTTGCGGACTTGTGAGACAATTGTTTCTTAATTTACTCACTATCTCGTTTATCTATACTCTTTTTACAAGACAAAAAATTTAATCTGTCTAGAAAATCACTCCATTTTCCTTAGCGAATATTTTCCTTTCGCTTAAAAAGAACTTAAGGTTTGTTTGAACTGGCGACTCTTTGAAGCCACCGATAGAAAACTGTTGCACAAAAAATCTTTTGACTATAATCGTTTACAAGCACAATTTGAGAGTAATTCTAACCAATCCAAAGTCGAATTAATTTTCCGTAACTCGGGTCACGGGCGTAGACTTAGTAAAAATGTCCCGTTCTCTGCTAGAAAAAATGTAATAAAATAAAATCGCGGCAGGGGTGTAAGTGAAAGAGAAGTGGCTTTGTCTTGCTGTCAAAATATTTAGAATTACTCTGCTTTTTCAACAGTTGAAATCCCTTCTTTCGATCGATGACATCTCAGTCAAGATTCTAGCCGATTAGAGGTCTTATTCTCCTATTTCGCAACAATCGCCAATAAAGTGTTTTCGCGGCTGTAACTGTCAAACAGCGCGGCATCTTGCCTAAAATCCCGGGTAAAATTTGCCGTTCAACTCGGCCGTTTATCTCGTCCATTCAAACTAAACCATGATGTTCTCCCGCTGTTTCGCGAGTGCTGTATACTTGCTCTTGTATTTGTATGCTCGGTTACAGAAAACTCCTCGGTTTCACTTCTTCGCGACCGGCCCAAACACAACATCCTACTAAAGGCTAGACGAAACTCCTTGTTGAATAGTGTGTAAATCAGAGGGTTCAATGAGCTGTTCATGACAGGCAAAACGAACACAAAAATGATTCTAACCGCCAGTGAGAGATCCTTGTTATCCACGAACGGTTTGAAACAATCTTCACACCACAAACTTAAAACTATAAGAATAAAACCAGGTAGCCAACACACGATGAACGCTCCTATGACAATGGCGATGGTTTTAGTCGCTTTAAGCTCGCGCAAGATATGCTTCTTTCCCTTGTTTGGGTCCAGCGAAGCTACCGCTTTTGCTTGTGTTAAGGCAACGCGAAACACACACGAATACGTCACGATAACTATAAGAAGCGGAAGGAAAAACGCTACAGCCATGGCTGTGGTGTAGTAAACTCTATCATTCTTGCCGCATGCTCTCTCTTGTGTGTTAGCTTTGAACCTGACGTAAATATGCGGGTTGTTTGGTGTGGACTCGCCCGTCCAGTCAACCAAGCTGAGAACGCCCCACAGCATTGCATACACCCAAACAAACGCGATCAACGAAAATCCAACCCGTTTTGTCATTCTACTTCGGTATTCGAAAGGCTTGGTGATAGCTAGGAAGCGATCAATCGAGATGACGACCAGATTACAGATGGAGGCGCTACTGAAGACTGTGTCCATGGCTATCCAGTATGCACAAGTCGTGACAACTCCATCGGCTTTGTCGAAGCACCAATTCATATTGTGCGTGCTTTGGTCGATGCGAAGAGGTAAGTGACCCAGCGCGACCAGCAGATCGGAAACCGCCAGTGATATGATGAAGAAATTAGTCATTCGTCGCAAGCGATGAAACAGATAAACCGCGGTTATTACTAGAGCGTTTCCAAACAAAGTGGCCAACATGATTAACACGAGAAATACAGTGTAGACAATAAATACAGGCTGAGTAGATACCGAGCACACGGATTCTAGTTCTGGGGCTGTAGTGGGGGTGTTGTTCGAAGCCATGACGCGAGTGGTTCTCGCGGAATGTCTGTTCGTAATAACACAAGTGTAGCGCTTGTCTGTCCTTTTAAATCGACTGAAAACGCCGCACGTCGCTTGGGGCTTTTTATCCTCTCTCGGCGAGTAATTATCGCTCAAATAAGCTAGCAATTAAAAAGGGACGCCAGAGATCATAAAATATTATTGATTTGGACTAAATCAACGAAACCGTTCCTGGGGTCGAGACGCGGAAAGATTGAACGATTTGCGGGGGGACAGATGCTTCACAAACCATAGCAACGATGTGCCTTGCCATGCTGGAGGCTAAATTCTTGACCCCAATGATTACATTACGAATTTTGTCACTCAATTTGTCCAAGGAATACGATAGTGGTGTGGATTAGCACTAGCCAACCCGGAGCTGATTCATATCAAACAAATGTATCTTTTGACCAAAATGCGACCATTTATGCTCGTGGTCTCTATCACCATTGATGGCGATCTGCTTATCAATATTTTCGAAATGGATGGTCTAGACAATTTTTGGTTTCTGTAAAACCTTTTTAGACCATAGCCTGTAGCGTGATGGCAGTCTTCAGAAGAGTATCGCTTTCTCGATATCTGATAGCGACCCAAAGTCATGCGAGACGTTTGCAACATATCACGCGCCGAAATATATGCCTCTGTTTATATCGACAAAGTTTCGCGGGAAAATGACAATGTTTCGCGCTAAAGTGCCAAAACAAGACTTCACGCTGACAGAGAGAATTTTCGGCTATCTTTTTTTTGAATCACGTTGACCTGTCATCAGCCATAGCAATTATTTTTAAAAGCAAAAGAAAGAAAAAAACTCTTCCTAAAACACCGGAGGGCTAGGAATAATTCACAGCGTGTTGTTATCTCTTGTGCTATCAAAGAAATGTTCACGTTTGATTATTGTTCTTTTGGATTCAATAAACCAGAAGCGGGAAAATAGAAATCAGCTGGAACTCCGGCAATTTTTACCATGTTATCTGTCTAGCTAATTGCTTCCTGTTGGACAAACTTCAGTCATATCGAATGTGCAACATAAGAGCGGTGTGTTTTTATTTTATGGCTCATCATCCCTAATTTAGTTTTCAAAAACCTAAAAAGCCCTAATAAGGTTGTAAAAGCTATATATTTTCATAAGGTCTTACGTTACGACGATAGGTGAATACAGTCGATGGATTAGTTCTCGGTGCTGGTATAGATGTTTAGTTTACTTGCAGCCAATACCAAATAAATATTATTTCAAGAAATTAAATAGATACTCGAACATGGATTAATGAGCTCAACCGAGTGGGACAGCAAAATTGACAGAGCCAAGGGCCGATCGAATTGCTTATTGTGCTGAAAGCATAACAGTGGGATGCACCGTGTTCCGGAAATTTCCAGGGCAGTCAAAAGCAATTTTCTCGTCATTTCGACTCCAGATAAAGCTAAATTGAAACTGAACTGTATCCGAACGTGCAAAGAATAACTAATCGAGTCCTAGACAAATTTCCTCTTCGACCTCCGGTCAAACTGACAAAGGGAAAGGGCAACAACTACGTCACTGATATTAAGCGAGTCTATTAGATCTGCTATTTCTCAGAGATACAAAATCTTTGAAACATTCGCTTACCTACAAAAGATTGTGTACAAAACATCCGAACAATAAAAAAACAAAAAAACAAAAAACAATAATAAAAAAGTTTGCAGCACTTTAATACCGCCAAATGTATAAAACTGACAATTTTTCACGGATGATTTACATTAGGCGAGCTAATTTTATTTCCTTCTTTTCATTTCTGATTTCCTCCTTTACGGTATTGGACGCAATTTCCCCTGACAATCGGATATTGAATTTGAGATCCCTTAAATTGGACAAAATGAAACAAAAAAAGCTTTGAAGAGACACCTTAGCAACACTTTCGACCTATGTGCTAAATAAATTTAAAGCTCTTGAAAATTGTGCTTTTTGGGACCAAACGCTTTTGCCCAGGGTTTTTGCACATTTAAAAGCCTTGCTCTGGTAGAATATTCCAATTTTTTTACTTTTTAGTAGGTAGTCCCGCTGCTGCAATATAATAGTTTTATCAAAATGTCAATCAAGCATCATAAAACTGAATACGTTAACGCCATTGCCCATAGAGTGTTAGTTTTAAAAACTATTAACGAAGCCATCACGATTTAGCCACAAATATCTCATATTGAACGAATACAAAAAAAACCCCTCCGCATTCAATTTAATGGGCAAGCAGGCAGTCCTAAAAAATTGGATAAGGCATTTCGTTCAGTAAAGACTGAAAAAAAAAAAAAAAAGGCGAGACAAAAGGGTGAGAGCGAATTACCCCTTAATTAGTGTATTCGTCACACACACATACAAGAAACACTAATAACAGCATTTTTATCAACAAGCCATAGCGCAAGTTTCGGCCGGTTCGAAAATGTAGTTAAGAAACAGCAAAATTGTCAAGAAACGTTCCCGTTTGTAAGGTTCAGTCCCCGAGATGTAAATAAACATACCTCGGCAGCTAAGAGAGGGAAACGCTGTGATGGAAGTAAATTGGCATCTGATGACTGACAGCAAAAAATTAGAAATAAACAGTTAAGCAGCTTCTAGCAGAGCTTCCTGAAAACACATGATTTATTCAATAAAAGCAGGTGCTGTACTGATAGCCTTTCGTTAAAAATGAAAAGCAATTCAGTAGCCCGCAGAACATTTTGAAAAATAAAGCAATATTGGAAAATCACATCTGAATCCTACAGATTTTTCATACTTTCGCAAGTAAACTCTGAGCAGTCGCCACCTCAGATGAACCTACAAGGATTAGTTTCGAGCAGCAACGGGTCCCGTTAAACATTCACACATCTATGACCAGGAAATATAATTTTAATTAGTTTTTCTTATTCCTTTTAACTGTTATAAAGCAAATGAGATGCATTTCAAACAATTTTTGGTCTGTTGCTTCCTATTGTCACAAATGCACGCGAATCAGCTTCTTTTAGTTACAGAATATAGCTGGATATTGCCCAAGTTCATTTTTTTCCCATTTTTATCGGACCTAGCCGAAGCCAAGGTTGATTAAAACGCAACAAATTTAAATAGAATGTGGCCGATATACAGCCATCTTGACTAAACAAGTTTAGTCAATAAACGATTTATTATTATATGGCAGAGTGCTTTTTTTCTTGCGGGACCGACGCGGGAAATACTGAGCATGCAAGATAGGCCAATCTTGCCCGCTCAGGTAGCCTGCAATCGTTATTAAAGGGGCGACAAGATTCACTCAGTTCATCTTAACCGCTCGTGGAAGCAGCCATGTAATAAAATGTATCGCGTTCTTAAAATCTAACTACGACTTTATCACCCACACTTGTGAAATACTATGGGTCACTAATATGAACTGCATGAAAGAATGCCATTTATACCCGCGAGTATTACAGGTTCAAATCTTTCTACTTTTGCATACCCTCTGACTGTGGCAATAAACCGTAAGCGTGATGGGCTCCCGACTACTTGGTCTATATGGGGGAATCCGCGTAACAACGGTTCTTACGTTAAGGACAAATTTGAATTTAAATATATTGGTGGTATTAATAATCTATAAGCCTCGCTGACCAAAATACAAACAAGGTGTGCCCTGCGAATATACAGTCATCTCTCCTCAATCCTCGCCGCTGGGAGCGAAACGCTCCTTGCGGGCGAGGAGCGAGGATGAGAGGCTATATTCGCAGGCTAACAAGGAAGCTCATGTTTATTATTCAGCGCAAAATTTTAAAAAGGCAAACATCCGCACATAAAGTGGGTTGTGGGTGCAGCAAGCAATGCTTGATTTCCGCCTCTTTCTCGGCTGTGCGGGTCTAATGTTCCGTTTTCCGAACAGCGGCTGGTGATCAAGTCAAGCAATGAAATGGATTTTGAAAAACCATTTACAAGAATTTATCTTCTAAGCAGATGCAGCGAAAGGAAGCCGGTGGCAAATTGTAATTATAACTTTATGGTCAAAAAAGGGTGCAAAACAAAAAGATCTGCCAATTATTTTTATTTTAAATATCACGCGGTTTTTCTAGAGGCAAATTAGAACTTTGTCGGGATCTATTCAAGGTTGTTTCCAAGTTACTTGCCGCCAAACTAGGAACTTGAGGTACCCCAATCTGAAACACTCACTCAGCTGGGCTAGATTTCCGCCGACCTCAAGGGGCTAGGGCCCCATTGCTGTTTTGTCCATGATTTGAGATCGAAGATTCAGTACTGGTTTTGATAGTTTTGCAAATAATATGATAAGTGTATAACTATCCGAGTTATATAAAACAAAACGGACTGGTTTGTTAGCCAGAACTAGGCCGGCTAAGGCGCTAAGCTAGGACCCGCCCTTTTAGTCTTGAGACTTGACTTCGGGCAAAAAGTTACCGTGACTTTCGAGAAACGGCTGCGGTCTAAGGTTTTTTCCCAGTGAAATATTCGTTCCCTCGTTAATTTTGGTAAGCGAGCCTAAACAACTGCACGCGACGGGCGCCAGGAAAGCGCGGCACGACCTTTACAAATGAGCTGCAGAATCAATAAAGATACAAATAGGATTTTTAACTAGATATTTTGCTTTTATAACAGCATGTCTTTTGTCTCCTCCATGAGAAGTTATCCGCTTTTCAAGCATAACAATCAGCAGGGGTGGGGCTGATCTTTTTCTTTCAAGAGACCCTTTTTTTATTTTTCAAGAGAGTTCGTAATTGCGTCGTGGACTGATATAAATTTCCATCAGCCTTTCTACAATTTATTTCTTTTTTTTTATCAACGCAGATGAATGGGTGATTCAGTGAAATCAGCTGGCTAACGAAGCGGCCTTTTTTTCATCACACCAGTAAAAGAGAAAATTAACAAGAAAGAAGACCTGCTTTGGGCTATATCCAGATCACCTGCCTTACAAAGCCGCTGAGAATCACTTTCATTGTTATTTTCCAGGAAAAAAACTGGAATAAATAGTTTTAAAGTTTAGCATTATGAAAGCAAATGCGCGTGAAGAAAAGCGGAGCATTAACTGTCTGAACAAGAATGAACATGCAGTTAAATTGTCATTTCACGATTACGCGAAGGATCCGAGGTAAACAGAGCGTCTCCGCCTGTTTTTGAATTTCCGCGTACTAAATTTCCTTTTACGCTGAGTCCCGTCATGTATTTTTCCGATGCTTCTGCATAAAACGTTTCTAACTGGGTATTGAAGGGACATATAATTAACAATGCATGCCTTACAGTGTAATTTGTAACTGAGTGCTAAGCGTGGTATTAAAAGATCTTTGATCAGTTTCACCCGCCTCCATCGAACGTATATAGCACCGCTGCGGGATCATGGTGCTTTGGCGGAAAGCTGGAGCTTTTTATTACAGTTTTTATCGTCGGCTTATTTGAAGAACTTAATACGATAGCTCCCTATCGCTTAAAGTGATCCGTTTTAATGGACACTTATTTGCTATTCATGAGATTCAAAACGCAAAACTGATAACCTCTTTGTGCTAAGTGTATAGAGCCAACACTTTGTATGTTTTTATTGTGCTCCCGTAAATGAGCGTTACATTTTAGTGCATTTATAGCTCGGCAGAGGCATTCTCTTGAAAGGAAAGAAACAGCAACAACGACCATAAATAGCTATAAATAAAAACAAATTCACTCTAAATGGCAAATTTCTTATCTTCACTCATTGATACCCAACGCGGCCGATAGCTTTATAAACCATTCTCCACCGGAAATTTTACGTGTATCTCACTTGGAGGGTTTGCTCTCACTGTGCTCTCGATTGACATAATATTAACTCCCTTGTTATTATATTCGAAGCTTGACTGTATTTTAGAAGTGACCCATACTGCCCGAATGGTCGACATCCCCGTCATATTTATATGAACTACAGCCGGCTTCTACCTTACAAATAGCGACCCACGCAGGTCTGCAACTCCAGGTTAGGCGGAGGTGGCAAACAGGAAAGCTGCTTCGAAGAAAAATGAAAGTCTCTTGTGCGCGCCTTACGAGAAAATATGTGGCTACTACGGCCATCATCCATTAATCTTTTAATATGTATTTATTTCCTTGGAAAGAACTTATATTCGTCTGCCAGCAGCCCTGTCATAGTCGAGTCGGTTGCAGCGTACAAACATATATATCTGTCACATCAGTATTAAGTCTATAAAATAAAAAAAAAATTAACAAGCATTCACTTGGAAATCCTACCTATCAAAATTGCACCAGACACTAACACTGTAGAAAGTTCTAGAAACGTCTAGATAGAATAGTTGGAGAGTTTCGGCGGCAAAAGTCGTCCAGCTGTGTTTTAAGTTAGAGCATAGAAATCGCAATTTGAATGAACAACTTTAGTTAAAGCAATTCGGCAAGTACTGTTTCGGAAGAAATTGAATATGCCCCAGACAGAAAGGCAACCGACTTGAAATGCAATGATGAATCGAATGGGTGAAAACTCAAACTTTAAAACCAAATTCTCAGTATGCATTTTCAAGTTCTCAATTAGATATGTTTAAAACCAAAAACCGATAATTTTAGAAAGAAGTATATTTGCATAGTTTATTCAATATTTATTCACTCATTTTTCAGTTTTATTTGACCCAAGAAAGAAAAGTCAGTCAATGTAAGAACACTATGAAACCAGTTAATTGAGCATTTTGGAAAAGCAACCGACACCATCAAATTTGTTTTTCTTAATTTTAGCGTTCAAAAATAGGTCTGTAAGGTGCGACAATCGATAAACGGTGAAATATATATTTTTTTACTTCATAACCACATTCAATAAAAATTATATATTTTTTAAAAATTATTCATGGCAAAATACAAAAGACAATAAATAAAATATCAAGTGTCTAAACATGATCAGACACGCCTAACTTTTTAAGTCCAATTTGTCTACAGCGTCTTTGAAGCCGTCCGATAAAACTGCTGTTCTTGTTTTAACATTAGTCTACGTCTCGTGTTTTTACACTGATTAAACACTCACGCTCGTTAATTGCACGGTAAAGATAAAAACAGCAACGAAGTTGGTGAAATAGACTAGAAAATAAAGACCGCATATGTGGATATTTGTTGTGTCTATACATTCACTACTTATAAAAGAAAAAAAGGCTTTCAGACAACATTTCTTTCTTCGGCAGTGTGCGCTTCTTTAGTCATGGTTTCTTCCCCAAAATCCTATTACTAGCTACGTCGAGGCTTTCCCTTTATTAAGTTGCGCCGGTATAAGTCCTTCTTTACCACTTACCACAAGACCAAAGACCTTTGATTTCTACACCCTCTCAGACTGGACAGCGTGAAAACCCAACCACTCACAGCAGCACATAGGCGTATACCTTTAATTGTTATATACATGTGTACAGGTCAGTTGGTGAAAACCCTTCCCTATGCATGACATTCCCTCCGGCGACCTCCGTTGCAATTCTCATCATCATCATTTTCATCCTTCGACCACCGGAGTGGACGGAATTTTCAAGTACACCTGCTCCCAATCACCACGATTCGCCATCGCTGTATAGCTTGGGTGACTGCACTCTGCACACTGGGCGCGCGCCAGAGGATGAGAGATGATTCTTTATCTGCCCGCTAAAAATGATCAGCAAACTGGAGACGGTTTTGCTTGAGTCTCAAAGAGAGAAGTGTTAGTCCCCCATAAACCCTCTCAAGCGTTTCATGGTCTATATCCAGTTGATGTTTTGTTGCCAATTCAACTTGACGACTTCAAAACACATTTTCAAACATACTTTAACTCATGCACTCCGTAAGCGACACTCGACTAGTAAGACCCCGCATAACAGACATGATTTAGCCACGGTACAATTCGAGTGCTAGTCGTGAGAAACGGCATTTTTGTGACACAAAGATCACCTAGGTTTAGATCTTTTAAGGTGATGTTACACGGGACAATTGGCAAAGAAGGTTTTTAGCGCAACAAAGCGTTGCGATGCTTATTGAATGAATATTAACAGGTAAACTAAAGCAACAAACTACTCATTAGTTTCTTGAGAACACTATAGTTATAAGGAATCGAGGGCGTTATGTGAATTTCCACTGCAGGGAAACTGTTTACGTGCGAAAATAATACGAAAATAGTTGCGGTTCCTTTTAAGGTTATCAAATAATGTTTTTCATTCATGTCAAGACTACTTTAACATAGGCACAAAAAAACGCGGCAGCGAAACTTTACTTCGTTGCTCTTGGAAAAAAGTGAATGTTGGATATTATAAAACACTAAGTTGACGTGCGATTTTACTTGTTTAAAAGTTCATTTGTATTGACAGACGTAAGACAACGTGGGAAGCACAATAAAGTAGCAATGGAAACACATTTTGACCTCGTCAGGTGTTAACTCCAGAACAGTTGACAGACGAAATTTTATAAAAGGTGATCGCTTGCTTTAGGAGCTCTTCAAGCTGAGACGGGAACATCACTGGTCTCTTGTCATTATGTAGTGACATCAAGAGTTATGCGAAGGAAATTTGCTGAAGTTAGCGAACTTGGTGAAAGTGTGAAGCGAATGACTCAATTTAAAATAGCGATCTAAGGACTACAGCATTTGAATGTGGACTAGTGGCCTGTCGCCGTGTTGGTGCAGTGAAGTGGGAATTTAAAAACTCGACACCGGTTAAAAAAGTTGTATTCAGTTTTGTTTTCTTTCCTACTGTGGGCCTTTTATCTGAATACAGGTGGATGGGACGTTTTAATGATGATTTAGCACAAGTACCGTTGTTCCTTTGTTTTAAAAACTGCAAACTGCGTTTATTTCAAACAGGCCAGTTGAATTAACTCACTTCAAGCTTCTAATGACGCATGACTGGAAAACGTTTAAAGGCAAATAAGCAGTGCATCTGCCAACTGCTCGCTTAATAAACCTAAATGGTTCAGCGTATTGCTGGATATCTCCCTAACTGTAAACAACGCGTAAAAATTGGTCCGCAGAGCCAGTTGCTCTCTCCTCCGGACGTTCGATGAGGGTTAATTGGATTTCCGCTGCGCGAAGTGAGTGCAGACCCGAAAATCGAAAGATTTTTCAGATTTTGCGCCCGATCTCGCCAGTGGCGCAATATCCCAACCCAATTCCCACCAAATGAACCTAAGCAGGTAAGGAGGTTTAAAAGAGTAGTAAACACAGTTATAAGTAGCTTACGAGCAAACCGGCTCTCTTAGGGGGCAGGGAGCAATCAGCAATAGCTGAAACCGACGCCTAGCGCGGTAAAACGCCTACGACCAAGTCTCGATTAGTCTCTGGGCTTGTCTGGCCTACTTCCAGCTGATTCATTCACGAGAGGGAAAACCCGTGCGGATGCCCTATTTTAAGGTCTCAGTAGAGTAAACCTGACATAATTATAGTTAAAATGATATGATCTATTATTAATATAAACACCAATGAAATACCAGCTGAGCTTTCGCGCGAAAACTTGATATCTTCATATGTGAAAATATCACCTTTGCTATGGCTACATATTAATAAATCGCGCCTTTCATACCAAAAAGCTATTAAAGTGAAATGGTTTGGTATTTCATTGGTGTTTATATAATAAAAAGAACATTACATGACTGCTTGGAGATACGAAATTTCTCTTCGAGTGTTGAAAAATATTTTTCCTACCACCCTCAGAGCTTCGGATCAGTTAAATGAAAAATTTATGTTCTGAAAACGAAAATGTAAACAACGTCCAAAACAGACAACCACGCCCGTCCCTCATAAGAAAAGTCAATCACTCTATCCAAGATTCTTTTTCCATGAAAAAAAAAATTCCCATCTTTTCCATGCATCAGCTTGTTAAGTCGTATCTAAGTCATACGAACAGATAGGAGATTATCGTCATCAAGTCATCAAGGAAATCAGAAATATGACTATCTGAGGCTCTGATGAACTTGACATTTCAGGTTATATTTTTGGAATACAAAACATGCATGTTATCGATTTCTTTCTCAAAATATAATACATTATCTCTTCTGAGCCAAGGTTAATGGCCACCACGTCATTATACGTGATATGACCGTAAACAACTGTATAGATTGCAGGCAGTTCCTTTTCATGTGGTAAAATAAATCTTGTTTTCTTTTCTATGCTATATTATTTGTGCAAGTTTGCATAACGTACGGACAAACGAATAATACTCGTTGCACAACATAGGTGAAAGCAGGCCATGTACCAAATCTGTACCGTACAGATAAATGATCGATATGACCATGGCCGATAAAAGTAACATTAGAATTTACTCCTCTACCGACAATTTCGACGATAAAGATTGACCAAAAATCATAGTTTTACTTAGTGCCTACAAAAATAACGTACAGTTTAATTCTATATTTATCGCAGAATTTCGTCTTGGGGGAGTTATGGTACGATTAGAGTAATTGCGCGCAGGGTTTATTCTAGAAATTGGCCAATGAGGGTCAAATGGGCCCCTTTCCGTAATTTTAGGGGGTCCTTTTTTCAAGAAAAGGGGTCCGCGAAAAGGTATTTGAACTAATTGGTACAGACTGTTCCATGAGAAAACGGACGTTTATTGAAATTATCATTTACAGACTTGCACTACTGAACATTAGGTTAAAATGACTCTAATGCTTTAACGTAAATGAAACGCTTCTTTGCTACATATATTCTGTACTTTCATCCAGCATTAGGATAATAATTTTGTTAGGCCACAAGTTTTAAGGAAAAAAAAGTAAGTTTATAGAGCGGCTATCAAATCAGTGTTGTTGTCAGTGTTGTTTTCGAAAACATTTTTTAAAAAAAATAGTACTTATTCTTAGGTCTATTTTTTTTGCGCCCCGTTAGACGCGCCAACGTAAATTTTATGAGGCATTTTTTCCCCTGAATTTCGGAAATCTCGCAAGGCCCCGCTCTAGAATAAACCCTGTGCGCGATGTATAACTTGCCAATCGAAACAAGGTTACAGGCATCTTGACACGGAGATTTTGAAAGTTAAGAAAGCCTTTTAAACAGGTCATTCAGTTAACAATGCGAAAAGTCAGCGTTGGAAACTATTCGTAAGAAAGGAGTATTGAAATGGATAGGGCTGGAATGGAATAGAAAAAGGGAGTCTGGATTTATAGGAAGAAAGGAAAAGAGAAGCACATACACCGTGGCGCTTCTAAACAGGCGCTTCCTCTAGTTCCCTTGCAAAATCCTAAGCGATATCTTTATGGGTAAAAATACTGGCTTTCCGTCTCAGTGAAACACATCCTAGAGAGACCAGAATCTGCAATTACAGCTGTCACTCTCATATGACGGTCCCACTCGGTAAAGGATACAACTCTTAAATTGCAGCGAACGTTTCCACAACGATCATTGCGGTGTCAGTAAAATGAGGGTCGGGGTCGGAGTAGGAGCCGGGGTCTATCTGTTTTTTAAAGAATGCTGTTTTATGGTTAGGGTTGAGGCGAGATTGAATGAGATTTGACCAACACGAAAAACACTCCATTTCTAAAGCACTTGCTGTAGCTTTCAAAAAAACAACAACAAAAAAAATCACTCAAGACTTTTTACCTTTTTTCCAGACCTAATATCCCCATTTTACAGACTTTTTCCAGGTCTGGAAAATTGCTGGGCAAATTTCAAAGCTTTTTCAAGAATTCAAGACTCTGTACGAACCCTGATAAAATCGCCGGATTTTCCTTAACAACGTTCCATTGGAAACGTACTTTGCATGCAGCGAATCGACATAAAACTCATCAACACTTATAAATACTTATGTGACATTTTTTTTTACAAACTGGGAGTTCGTCTATCCGACTATAATCACCTTTCTTCAATTTGGGTGGAAAAAATCAGCAGATTAAAATTCAGTGAATATCGTATTGAGAGCGATTATAGATGATACGGTCATTTTGTTTGTGAAAACCGGAGTCATGCAACGTGGCCACAATTTTTCACTCTTTGTGATTATTTTTTATCATTTCCCGGTTAATTAAAGCATATAGCACTGTATTTGTATTGTTTTTCGAATCTCCCTACTAAGCGACGACCTTCTCACTCTCCGTATTGATTTCTGAAGCCATAGGCGGCATTCTTCGAGCGATTCGATTGTAAAACAAATAAAAAGCTACTTCACCATTACATTCGTATCGTCTTAAAATGCATTAAAGTTTTTATTTGTTTGAAGTCCTTCACTCTTTATTAATATGCCGGTGATTGAATTCCTATGCGAGAAAGTTCTGTGAAAGCCCCTGATAAGTTGGGTCTTTCGACGGTTATCGTGGCATCTAACGTACTTTGTTATCACACAAATTGTTCAAGGTGGTTCTACTTTTTTTGGTCAAAGGAAAACCCCACGGTGTGACAATTCAACGAAACCCGGTTACTGGGCAGTGCGTTTCTGAACCAAAGTTTATTACTTTGTTGCGTGCGCTGTACTATCAATAATGAATCAAAATGAAGACTCACAAGTGTAAAAAAAAAAAAACACTCTTCCTGTAACAGTGTTACTTGATATCACTGGATATCGCTAAAATTTGATAGTATTTGTTTTTTAATTTCGAACTCAGTAGGAAAAGTGAATTTTCAACGTACGACAATTTTACACTCAAAGTTTTTAATTGAACAGAACTCATTTGGATTTTCGCTTAATTTACACATATTACGTTTAGTCTACGAAAGATGATCTATGCAAAATATGAATTGGAAAGAACTTTTTGTTTATTGAAATGTAACATTCACAACACGAACTCACATCTGATTAAGAATACATTTCGTTCTAATTCGGCGAGTCAAAACAATGATATCGGCAGATATTTAAGTGGTAAATATTTAATCTCGACATATCTGACTGAACGTAAACGACTTCAATTATTTAAACCAACACCTTTTCACTTAGCAGCTTTTTGTACAGTGATTATCTTGAAAACATAGGACAACGCATCGGAAAGGTAAGGTTTGACTTTTAATGCATATGACTTGGTTTAAATAAGCACTAAGTTAATGTGAAAATAGTATAACTTACGTCTTTTTTAAAAAATACGTGATCGGAGGGGTTTCTGAGGACAGGAAAATATTTTTGAGTTTACCTGACTTAAAAACACGTTGTCTTGGAAATTTGTTACTTACAGTCAACGAACCGCTTTTAAAAAGAAAAATTGGTGTTAACAAAAGACAGAATTATAGAATTCATACTTTTAGGAGTTTAATTTTTTTCAATATGAATTAATAAATAGCGGGCATTCAACATGTACGAAAGCCCTCAAAAACGCGCGAAATTCGTCGATTGCATGCTGGTAAAATCGCTCATGTTTTTATACTCAGTTCATTTTCAAGATCGCTGCATTTTTAATCTATTGAGCTGTAATTTTATAAGAAAGAAATCAAGTATGTTCTCGGCCGAGGGGACACTAGAGAGAAGTTTGGCTAGAGGTGGTCGTGGTGGGGGGGGAGTGCCAACGAGGCTTTCAAACTCTGACCCCGTTCATTTCGTAGCCTGAGATCAGGCTCCGCATTGGGAGAAAAAGGAAAACAAATCGGCGTGGACCAAAAAAAACTCGGCGAGCAAAGCGAGCCGAGAGTTACTCTGGCCGCACTTTTCTCCTCCTAGAGGCCACCGCTGGGCTCGCTTCGCTCGCTGATGTTTTTCCTATTTGACCCCGTTTTTAGCCTTTTAAGCTTTTTCCCCAACTGCGGAGCCTGGTACAAGGCTATTCATTTCGCTATTGTTTTGGAGACAAGAATTAAAGACATTTGATGACCCAGAATTAAAAAGCTTTCTTTTTCAAGAAATTGATCCCAGTGGTACAACACATGTAGAACGCGCACCGCGAACGTCCACACCCTGTTCAAGACGTTAAATAGTGAAATTGTATGTGCTGTTGACGACTTAAACCCCTTATATGTGTACGAGTCCCTATACCCTATTGGGCCGAACATAGCTACCGTAAGGCCAAATAAGGGAGTCTCTACCCCCCCCCCCCCGCCACTGCCGGTAGACGGTACAACATTTCACTTTCCAAGAATAAGAAATTAATTTCAATAAGTAAGTACAACAACTTCCCAACATTAACAACATACAGGGTGTCCTAAAAGTTCGTTCCTCTAATTTCGTGCACTATAGCTTTTTAACAAAACTTTATTATTTCATGAAATTTCTAGAAGATGTATATTTCTCTATCAAGTATATGTATTCAGAATTTCAGTAACTAGCATGGAGGTCATGGGTTCGAATCCCGTTGAAGCCCTGATTTTGTTTTCAGGCTTTTTCTTTCCAATTGCTTAAATTGGAAAATTTACTGCGATGATCATTCTTTACTTTCATGCCCTTTTTGTTTTGTTTTTTTTTTTATCACATTCTGTAGCCGTTGCGGCATGAAGAAGGATACAGCGTGTAGACCCACAAATGATCTATTTCGAGCTTTTTTATCACCTGGTGCGCAGGATCCAGTTCAACCCCCAAACAATATTTGTTTAGTTTAGCCAGCTGAACAAAATATACTTTAGGCATTCATCCGAAGAGATAATCATCCCGGCCCCCTTCCACAGCAAAGGCTTTTGTACTTCTTTACAAATTTGAAACGAGCTGGGCGTTAATTAATTGGCAGACTAAGCAGAGGTTTTTTGCCATCTCAGGGGCCTCTAATTTTAAACATTTTAAGCAGCTTTTCATGACCCTTTTATTTGGCTGGCTAACTATGTGAGACTGAGCTTCCTTGTCGAGTCTCCTATTTTGTATCTAGCTTCTTTAAAACTAAATCAGCTGCTTTATTCAGGGCTTTTGGTCTTCCCCTTAGTTTCTTGCCTTCAAAACCTTCATTTCTCCATCATCATTCTACCACGCAACATTTGGATTTTTCCAGTTTTTTAGCAATTTCTACAACAGATAAGCCAGTAAATCGAAGTATATAGGCTCGGGCTCTCACGCAGCTGAACGTTTTTGCATTAAGGGGGTTTATCTTTCGTGATATTCACAAAAAACAAGGAAGGAGTTTGAGCAATTCGGGCTATGAAATACAAAAAATATGTGGCTGGAAAATATACTCGCGCACGCGCACCTTTGGCGCGGAAGTACATAAATCGAATATTCGAGTCAAAAGATGGTACAACAAGTATGAAAATATTGAAAGACACAACTTTTGTTGAAAAGATTTGCTTACCAAGTCCAATCGTACTGAAATACAGACTTATAAAGTAGAGGAACGAACTTTTGGGACACCCTGTATTTAAAAATTTGTCAAAACTTGTTATTCAGATTTGGAAAAACTCTTGACAATAAAGATATAAATGCATCTTTGCTGACTCCTCAGAGAAAAAAATCACTTGTTATAATCGCCGCTAAAAACGTAGCCCTCCCACGCAGACGTTCTCAGGGGTTCGTCACGTGACGAGCCCCTAACAACGGCTGCGGCGTGGGAGGCAACTAAAAACGTATCCCAGCAGGTGGGGGCGGGGGGGGGGGGGGAGGGTGGAAGAAGTGATTATTACCTGTATACCCCATGAAGAAATACAGAGCTTAATGAGTTCATTTTGTATCCCTCTAGGTCTATCATTTTTGGGCGAAAAATAGCAGCTAAGAGGTAAGACCGAAAAAAATGAATGCTTTCCTCCGCACGTTTTTTCTATCTTGAACAAATAGCTCAAAGGCTGAGACACGAGCGTCGGTGGATCTCGGCAGGCCTTGTAAAAAATACAATTATAATTACGGTAGTAACTTTCACAAAGTTTTAACTTGATTGCTTCCGATTTACGGGACGTGGCTGCAATAACTTATGCATATTCAAGTCACGCGAAAAACTGGGATTTCAATGCCGGTTCCTTTCGGGGTAATTTCGACGGAAGTGACGATAACCTAGTCCTAGTATTTTCAAGTTGTTAAAGAAACAACAAGCTTACCTCAAAGTAATATCTTTTAAATTGTTAGACACTGAATCCAATTAAGAAAGGCAAAACAGAACAAGATCACCATTAAATCCTATTGTATCTTCTAAGTATAATGCAATGAGCCTTCTTTGATCATAAAATAGTGCACTTTATCATTCTAATTATTATCTAATTACTACGTCGCGGAAACAATTATTAAAACCGCAATTGAATATAAGGTCGTTACTCTTTATTGCGATAAATTATGAATTTTCATAAAAGAAAAAAGTTCATAAAACGGATTATATCACAGGAGGGATGACGATTTCTAATAAATTAATTTTTAAAAAAGTTCATAAAACACCATAGACCTTCATATAAGCTCAGTGTCTTACTAATCCTTTTTTTTTTTTTAAGCCGGAAGTTAGTACGAAAAAAAGCGGCTCCAAAAAAAGTAAAGTCACGGAGTTGTCTTAGGTTTATTTTCGCCGCGTTCTCTGCCGAATTTTAATGGAGCAGTCTCGATCTATAGCAAATGTTACCGTCTGCTTTGATTAGAATTTACAGTTTTTTTATCTTGAAAAGAGCAAAAAATCGTTCTACTGTTGACCGTTTCGACGCCAGGCAACTATCTTTGAAAACTAGCGTCAAAGGTGCCAGGAGCCTCTTTAGGATGAAAAGGTGTCGGGCGGGGCGGGGGATGGGGGCTCGAAAGCTATTTTGACCATGCGCGCGATGTCTTTCCCTTTGACTTGAGTACTGATTGTCTAATAAGACTGAGTAGTTAAACAAATTTTCCATTAACTTACTTGACCTACTTTGTCCGAGTCCGCCATCTTGGACGCCTGGGTATTCCTTGGCTCTTGTTCATCTCCTTTCACATCTAAGATGCAATGCCAAGAAAAACGGGTGTTTTAGTAGCTTTCCGAAGTCTTGAATATTAACAATGTGTAGGTAAAAAAGGGTAAATTTTACCAATCATTCACATGAGGCTGAATATGATGTGAAGAATTATGCACATCTGCATAATTTTTAGTTCAGTCACGCTAAAAACAGCTAGGCTGCTGCGCCGCTGGCTTGAAACGAGGTTGTTATCGTATATTGGGGCAATATTGATCGTGTTGATGGTATTGTGTGTTTTCAAATGACGTCATGGCGGCCATATTCGTGTTCCAAAACAATGGAACAGCGGCCATGTTTGTGTCCCAAACAAGTCCTGTGGGAGTTGAACTCTTTTCTTATTGCTTCAATAAATTTGCATAGATGCCAGCCACGTGAGTGAAAACACTCTATGTATTATTATTGCTCGCATCTTCCAAATTTCGTCAGCGCCTATTGTTCAAATAGAGCGTTTTCACTCACGTGGCCAGTGACTATGCAAATTTATTGGAACAAAAGAAAGCGTTTACATAAGAAAAGAGTTCTATTCCCACAGGACTGGTTTGGTACACCAACATGGGTGCCGTTTCATTGTTTTGGAACACCAATATGGCCGCCGTGACGTCATGTGAAAACGTTCTATACCTCGAGATCTACTGAGAGGGTCTCGATGGGGTTAGCCGTCAGTCGTCGAACAGCTTAAAAATTTACTTGTCAACTGTCAAAAATGCAAATTATGATTAACCGTCAACGTTTCAAGGTATTTCAAATCTAACTATTTCAGTTGATCTTCCCGTGATGTCTGGCTCCTGAAGAATCTCTAAACTGGAAAAACCTGTTTCCACGTTCTCAAAAACACTCTTTCTAGACATTACAAGACCTTACAACCAGCTTGTCTAAAAATATTTCCAAATTTTATGAGTACAAGGCCAAGAAAACCTCCAAAACACAACTTGCAGTTAATATCAATTCATACAGTTGTATTGGACTAAATTTCCACTTGATAACCGCCCGGGATAACCGTCAATCGTCAAAAGTTCTAAAATTTAACCGTCAACCGTCAAAGCTAACACAGGCCATTGCGCAGACCCTCCTACAAATGACTGAATCTGACGAAATAACGTCTGCTCAGTTTAACGAGTACAATACAACTGACATAAGGCACTGAGAGCAATCAATCGAGCCATTAGATAGGGTTCCGAAACAAATTTAACATTGATTTACAACGATAGTGGCTTACTATTTGCCTTGACCTGTGATAAGTTGATTAAAAACTTAAGACACTAAAACGTATACAAACGCTTTGAAACTGCCATAAAAGCGAGCAGGTTTTTAGGCACTTCTTCGAGTGTTTTTAAAATGCAGAAATGTTTTCGCAAGTGGTGAAGTCCAGACAATATAAAAAAGTGCCAGATCTGATTTAACAGGAAACAAGGATTAACAGTCGCTAATGCGCGGATCTATTGTAGCTAACAATGGGAACCACTAATCTGCGTTCTAACATAGATAATTAACAAAAAAAACATAACAGAAACGCCAGCTGACATATTGTAATTATGCACGAATGAGCAAAGAAGACAAGAAATGACTGGCGATAAGTACAGGATTACCAAATTTTTGTTAAGGAAACATGACCTAAAGTTACTGCATATCTTGACAACTGAGCAGTCTCTTGGAAAGGCTATCCATGCAGCGCGCATGGTGGAGAAGAAATGTTGGAATGAGGCAATATTTCTACAGGTAAATAGATCATTATCAACACTAAAAATTAAGAAATTTGTTACTAATGTAGCAAATTATAGCATAGTTGAAAATAAATCGTCGCTAAATAAATGCTTTTTAAAAGTTTAGACACGTATTGGAAGCGACCTGTGACGAATTCTTCAGCCGGGACCAGCCAGGAATTTTGTTACACTCAGACGAGTTTTCTTACCTGATCACGAAAAGGATCGTTTACGCGAGGAAAAAAATTATGAAGAAACGTCGAGGCCCGACTAGCCACCAGCTGGTAATTCTAAATAAAAAAAACGAGGAAAATCTTTGAAAAAATTAATAAACGTAAGCTGAAAGGCTCGACCAACATTTTTTACTCCGGCAACTGTATCAAATATCTTTTAGGTGGTTTGAATTTCAGTTATTTTTATAAAATTTAGATTGAGAATAAAATGTAATTGTTAATGGCAACCGCTATCGCAATATTTCAACCCTAGTTTCAACCGATATTTCAACAAAAGACTTACAAATCCAAATAAAAAAAACATGGTGGTGTCATGTCTGTGACCTGCTGTGGTCGGCGAGGTCAAAGCCACCTTTGGTAACCACGCCTTTAGTCATGATAAATGTAATATATTCTCTAGATTGAACCGCGACGTTGAAGCCCAAGTTGATTTTTCGTTAAAAATCACGAAAAGGACTAGGGTCACCTTTTATTGATGAAACAGTTACGAAAGACAGTTTGCTAGTGTATGTACTCATTACAAATTTTTTCGGAATTTTGGCGGGTCGGTGTGGTAGGCCACGTGTAGCCACACCCTCCCCCCGACAAAGGAAAAACGGAGAGAGGGGGCTCCGTTTATCCTTCGTCAGGGGGAGAGTGTGGCAACACGAAGGCTAGTCGGTGTGGTGGTGTAGTGGTAAGAGAGAAATGATAAAGATAGGAAAGTTCCGGGTTTGACCCTGAGCTGCGATTTTCTTCCTTTTTCATAGAAACAGTCTCAAAAACAGGTCAAAAATTATCCGGCAAGTGTCTTAAAAATGGCAGCGACCGTTTACGAAAGGGAACTTCGGCAGAGAAAAGAGACCCGGGATTTCACAACGGTCTTCTATTGTAACAATGGGACGACTTTACACTAGTGGGACACTTAAACAAGATTGATAGCATGCATGCAATGCAAATTCAGTTTTTTTCCCCAATTTCTAGCCTTCCACGCAGCCGTTTTTAGGGGAGCTCTTATTTCGTGATTAGAAAAAAAAAAAAACCTCCTTAAAAAAAGAAAAAAAAGAGAGTCAGAGAGAAAGCCAAAAACGTTTACGGAAGAAAAATATATCTAGGCAACGAGATTTACTCAAAAGGTATCGAAAACAAATGGTTCTTTACAGGTTCACCAAGAATAAACTACTCCTGCTCTACTGAAAGGAGTGAAAACGATCCTGCAGTTTTTGCATCAATTTAATAATGAGTTGGCAAGGAGTCAAGACAAACGAACCATTACATGATCGAGGACATTTTCCGCCAAGACATTTCAGCAAGAAACAGTTAAAAAACTGAGAATTCACTGAAAATACCATCTTCTGTGTTTCGATAGCTATTGCTATTAGAAAGGCCGAGCATGTTCACGTGTAAAATATCGCCTAACATTTTTGCCTCTATATATACTATTTCACTCTTCACTAGTACTCAATTCACATTACCAGGTGAGAGGAACATTTGACTCAAAGTGTGAAAGCGTCGAAGCAAATTTTCTTTTTTTAGGTGATGAATGTTTTTTTTCCCTTACCTGCGTCTAAAACAACAAACCTTTAATTTACAACTTACGTTACAAATGAATACGAATTTTTTTATTCATTTATATTATATCTTATAACTTTCTAATCGTTTTGCATGTTTTTGTGTAAATATCTTTCCATTAAAAAAAATTGAAGCAAGACTGAGAAAATTCTTCGTTTTCTTAATTTTAATTAGTAATATTTGAGTGGACTTTCTTTTTGAATCCGTGAATACAACAGGAAAAGACTAGACAGCTCCAGTTACATAAAGCACTAAAAGAAACCAGAATTACACTTGTGTACAACGTCGTTAATTACTTTAAATTTGGATAAGTCTTCTAAAAGACACCGCGAATCATTTCTGCTCATTTCAATATCAATACCACGAATAAAGAATCTTTTCTACACTGAAAAGTATTAGTTTCTTGTGTACCAATAATCGGACACAATTTCTCCACAAGGTGTGCAGTGACTAGCCTGAAATTCATCCGATTGCTTCGAGTCGTTTTCTCCTCTCAACAACTGAGGGAGTAATCACGGATGAAATTCAGGCTATGCAGTGACATTAATAATATTAACATTGTTTTGCAGAAAAGCGTTCTTTTTGTTTTAAAGCAAAGATCAGTGAATTCGCGTGCGGTAACAAATATTTGGTATAGAATTTTCGTCTACCATTTTATAATATATTCAGTGCAAAAAAAAAAAAACTCACATAAATCACTATCAACAATAGATTTGCTGACTAAACTCGGAGAAACCATTTGCCCTTTACATCGTATCTGTTGTTCCCATCACAAACGGCATACAATGGACGGCTCTTGATCGTTTAAACGTAGAATTGGAAATTTGACTTGGAAACTTTTAATGAACTTCTCATTCATTTTTGTAATATCTACCATTTTTCATTTATTTCCAGCAACATATTTCAGTTTCATCACAAGATGAAACCGTTGTTTCATCCACCCAAAATGTCACTTTAAATCTTATGAATAGATGATCTATTCAGCATTTAATGAGACTCGACTCAAACGGAAAAAAAGAAATGAATATAATGAATTGTGAAATCTCTCTTGGGCCACGTCCGTCCAAGATCCCAGATTTTATCATTGTACTGTTCTTGCAAAAACATGTGGAAATAGAACCTGATTACGAAATTGAGCGGATTTTTTTCGTATGAATGTAACAGCAACTGAATATCTTTAATGCCAACTGATTAAAAAATGAAACACTTTAAAAATCCTTCGGAGTGACATACCAATATTCTTGATTGGCCTTCCATGCTTCTAGTTGCGGGTATCTTTTAGAACAATAAACTAGAATCAATTTAAGGTGTTAAAAAAACTAACAATTCGTTATTGCATTTTTGTTTTTGATTGGCGATTTTCCCCTACTGGTTTCACATTTAAACATAAATTTCCCATAGTTAATAATTTTTTTGCATCCCCTAAAAATGAAATCACAGTAGAGGAAAAATTGCCGGAAGTGAAATATGAGATGTAAAAGTTACCCCTCAATTCATTACGACGTTTCTGAGAAAAGCGAGATCATCATGAAGTAAAGATTCTGGCTACGAGCTAATTAATGAGCAGCGCCGGGCTTGGTCGGCAAATATATCACGTGTTTTTAAGACCTGTGCGAGTCGCAATGAATGCCTTTGTTTGTACAAACAAAATTAGAAAAGCAGCTTCCGTGAAACAGAAATTGACAAAGCCAAATTCGACCGGGACATTTGACAACTCTTGTGGCAACAACAAGGTAAAATTCCTGATATACTATGATTTCACGTTAAAACATTTCTTGTTATAGCATAGTAAGCAAAATATTTTGAAGATACCGAAAGCGGATCATGCAGTTATTTGTACCAAGAGTTGAAATATTGCTTTGCAAACGGGCGAACTTGAATTTTTATATGATGGATTAAAAGAAGTGGTACTATATCCTTTTTTGCAAGTTGAATACTCGTGAATAAAACAACCAAAAGAAAAAAGATTTTAACTTCAATTTGGCTCAACAAAGAACCAATGGATGAAAGATAAGTTTTGCACTCGCTGCCCTAGCGAAAACGTCATGTTTCTTCCCAAATCACGATCATATATGTCGCAAACAAAATACATAATTCAAATAATTCTAAAAATATTTAATTTATTACTCCTTGTATTAGAGATCCCACAACATCTGTGGACTGGGGCTTTTAAAAGCTTCGCATAATACGCAGTCTTGATTGGTTGCGTGTTAGCTTGGTACGACCAGAATTTCCATGACAATATATAAGTAATAATCCAAACTTGCTTTATAACTGGAAATCTTCATTTAAAAGTAATTTAAGTTTTTTAGAAATAGCACTGAGCACTTAAAGGATTACTTAAAGGCACAACGTTATTTCACTTGACCTAACTGAGACCATTTTAAGCTAAATAATTTACATTTTGTACGAACTACACTGATTTATTAAAACAGCTGCCGCGAGATTCGAAAATGAAAACACTTTTTTATACAAGTTGAGGGAAGGTTATTAATTATTTAAACACACAACCCGGTTATTTCATGCATTCATTTATGCCCATACCTTTCTTGATATCAGACTACTATTTGAATGGGCTTTTCATCACCATTCTTCAAGGATGACATTATGTGCGTAATTGATAATAACAACACTATTGAGTTTTATTTTCGGAAATTACGCTCTTCTCACGTATGGTAATATGCCCGTCCAACCTCGTTTACGAGTAAAAATTCTTTTGAAATTCAAATACGAAAACATTGTTTGATTAGCATTTCAAAAGAACTTGTACTCAAAAACGAGGTTGGACGGGCATATTACCATACGTGAGAAGAGCGTATAAGCAAAACATTAAACGACAAATGGAACTATCTGGGAAGAAGTTTGGTTCTCTCATGGTGGGCTTTTCAACTTTACCACTGTCTTTTTTTGTTGTTGGGTAAAAAGCTTAACTTTGCACAACACATCCAGGCGATCAGTTGAGCTAGAGACACCTACTAGTACTAAGGAATACAAGACGAACCTTAAAGACATATTTCATCGCGTTCTTTTGAGTTTTTACATTAGTTTTTACACATGCTTCGTTTACAAGCCAGTGGTTATTGTGCGTTACTATGGATGGGGAGGAACGTTTTTCTGTATTTATTGCAGCTGTTGGCTCTATGTCGTATGTGCAGTTCTTACTTTATGGGAATCTTTGCTGAAGTTACTTGAGGATGAATCAAAATGCTACCGAACGCCATTTTTCAAGGGAATTTTCCAAATCATTTTCTATCCCTAAAACAATTAATGGAGCCGCGCGATTATGGAGAACTAATGACATTAGAGGTTTTTAAGAGCTGCGTACTAACTGAAATCATTGCTCGGATATATTCAATTGGCATTAAAATGCAGTTTACGTGCTATGTCAGTATGTGCGAATACAGTTGCCATCTCACGGAAAAATAATTTCCCTTTTTACACTGCATTTATTCTGGTCGAAGCACCCTGAATTTAATAACAGTTCTACTTAACACTCCCATGAAATTTAAGGTGTACGTTTACATTACTGTATCTTCCAAGTAAACAAAGCATCTCGTGAAGATGTGATTACTTTTAGCACTTCTTGGAGTCTTACTTTAGAGAAACGAACTGAATAAGAAAAGTAAATGAAATAAGGCGAACAAACGATCTTTGTCTGTAATGGTTCAAGGAACAATTTGCTCTCTTAAGGCACAGCTGTAAGTATTCTATATAAATCACCCCTTTTAAAAGTTTTACGTTACTGAAGTCTTGGCTTATGGGAAATGCTTTCCTTCTAATGGATGAAAAAATCAAAAAAGCAAAAAGGTGGTCTTTGTTAAACTTTCTGATACCAACAGAATAAACGGGCTTAATACGGATAAAAATTGACAAAAAATAAACTGAACTAAGGCCAGGTTAAGCACTAATTGATTAAAAAAGTATTAAGTTGAGATCGTCTGTTGGGTTAGACGTAGAACTTACCAGGAACTTAGGACGCGTCGAACCAATCATAACTGAATCAGATCAGTCATAATTTTTCCCCGGAAGGAGGCTAAATAAATGTTTTTTACCATTTAGATCATCAAACAAATTTTTAATTTTAATTATTAGTTTAGTCATCGTCGCATGTGAAGATCGTCCCGGAGACGATATTCAGAAGTTCTAACCGTCTGAAGCAGACGGATAGAACGTGTTGGACGATCTAAACTTATTCAGACGAACTTAACTGAGCAAGACGTCGAACTTTTCACGAACTTAACTCACTAAGTTTGGTTCGTCTCATGAAAAGTTCGATGTTTGGCCTGGGCAAAGTCATCCCTATGAAGATCAAAAGATTTACTGTAACAGTGCTTACGCAAACGCTGTGAACGCGGTATGAAAAGAAACGTCTTTTTTGCTTCCGAACTTTTTCATGCCATTGCTGTGACTTGTACTTGTACCTTTACCTTAGATAAACCAAAAGTCAGTCACCTACCCTAAAGGGAAATTCAAAATGTTTTTATGAAGGTTTTGAAGAGACAGGAGATATGAGAAAACTAGATAATTAATTTTTTGTTTGCATTCAAATGATTTGAACAATGTCTAGATAAAGAGAGAAAAAACTAGATCGATGAAAACAATCAAGTGAGCTTGTTTGAGTATACGAAACTCTGCTGGGGTTTATTTTAAGCTGCATTTTAAGCTACAGCTGCACCAACAGTGCCTAAAGAAAAATAAAACCAATAACAACAAAAAAACTTGAAGAAAGTCTTTCAAGCTGTTTAACCCATTCGCTCCTGAACCGTCGGTGCTGTCCGCGGTGAGGATCCACGTCCCCCGTACAACTTGTGACGTAATCAGTTTTAACAGTCAAGGACAACTTTGTCATCTAACATGCGCAGGGGGAAGAGATATTCCAAACCACGTCAGAATAAGCACGATTTAGAGAAGGAGATGAAAGGCAAAAACTCGGCAAGTAAAGTTGTACGGAAAATTCCGATGAAAATCTTGACTCGTTCCACTACCCAACAGATCTTAATAGCGTTCCCAGAGGCTTTCCCCACCGAAATAAAACCTTGTAAATGCCCAGCAGAAGAAATAAAAGGCCAAGCAAGAAAGGCGACAGAAGATGGGAAGGGAGAAAGCAAAAGATATTAAAAGCGCGAATTTCTAAGTTTTGCCTTCTACGCATGCTCGAACTTTGGAAGCTGATAATTTGCATCTCTAGCAGAAGCCTCCGCGGCGAAGTGCTCGAACCTATAAACGGCGTATTGGGCAGTTTTGGTTCTTTACAGACAGACGGTGACGGAAAAAACTGCACGACGAATAGATTCAAAAGGCAAAATTCAATAAGCAAATCGGTTAATGAACTTCGTCAACTTCCACATATGATAAAACAACCCTACTCGTTTCAGTGCTTTAGGTCCTGCGATTTACAAATCTCTCATAAAATCTTACTTATTATACTTTAAATAAGGCGATGTTAGGAATCTAATCGGATTTCTAAGATATATGTTCTCACGTTAAGCGACAGCAAGTCAAAACTGAAAATATATTTTGTACTCTGATAGAAGTAACATTACTATCAATATTAAACAAAAGAAGCGCTTGAGGCTGATTTTACAGTGGGTCATCCAGACCCTGAGATAAGGGAAGATAAGGGAAAGGCCTGGGGCCCGTTTCTCGAAAGCCCCGATAATTAACGGGCCCGTAAAGCTGTTGTTGTTTAAATGGAAGATAGAGGTTTAAATAGTTTTGCATCTAACATGATAAAACTCTAAGTTAGTAAAACAAAATGGAGTAGTTTGCTAGCCAGGACCGGCGCTTTTATTCTTTGCATTTCAATTTGAATATTTGATTTCGGACCCGAAAAGTTACCGGGACTTTCGAGAAACGGGCCCTGGGGCCCGTTTCTCGAAAGTCCCGGTAACTTTACGGGCCCGAAATCAAATATTCAAATCTAAATATAAAGAATAAAAGCGCGGATCCTTACCAACAAACTACTGCATTTTGTTTCATTAACTGATAGTTTTATCATGTTAGATGCCAAGCTATTGAAGCCTCTATCTTGCTCGTAAACAACAACAGCTTTGCGGGCCCGTTAATTATCGGGACTTTCGAGAAACGGGCCCCTGGTCCCTTCGGGCCTCAGTTTGGCCTAAAAATAAGGGAGGGGGGGGGGGGCAGGTCCCCGGGGACCCTTCCCTGGATCCGGCACTCTAACAAGAACTGTATTATGCTAGAAAGTGCAGTTTATAAGGAGGATCAAAGAAAGAGGCGACGACAACTGAACACCACAGTTAAATTCCACTGCTAAATTCAACTATATTATCCACCTCAAGTAAGCGCTATAATCATGTAGTACTACCGTGACTAGAAGGCCGTGTGAGTTTGTTTTTCATACAGCCGGAATTTCTTGAATTAACTGTAAGACTGGCCCCAGTTGTTGAAAAATTGGATAGCGCTATCCATCAGATAAATCTCTACCCAGTGGATAAGTATTAGGGAAACTATTTGCACTATCCACTGGATAGAGATTTATACGGTGGATAACGCTATCGACCTTTTGAATAACTGGGCCCAGATCTAAAAGCATCCCATTTTTTGTTTTTCTTGGTTGGTACATTAAAATGTTAGTTAACTGTACAAATTTTGGCTTTTCATAATCGACACTGTTGGTTTACAATATTAATTGAAAGGGACGTCGAGCTTTAGACACCTTTCTATTCCACATTAATTTTTGTCTGGTGTAAGCAAACTTTACATACCGCACGTAAGGCTCGATCGCTGGCAGGGTTTGGACATGTAAATGTCGGAAATTGAAGTTCTGTTTCATTCCTGTAATTTATACGCGTATCTCACGGCGAAGACAAGGCAAAGTGTTATAATTCAAGAGTTAACAAAACAACCAATTTAGAAAGACATAATAATGACTTTCATTTTAGGAGAGGTTAATTAATGCTTTTTTATTCCTAAGTTATTAAACGCGACAATTTCACGGTCTGGGCTACCGTTCAATTGCGAATAAAACCACGGAGGTCTTTTCTTAAAGAAACCTACAAACTCGACTTTGCCGAGCGCGCTCGTCAAGCAAGAAAATGTGGTAGGGAATTTAACATAAGTACAATATTTTAACAGAATAGAAAGCTATAGACAAATGGAAAAACAAGCTTAGATTTACAACTAACTTTAACTCAACTTGAAACGACGTTTTATTAACATGACGACATCTAACTTCAAATTATTTGCGTTTAAACCGATGAAATATCCCGGTTCAAATTATGCAGTAGGATATATACCGTGGTTTTAAGTAACTACATATTTTATTCACGGAATTTCATACTTATATTCTTATATTTCAGCAAACTGCGCAAAAATTATAGCAGAGTCAAGAAAACAGTCACGATCTAGGTTACCTTCTTTCTATTACGGACTGGCCACTAACACCTGTTTCACCTCATCAAACGTGTATTTTAAGGACAAAACATGAAATCAATTTACATTCTGTGCGCAGTTGTTATTGTTGTCTTAAATGTTTAGGCGGTTCCATTTGACGTTTCTGACATTTCCTCAATATACAGTTAAATTATTCGCAAAAGAAAAGAGGAGAATGTGTGCAGTAAATGATACTCATTTCCATTTTCTTTCCAACTTAAAGCATCTGTGCATTCATGTCTTTTTGCGCCGCTGAAGTAGCTATAAGTTTGCCCCTTCTTTGGGCATTTTACTTTTTTCAAGGGCTATCAACCCTCCGCTTACAAGGAACCTACGTTTTATTTTTTTGTAGACATAGCTAAAATAGAATTGACAAAAACAAAAGTATCTATGTTTAATATATTTTTCTCCTTTTCCGAAATCAGTGTATATTATGATTGAGACTACATTGCAACTTCTGTCATTATCGGGTCGGCAGGTTGATAAATAAAGGCGCAAAGAACAAGAAAAGAAAGCTCTCGTAGACAGGCATTAACGGAAACATTGTTTTGATTGGTTTATGTGAATTTAACACTCTGGAGGAGCGAAAGTTTGTGAGCTTACCTGAGCCGTACCAGCGTGTTTCTTTTTTCTCGCGTGCAGCTAGATGCCGCAGGCCGACCGCGCATGAAGTCTAATATGTTATTCAGGGTAATGGCAAACAAAAGAAGAAGAAATATTGTGTTTTTCTTCAAAAGACGAGTATCATTGGATAATAGATTTTAGATTCTTATATCATGTAAATGTAAGCGTTTTCAATAAAATAAAAAGGGGAGATTCAACGAATTAAGGCTGTTCACACTTCTTGCCCGACCACTAATGCCTGAGAAAAAAATTAACATGATGCATTGTACGTCCACACTTGATTATCTGATATGTAACTGTGAACATCTTTTCTCCGTTTTCGCCCCGTCAGGCACCATTTTAAAAAGTGAGCGTAACAGGGAGTTAAGGGTACACAAAGCAGAGGGTGGCCGGAGAACTAAACGTGTACAAACAGGGTAACCGGACTGCCCAACTCAGTGCCGGAATTCAGACGTGCATACGTATCTTGAAAAAATGCTGGCGCAGCATTAGTACGGCGAGCATCATGATAGCACTTAGGCTACCCTCCCGGACAACAAGAGTGAATTGAAAAGAGCCTTACATACAATAGTTTTGAAGAATAATATTTTAAAGGAGAAAAAATTGAAGTCTGGACACATGCCGGTACAACAATTCACTAATGAGCTCTAGATAAATGTAAAATTTACGCGTAAATTATCAAGAAGAGCTATCTGGGCCAAACAATTCAACACTGTTGGCCTCGTTCAGTTCAGCTTCGTTCAGCCTCGTTGGCTGGCCACTTTTAAAACAGCAGCCCCTGAAGCTGAAATTAAAATGTCGGAAAAACAGATCAGAATTGGCACGTCAACCGCATACGATAATAGAAAAACTTCAGTTTAATACGTAACCGTCATCAATTTTATAATCTTAAACGACAGTCTGCTTGAAAACTAGTTCATTAATTAACCAAAACAACCGGCATTTGAGCGTTAGTAGGTAAAACTGATGTATAGGCTTTTAAAAACACAAGTTTCATTCCGGAAATTGAAGTTCCATTACTCTTCGATAAACACAGTCAGGCAGAAATAGCCTCCTTTATGAGAATAAAAAGTTTAATATAAAAATGCCTGAATAGATGAAAACACCAATTTAAAGATAATTATCTCGGACTAAGTTTGTAGCATTAACAAATTATCGCGATAAGACAGAAGTAATAAAAATTTCAAATTCTGTGCTCCAGGAACAACTAAATTTAGCGAATTATATAACATGGAAGCAATTAAGAACATACATTGTGCAATCTGGAACACTTCATCCTTAACGCAGCGAGCAAAAAAGATTTAAGGTATTGTTGTCGAAACCTGTCGGAAAATCGACTTAAAAGGTAAGGAGCAAGGTGTTCTTGGTGAAAATTGGCCGCGATTTTGAACAACGCTGTTATTGACAAAAATGGGTAATAATTAAAATTTCAAGGAAAAAAACACCTTCTTAAAAGGGAGAAGTTTTATTTCAATAAAATGCACTCACTGTAAGATTTCGTCTACAATCTAACGAACGTTAAAGATACCTGTGTGAGTTTTTCAAGACAAGTGAGCATAAGAGCTATTTTACTACAGAACTACTGCTTCTGCTAGTACTATTGTATTTAATTTCTGACTGTTCTCATATTCCTTTGTAGTCGTTATGCAGTGTATGTTTTTAATCTATACAGCCACTGTATTATATAATAAATTAGTAACGCGTTTCGTTATGTTATGAATGTAAACTTAGTGATGCCTTTTTGGTATGAATTCCAGCTATTGAGATAAAACCTAAATATTGTATTTTAGTTTCAGCCTACTTATCTATTTCCTGCTCATAACTTGGCAACCAGATATGTATTTCTTTAGAACAAAAGTGACTAAAAGGGCAGTAATGTATTTAACCACTTTTCAGAAAACAAAAAAACTAACAAATACACATGCTGACGGCTTTCGTTAGATGAAGCTTAGCATGACGTTTTGAGCCTGTCAACCGGTCCTAGGTCAACTTAGAATTCGGCTTTTGTCTTCTCAAACTAACAAAACCTGAATCTTTGATGAAAACATTAGAACTAAGAAAAGAATAAGAAAAGTACTTCTAAAACTATAGACTGAAACTAGCTTGTTAAATGGTTTCAATAACTGCGCTTACTGGTCTAATCATTAATTTTAGAATTTGCAATGTGAACGGTTCGATAGTTTTTACTAAAATTTAAAATGGTTTACAAACATTTTTTGGCTGTTTTTTTCTTTAACTTCCCCAGCTCCATGTCTCTCAGTGCCACTCTCGTCAACCAATTAAATTTGTTTTGAAGTTCGTTTCAAAGTAATCGCGAAGAAAAATCTAAATTCACTCGATACGACCACAGTACATTACTAGGACAACAATAAACTTAATTAAATTGGAAGAAAACAACAAGGTCTTTTTGCAAAGAGAAGAAAGAGAAAAATCCCATCGTATTAAAATATCGTGACAATCGAAATCAAAAAAAAAAAAACGTCCCTAATAGTGTTTTCGATAAAGCGTGTTTCGTGTAGGTACTTTTATTGTCTTCTCCTGCTAATACTGAAATGCAACTTCCGTGTGACATCAAAATTTTGTTATTAAATATATTTGCTGGGAACAAAATAATACAAGGATATGTTTTATGAACATTATGACGTGGTTAAGATTTCGTCTGTCTAAGCCCACATAGATACAACACATGAGAGCATTCGTAAACATGTATTTTTTTTTCACTGTGAATCATCATTATGTTCATGTAGGTTGCCATTCTTTTTCTCTCCAGTATTCTAATTCACATTTAAATTTTAGAAAAAAGTTCTTTCCGCTAAGCGCCAAGAGTGATTTACAAATGTAATTGTAATCTCGGTTGTTCAATAGAAGATTATTTGTCCTAGTTGTTCCGATGCCTACAATACGTGCCTTTTTCTAGAGGAAAAACAAGCTTCAGGCAGTCTCTAAAAACTTGAAAATAGACTAATTTTTCAAGCAGGGTGTAGCACATTTAGCTAGCGAAGAACGCAACTCTGTGACTTGTGTTTGTTGTAGACATAACGTTGAACAAACAAGAGACAAACCTGAGGATACTCTTGCTCTTCATGATCAAAGGTGGGTTAGTATCTCAAAAGATAATGAACTTTTCCACAATAGCTTATTAATTTTGCACAGAAGCAAAAACAGTGTAATGACATATACCCTCGGGCACAGAACTTTCTTATTTGAAGAATGAAATTGACATGCCATGAAACGGAAAACAATTGAAATGGAACAAACACTGTCGACGTTCAGTTCATCATTTGACGGAAAGATAACAATTTCAAACTTTAATTTGAGCTTTGACACGATTCGGCTTCGTTACAAATGAAACTCAAAGTACAACTTGAACAAGCCTTTTACGGTGAAAAATATGGTAGTTTTGGAAAACATCCGTTTATACCTTAAAAAAAAAAAAAACAGAGGATGAAAACACAGTGCTCAAAAAATCTGCTGTGCCAACCTCAAAGTTCCTTCTGGATGGAGTGGAAACCTGGCTCTCCATTTTTGCGATACTTAACTTCGGTTCCCGCTGGACTTTCGCAGCATAACAAGTAACGTCATATACTGGATTCAGTAGAATTTATACTTTGACAGAGTAATGTTCTTATATTATCTACCTTATTGGTACTTAATGTCGCGTTTTTCGTGATTGTAAAAAAATCGCAATATTAAAGACCCGCGAAACTTAAAGCCTCGCGAAATTTAATACCCATCGAGAAAAATCGCGAAAATTAAACCCTGAGAAATACTGTCGCGTTAAAATCGCGAAATTAAGTACCAACAAAGGTATATACCCAAAACTACAGCTGAGTTATATTAGCTGTATATGTCTTCGTTGGAAACGGCCTAACAAATGACAAGTCGTTGATTACATCTACTCTTCCAAGCCTGGAATGACCAGTGTCTTCACTCTAAGTGCAGCAGCCGTGTGGACTTTGTGCGGAGTTTTCGCACCTTGATTTAACAACAAACGACGCGCAAATTGCTCATTGTAGAAGCGGACTCTCTCTGATCACCCTCTAAAATGTTGTTTGCAAACCTAATAGCAACGCCGAGTGGGCAACATACAGCTTCGGTCTGAAATGTATAACATAGAGTTTTGCTTAACGATCTGTGTCGTCTGAGTTTTCACCACAGGAACACCACGTCAAATCCGCAGTATTCCTTTCATTTTCGCAGGCCTTCCTGTGACTGTGAGTTTGAGCTTACTGTGCTTTCATATTTAGTCGCTGGAGCTCTTCACTCGCTTCAAACCTTTCATTTTGCAATCTGTTATTTAATTTCCTGTTGTTCAAAAATTGGTTGTAAATCAGCTATTTTCTTCGAGTCACTGTTGTTTTTAATGAAGTGGAAAATGTATCAGGGCAAGAATATTGACACTGATTAACACATCGTAGCAGTGGATTCGAGAAGAAAGACAACACTTTTAAATTTGAATGATATTACACTGGCAACTGAAAATACTTCGGCTGATACTTTTCGGCTTCATGTGGCTGAATTAGTACACATATCACACACGGAAAGCGAACAGGCGCATAAATGAGCCAAAACGGATAACAGATTACGCAGGTGAACGAAATTTTGCACAATATCTGCCCTGAAGGCGAACATAACCTGACGTACTTTTTTACAATCTATTACTAGCAATGTTTTCAGTCAAAACTGGTAGTTCAGTTCTTTGCATACAACTAAAGTAAAGATCAAATGAAGAATCGAGATGGAAAGTCTGCAAACAAAGAGATACCATCTGTATCTAAAATTCAGTAAATCGTTGTCATTCTTCAACTGCAAAAATTTAACAGGGACGTGATGGATTTTTCAGTTTATTTTCAGAGTATGACGGATGTTTAAACCCGCGCGTGAAACGAGCTTAATACTTTCCACACATTTTAACGTATTTTTCATTTGATGCCTAGCGCAACGGAATAATTCTTTACGAAGGCCTAAAATACTACTCGCTTATAATTATGAAGATATAGATAAAACAAATTTTCTTTATTCAGCGTGGTCATTGGTTACAGCATAAATTAAAGTGAGCGTGGCTGACAAATCTTAAGAAATAAAAAACTTAAACATAACAGGGTTAAACAGCTGACAGTGTTAAAACTAGAACAATCGTTCAAGACAGGAATCAAACATGCGAAAAAGACTGCGGATGCAGTGAAGCAAAACACAACATTTGCTTTATCCGTTAGATAAACAGCAATCTAAGTGTATAAATCCCTGCTGTGAAATGCATTAGCTAACAAACTTCTTTCAAATGGACAATTTACACATCGTGACGTATCTTTGAGATCTCACATTAGACTTGCATTAAATACATTATACTTCATTGAAAACAGCTAGCGGATTAAACCAGCTCCAGATAGGTCGAGATTACACTCCACGCGGGTCAAAACACTGATCATCTACAGTAACTGCTTCTTGACGAAGAAGTAGGGTAAGTACATTAGAACGGGCTTCAGGTCAAGAAAGCGAAGGTCCTAGCCATTTTGCGGAAAAGGTTTTCATTTCATGTTACGAACTACATCATGATGAAGATACAGAAAAAGAGAAACGGTTGAGAAGGGAGTGGTAGGCTAGCGACATGGGCCGGGACCGTCTGTCAAACATTCTAACTGCTTGGAAAACCGCTTAGAGGCACTTACATAGAAACACAAACAGACACATGAAAAGTATCTACATGCTGAAAAGTTCGGTCTCCAACACAACGAATTTACTACATAACATGAATAACATAAATTAAGCCAAGGACGTGCAGTTTTTAGTTAATTAAAAGTTATCGTCCGATCAAGTAAATGAATGAAAAACAGCATGATTTTAGGCGAAACACTTTGCGATCACTGTAGCGCATGACCAGAATGCTGTCAACCCAAGGCTTTCAGTTGTCTTGCAATATTCAGTAGCCGTGAGTGACATCAAAATGTTGCCTTTCAAATGCTAAGAACTCTTTACAAACAACTTCTTGGTAAAACAAACAAACGCACAGCTTAAAGACTTGTAGACGGTAGTCTGAGTGCGTGGTAGCAAAACAAGATATCTGGAAGTAAATTTACCAACAGAGCGAGATTGAAAGCGTGTCGTTGTTATAGGGCCGGCCGGCTACGTCACGTCATAGTTACAGACCAAGATAAAACCTATAGGAAAGGATTTCTCACGGCAGATAGAGAGACAAAAAGCTTAACATTTAATTTTTCCCAACAAACAAAGCACAAAAACGTTCGTTTTTAAAAAGATATGATAATTAATTCTTATTAATTCATGCATGTCGTTGCTGTGTAATGAAAGTCACAGTTTGCTGTGGAGGGGGAGGGGAAGGGTGGGAAGGGGTTATTTGGGGAGGGTGGGAAGGGGTCTCTTGCGTCATTTAATGCTTTAAACTAACAAACAAATCATCATTTTAATCCAGTGAAATCACTTAATTTAGCACGTCATTTATTCAAAAACTAGTCCACGAAACGCACAATTGAAAGAAACACACGATCCCTGTTAGGCTTGAGCACACTACAGTATGTTATTAAATACATAACGTGTCACGAGGATTCAAAAGTTTTATTTGCCATATCATTTGTTGACACTTGGATTATTATTACTATTTTTTAAATTTCGCAAAGTTCCTTGTTCTCTCACCACGCTTCACTGCTGCGAGGCAATCGTGAAAATTCCGTTTATAATACAATGGCGTTAAAATTCCTTATTCATTCTACAGGGCCTGGTCAACACGCACATACTGCGCATGAACATGTTTTGTTTGAGTCCGCAGTCCGGCTGGGTCGTCTTCTACAGTTTAGTTGATCATCAGCTAGCATTCTTCGTCGTAGAAAAGTGATTTAATTAAAACCGAAAATGATACAAAATGGTGAGAACGTGTCCAGGCATCAGCGAGTAAAGCGCAGAGGAACACGAACAAAATTCTCTCTTCCAAAAGATATTACGCATAAAACGCTCGGTTTCGATAAGCAGCTTCGATTTGAATACTTTATTTCTTGACATAAAACTTATGATCTGATATCTATAAAAGTAGCCTACAAAAAAGACTATCCGGATTTACCTTTTATCTACAAGTTCTTGAGATAAGATGCTCCGTTTATATCTACAAGTTCACCAAAATAATTATAACAATAGTAATAATTTTGTACCCAAACGAAAACTACTTTCAGGTGCCTGAGGCTTTTTTTGCTTGAGCATGTGAAAAACGGGCGTGCGAAGTCGCAAATATGAGATGTGAGACCGGTACGACGACAGTACTTATTTCATTGTCAGGGTGGGAAAAAAACATAATCCTCCTTAAAACTGGATTTGTATATCGCACCTACGTGAAACTAAAGAAAGCAGCTTAAAAGGGTCGATTTTGAAAAAAAACGTCTTTGAAATTTCAGTATAAAAGTTACAAAGGGTAGCTGTACAACTACCGGCACAATGAAATACATCATTGTTCACTTTAACATTCACTGTTGACAAAACATCTATTTATGCAACAGGAAATCTTTTTTTACCTTCGCTCATCGAAAAATGCCTCTTGATTTTGTTATTCAAGATGGTTTATTAGTGACTCTTCAAAGATTATTGAGGGAAATTGTTTTTTAGAAGCGTAATTCATCACAGTGCATAACTGGAACATATTTATCTACCTCTTACAATAAGCTAAGTAAAGAAGATAAACAACCGAAAGTGGGGTACTTCTATGGAGAAAACTCTCCTAGGTAAACGAAAGCCACAATTTCGCATTTGAAATTCTTGCACTCTAAAGAAGTGTAGTGTTACAGCGGAGGGCAGAATTAGAGAAAACTATTCGAGACCCGACTCCATAGATCATAGTCACGTGACAGTGAATCCTTTTTCTTATCGCGATTCCCAAATTATTCTTTGAGGTAGACCCAGACTGGCTGTCGCATTGATAAAGAATGTTCTTTAAACAAGTCATTGATTTCCTTCAACAGTTCACGTCGTGGTTACACCCCAAACAGTTGGGATCAACCATATTCTACGATTTCTCTAGCAGCACCTGAAATTTAAGTGGTGTTAAAGACTAAGCTGTTTCAAATGTATGTAATAGTTACTTTAAAAACCATGGAAATCTGTCACTAAAGCGTATTTTGTTCGAATGCCCTTCACGAAAAACTGATAAGCATATTACCATAGAGCATTTTTTAAAAAACAGAATTTTCCTAATTTGCTTTGATACGTGCGGATAGATCTTGTATTTTCATAAAAAATGAAATTCATTCATTTTGTCGCCTCTAAAAACTATTTATACCCACATCATCGTGATGCTCTTTGATAAGTTAATAATGTACTGTGACGTGTTGAACAGCACGAAAAAATTATCGATCTTAACACAGCATCTTAGAAAGGAAGAGAGCCTTTTAACAAGCCGCTTATCGAATATGCTATAAGACACTGAAAAAAAGACAGAGATTTTATATAATAAAACTAGCAGAGATTTAGCAATAGGATTACAATCTCCACGAGTCATAGATTAAAATAGTTAAAATACCATCAAAAGCTTCAAATTTAAGTTAAAAACGGGAAAAATTTATTATAAACTATATTACTGACTGAAAAAGCTTCCAAGGTATGAATTCTTTACACCCAAAAAAGAGTTCGGAGATATTCATAAGGAAATGGAAAATGGGAGAAAAAAACCGTTGTATCCAAAGAGACCAACTTTTTTATTAAGCATCATTTTACTCATTTATTTAAGGCACCACGAATTTTCCACCTCTGTCAATACCTTACATAGGAACATTTTTGCGATTCGTTTTGGAGATTTAAAAAAATGAAAAGTTTCATGACACATCCGCTCTTCGGATAGATTTGCATTTAGATAGCTATGCTAGATGCCTGATTTACAAAAAAGGCCGGAATTAAACAACAAAAGTTATGACTGGTATTTCTGTAGCGGCAGGATGTATCAAAATGGGAAACCATTAGTCAGACATTTTGTTTTTCTTAAAAATGTACTTTGGCGATAGCGAAAATGCTAAATGAGCAATTGTGAATTGATTTAAAACTTCTGAATATACACTGGTGCACCCATGCCGAAATCTAAACATAGCCGTTGCATTACTAAAAACAAACAACCTTATTAAAAATAATTCTGAAACAAACACCTTGCACTTTACGAGACAACTCCGTGCAGCGACAAAACTAATTGTATTCCACCGTTTACTCCGCATGGTGCTCGGCAATTCAATTCTGGTGGAGATTTGGCGTGACTTATGTTTAAATCGTCCTCTCTTCCTATTATATCTTACCCTATAACTCCCAGAGTCCGGGAGTCAACTACAAGCTTCTCAGTCTGCGCTTAAATTCTTTAACGTGGTAATGTTTGGTTTTTAATATTTACAAAATACAACTTGGTATCTTTTTTTTTATACCTTTTGACTTTTGAAGTCATATAACATTGACAAAGACTTACTGATTTTTCTTTCTATTTAGCGCCATGACAAGAAGGCATTATTAACTTCCAAAATATGGGCGGGGCAAATTATCCCATTTATAGCATTTAGCACCAAAACAATCATATTTTTTTGTCCGTGGACTGCAAGAGTTAATCGGGGACAAAAGTGTTGCTTTCAAGGAAAAACGTATACAAGCTTATGGTGTTTAAAATTGCAGTTTAGGAAGTCGGAAAAATATCAAACTGACGAGACACTATAAATAGCGACGGGGATCGATTAACCCATCTGCGGCTTGACACACGTTTGATAAGTGCGATCATTTTGCGAAATTCGAATTGGTGGGAACAAGCACATATGCTAAATAGCCACTGTGGTGTTTGTTTTTGTACAGTCGGTACACACGGACTTCACTCACATATCCAGCAGGCAACCGCCGCAAGTAGAGCTTTAATTCAACGACGGATCAAAGCGAAAAAAGAGGAGATTTCCGCGAAAGGTTTTATAAGTGAAAGGTATGGACATTGTACACGCACCATTTGCAATTTCAATTTTTTTTCAAGGCTGGTTAACAGATGACACGAACTTCTACACTAATGTTGTCTCCTGCAATCAGAGTGCCGCAGGTTTTCAGTAAGATTGTAAAAAAGACTCTTGAGCTCCGCGCCATGCTCGTGTTGAAAGATTTCACGTCCTACTTTGGTATTCAGTTTTTGACGCATTTCGTGACTATGCGAACGAGAATTGAACAAAACGCGAATAAATGCTTGGAGTACTAGGCGCTTTTCATTTTAACGCATTTTCCCTTAAGTTGCTGCGCGGAAGCAAATTAACTTAAAGCGGGTTTTAGCCCATGTTGGACAGATGAGCAAACACACCGTGAGCGCAAAGAAAAAGAGGCACACAAACACAGGGTTAAACAACGTAGTTTTACGAATTCTTTCCAATTAAACAGGGGTTTAAAAAGGTCAAGATTAGACAGGTTTTCGGCCGGAATTTCCGCAATATGTAACACACCGCGCAGTAAGAAAGCTGTTTAAGGTGAAATAACGTGTTTTAATATGGTCAACATGTTTGCCGAACAGGATTTACATTACCAGAAATTAAATGTTTTGTAAAGTAAACCCACCTATCCAACAACAATCAATGCAGTGCTAAATGTCTGTCATGGGAAAGATTGGATTTCTATGAACCTATACTTATCGTACATAACATCTTTTTCTGATATAGATTTTCATCAACTGTATATGCACGAAGCATGACCTATCCTCCTTTTCGGGGCACGAAAGAAATGAAGATTCACAACGGACTTCAAATAGACGTGTAAACTTTTCAGATTTCAAGGAAGTCCTTTGATTTACAAATATGGCCATCCGTTGTATAAGGACTGTGGAAAAAAAAAAACAACTGGTATTTCGCTAGCAGGTCCATTTACGTTGATTCTAACAGCCGTTTTCTCACAAAACCTTACTGGGAATAAAATACTCTTGGATTTAATTTAGTTTTAAGAGTACCAATTAAGCAGGGATTGAGAAAAGCCCCGATCGGTAGTCCGGAACAAGTATATTTGATAGACCATGTTTTCTTGCTTAGCAAGTGACTTTTAAAATCCACTTGCTCAAAGGGGAAGGGTCAAAGCAACTCATCTTTTCACAAAATCATTAACTAAGACCAGCAAGAAGTGGCCCGGACAAGCAGAATGTGAGAGCAGCAGCTGCTTACCAAATTAAGGGCAAGCTTCAGTTCAAGTTTTTTTTTTCGAATCCTGATTAAGTCGCCATACTTAAAGGATCAAACCGAAGCAGCTTTCTTTCACATATTCCTTCAAGCTAATGTAAATTTTGTCTCAACGATTGATGCGCGGCTTGCGCAGCTGTGTCCTTCTTTCTGCAAGTCATGATGACAATGCAAACTGAACTGACGCCTACATCTCCGGTTATGCATGGAGAAAAAACTTTAGGCCGGGGATTTTTATTTAACCCGCGAACACACGTTTCAGAGTTCGATAAGGTTTGAACCTCATATTTATAATTATTACAAACCATACGAGAAAGCGCTGCCCACAGAAGGCATACAAATACAAGCAAAAACCACAACCAAACCATAGAAATTTATTTTATAGCGAGGAAGACACTTCATGACAGTTTAACACACCCAAGAACTGATAAGAGAGGTATTGAATGTAAAAGGTCATTAAGGGTCAAAAAAAAAAAAAAGCGGAAGTCCAGTAAGCACCGAGAATCTGTACGGACAGAAAATTAGGAGAATGCCGTCGGTGGACAAAATTTTTTAGACACACAGTAATAGCTCTTGACTTTGCAAAGGTCATTTTTGACTTGCGAAGGCAGTTTGGACTGATGCGCAATCAATAAGGCACGTCAAGGTTTATTCCGTGTGTTGACGATATCTCCGCACGATACCACTTCATTCGTTGAAAACGCGGGAAACTCGATGATGATCGACGTTTGCTTTCTTCTTCAATTCAACAGAAAACATCCGGGTGTACCCCGCAAAAGCATTACTCTATAAACAAAATTTCCAGTTGAAGGTTTATCTCCACTGACGCGTTTTGGCCACGCACGTTAACGCACGTAAATGTTAATCACGTAAATAAAATAGAGGCAACATAAAAAGTGCTGAGCTTACACGAGAAGTTAAGCGAGTTTCAATTTTTACGCTTACGAGCGACCTTTCATGCATTGCCTCTATTTTGTCTGCGAACGCAAATTTACGCACGTACGCACGAAAAAATTACGCGACACTGGAAATCAACCCTAAAAGAAAAATTTTTTTCTGCTGGAGTCCTTCACTTAAATTGTAAGCGACGCCCGCAACCAACTTATGACATATATTGCAGATAATTGGGCGTCCTCAAGTCTCTTTCCGCCTTTTCATCTTGTGCTAGCCAAACACTGTAATGAAGTTCTTAAGGCACCGCACTTAAATTGGTGCAAGCAAAAACAAGAAAGAACAACTCGGAGATGACTATATCTGTTGATCACAGATACCTTACAATGTTTTGCCTGTAAACTTTGCTAACAGCGTTTGCGATAAGCATTCAAGTACCTTTACACCTTTAAATTATAGTAAACTTATATTCACATGCTGTGAAAAGTGATTTCATTTCAAAAAGCATATATAAGCATAATTTCTGCGATTGTACTTTTAATAAAGAAAAGGATAAATTGCTAATAAAGCCGAGAATGAAAGGTTGCAAATCTCTCATTTCATTTATATATGAAAATACACTCACTCATTCAATGTCGTGTTTGCATTTCAAGAGGGCAATGATCAGAGAAGTTTGGAAAGTCTACAACTTAAACATTCCATGCGCTGAAACCTTCACTGATAAGATGCATGCGTTTGTTTTTTATGTGTTGGAGTAATAAACTTCTTTATTTTTTTTTCTGTCATAATCAGATTTTTCCAGGATAATATAAAGCCAATTAGACGGTGGCCGGAATTACTGCTGTATAATACTGCTTCAATCAAGGTAAGAATTGAAATATCGGGCCAGCCGACCAAGATAACCCTTTTTCCAAAAAGTCAAACCTTAGCATGAAATATAAACTTTGTTTTTTCTGTTCATTCCCCCAATGAAAAACGTTAGATTTGTAGATAGCCATTTAATGAAACACTTTTAGTAGTACTTTAACTTGATATTGTTTTTAGTTTCAAGTTCTTGGAAAATTTGATTAGCATTTCTTTTTTTCGAATGTGGCTTTGAGTTATCTTCAACCCTGGCTCTTCATCAAGGATATATTTATTGGCGCAGGACGTAAACAGTTCATTGGCAAAACGGCTGTAATTGATCCCTTTGTTCAATGGATAATTGCTCTCCTCAATTCCTAAGCTTTTGTTTTGCTTTATCAAACTGCTTACGTTGATGAGAAAATTAACATGAAATCGCGTACTTCTTTCGACAGCAACTCAAGCGCTCCGTGCAACCCTCAGAGAAATCATGTCTGGGAATAGTACTACAAACACAACGAATGCTCAACCACCAACGATGGCCACCATTGTAGCTTCGGCGACTTTCAACACGCTTGTTATGTTGCTGACTATCATAGGCAACATTCTTGTGTGCTTCAGTGTGTATTATTTTCCACGTCTTCGAAGGCCGACTAACTACCTGATAGTTTCATTGGCCGTCAGTGACCTGTTGGTGGGTTCTTTATCCCTTCCGTTTAGGATCGCACAGACCGTGAACGGCGAAAAGTTTCCTAACAGTCTGGGTCATGCCGGCTGCCAGTATTGGATCTGGATTGATATGCTCTGCTGTGGTGCGTCCATTCTTAACCTGGTTAGCATCAGTGTCGACCGTCTGCTAGCGGTGAAATGGCCGCTCACTTACCGTGAAAACATGACTTCTAAGCGAGCCCTTTTGGTCATAGTTTGCGTATGGGCGTACGCGCTCCTTGTTGCCTCCCTTTCGTTTGTAAAGTGGGGAGGAAAAGAAACTATCGTGATCGGGCCGCAGTGTTCCATACAAACAGAGGTTTACATTACTATCGTGGCGTTCGCGGCCTTTTTCGTTCCTTTAGCCGTTCTCGTCTTTAACTATGTCCTGGTGCTCAAGATTGCCATCGGCCACGCTCGACAAGTGCAAAAGGATAAAGACGCTATTGCTGTCAACTTTATCTCTGAGCGCGACACAAACGAAGAGACTAGTGGTATTGCCAATTCACCGACCTCGAGCACCAAGGCAATATCAATAGGAAGGCGTAGCTGTGATCCCTTAACAGACAGAAACAAGCCCAGAAGATCGTCGGGTTTGCAGATCATGAAGCAACTCAAAGCAACCAAGACACTCGCTATTGTAGTAGGGGTATTTATCCTCTCCTGGTTTCCTTTCTTTGTTATTTTCCTCACCTTTCAGTACTGTGTAGACTGTTTCTCTCTAACCAGGATTCCACTGCAGTTAAAAACTGCTATAGTCGTAACCTTTGTGTACGTCCTGCCCGTTAGCAATTCAGCAGCGAACCCGATAATTTACACGTGCTTCAACAAGGAATTTCGCACCGCGTTTGTGCGAATACTTCACAAAATCACACGGAAATCGGATGCAAAACTCTTCGCAAAATCAAACGGATTTATGGATACAACATATTCTTACTGTCCGTAAGTCCAATAAGATAAATAGCGTTAAATACTTTATTAGTCTAACCAAACAAAAATGAGAGCAGAAGTGATTAGTACTGGACTGTGATTTTTGGTTTCGAGAGCCGCTCTACACATATCGCATTTTATACGACCTCCGTTGTTTCCGTTGTCAAAAAAAAAGTGACATACACAGATTCATTAGCTACTAATGCATAATTATTGCACTGATTTACGTTTGAACAACGGACCTTTGAATAGAGACCATAAACATTATCGGGTACTCGTGTTATGATATTACGAACAAAAAGCAAACAGGCTATTAGAATTTCAGAGGTTAAAACATTTAGTACGATATTCCGTTAACGAATCGGGACGAGAAATAAGCGATTTTCATTTAAAAAAAATAGGATTCCCTAGAGACTTTAAGAGTTTGTAATTACGCAAAATGTACTTGTGAAAGCTTTGTCTTCCTTTCAAACTCGTGATTAATGTATTAGAAGTGAACGGCATTCTTCTAACGCGACACGTTCGGTAGATTATTTTCACAACTGTAAAGAAAGGTTTCTTTTTGTTTTCTTTTAAGTTCATTGTACTTGACTGTAATTGCATTTACGTCTTATCATTGTTGTTTCAGCGTTTCTTTAAGCGATTGGACAAAGAAGACAGCAAGAGTTTTCTTATTAAGGCTTGCCGGATATAATTAAAACTGAAGACCCCATTTCACTATCAGGTTATTCGACGTGTGCATCAGTTTGTGGTTTACACATTTGCAGTCTGGTCTAAAACCAAATTTGCGCACACAGTGTGGCTTCAGTGACTACTTGCTTTTCTTTTTCTTGTTCATGTTGTTTAATCTAAAATTCCCGCACACACTTTATGGAACAAGTAACAATAGACAAGGAGACACTTAAAAGCAACTACGAAAAGCAACGCTTCCCACGAAGCATGTGATAACAACTAAAACTCTAGAAGAGTAAGAAATCAGTGTTTCGTCTACCGACGACAACGCAAGCAAATTTCGGCAGATTAATTATCGATTACCTTGGTATCGTGAATTGTTTATTTGGGCTGCATTTTTACTCAGTACTTTATCACTGAGAAAGATTTAATTTACTTAAAACTTAAGGTTCCTTTAGATATATTTCTTGTTGGATTAATGTCTTTTTTCTTTCTCTTTAAATTTTAGTTCTTGGCGCATGCGCAGTAATGTTATAAAATTAGATCGTATTTCGTTCAGAGCGGCATAAACCTAACTATTTAAAATGATTTCAAGGAATTTGGCAAGATTAGGGAAAGAGGGCACAATTAGTCGAGACTGGGAATCAGATGGTTTGTCATTTGGGGTAAACATCTTTGCAGCATGGAGCAACGGAAGTACTACTTATAGCTACTTATATATGTGGATGTTAACTTTTCTATCCATATAAAGGGACTGAACGATAAAGAAAGCGATTATATTTTAAAAAACGTACCATTACAAAGCCTCAGTAGATGTACAAATAACATACAGCGTGATGTGTTTGTATGAGACGCTGTAAATCAGCGGTGGTCTGGCTTTCACTGGGGGTGAAAACGAGTGTTAAAAGATCAATCACAATAGCAGCTTAATTCTCTTCTCGACAAATGTCATTGACAAATTTTCTTTCAACTGGTTGTGCACATGTATGATGGCTAACAGTTTTTTCTAGACAGTTGTGTATTCAGTTACAAATACATTGCGAACCTGTGATATTGGACAGCGGATTTCTAGACGTCCGTGGCGTTTTCTTGGCAAGAGACTTGTCGAGTTGGAAAAATTGACAAGCTTTTCCTTTACAAGCCTCCTTGTTTAGTACGTCAGCTTTAAAACACGAAGACTTGCCAAAAACAACTTGCACTTGGATTATTTTTCTATCTGCATTACCAAAAGAAATTTGACAAGGAAAAAATTGCCAATGTAAATAAGGAAGGAATTAAAAAAGCTTCTTTCTTTCCCGTATTAATATATTTTACTGCTATATTATATATTTGGTGAAATTATTTGGTGTATTCGCACGTTATGGTGGGAATGATTACAAAAGTAAATTTTGATAAATGTTTGTCGCTAGGTACGTGCTTCTACACTGTATGTTAAGATTATCAAGTAAACATTAAATAAACAAAAAATAATTGGAAACTGATCAGAAACAATCGATGAAGTTTGTATTTGTTTAAAAACTTCATCGGACTCGCGTGCGCGACTGTATGTTCACAGCCTGTGAACCTTGTTCTTCGATTAACTCTTTAAGCCCTAAGAGTGAGTGATCAGCATCAAATTTCTCCTTGTAATATCAATGCAATGTAAAACAGAGTGGTCATAAGAATTATGGACATGATCACAAAGGATGAATTTGCTTAATATTTTATCAACTTCTCCCCACTACCTCTGTAGGAAATGAATAGGGGCAACAAATGAGAATTCAAATTTTGATCTCAGGGTTTAAAGGGTTCATGGTACTAATTAAATAATTATGCATTTTCGTTTCTGACCAGGTGATCTGTGACGTCATTGCGGGGGCCTGGGGAAAGAAATTTTAATGCCGTATTCCATAAGCCAAAGCTGACGGGAACAGATTGAATTGAATTGAATTGGTGCGCGCGTTTGTTTATGGGATACAGCATTAAAATTTCTTTCCCCAGGCCCCCGCAATGACGTCACAGATCACCTGGGAGGGCCTGAATGGTAATCCTGTAGTCTTAGTCATTTTAATTCCAGTTATTTTAGGCTATTTTTTTAGATATCAGTTGAAATTTAAGCCATTGCTCAGCAATTAATTTATTTCGCAAATAGCAGTTTTCAGCATTTAGGTTTAAAAATGCATACTTTATTAGCGGGTGCTGTTTGACAGGAACTTACGCTTTTGTGCAGATCCACCTAGCAATTTATTGATGCTTACCCTTAATTCCTTTTCCACGAGAGCCAACTTAACGCAGAACAAAAAACCCTCAATTTTCATTTCGTAAAATAAAAAAAATCAATAGCACTACGTAGCTGAAAGTACTGTTTACGAGCTTTAATTAGAATGGTTACCGGCACTGCCTCATGTCCGTAATTGCTCTGGGAATAAAAGGGTTTGCTATTGTATAAGCTTGTGACCATTGTGAACACGGGCTTAGTGCTTTGAAACCAGTGACTATGCATTTGGCTACTAGCAGCTATTATATAGACATAGTAAGAGGACAACAAGAGGTGATATATCCTTGTATAGTTAGAACGACGTATATATTCTATTTGTTAAAAAATAAAAGTTAGGATTGACAAAAATGGGTGTGTCATTTTAATAATCAAAGGGGAACTGAAGATTTTGCGAATATTTTCCCATCATGACATCGTATTACTATTTTATCACTTTAGAAAGCTAATACTCGATATAGCTTCGAGATTTGATCTGCTTATTTAATTTAGCGAAATGCATCACCTGTAGCAAAAATACCGTGGTATGAGACTGAGTAGACTTACGCGTTGTACAGAGAGCTAGAGCGCAAAATTGAGAAAGTTAAGCATAAGGAGTTGGAGGTCATGCCGCCGAAGACCAAAAACAATATGAACTTCCAGCCTGAATAAATTATAACTGATCAGTCCACGTTAATCGTTAATTTTTTTGTGAAGAATAAGGATTGGGGAAGGGGAAGGGGGGCGGCTTAATAGAGAGGGGGGGGGGGCTTATTAACTTTCCTCCTCTGAAAAGGGGGGGGTTATTAGAGAGGGGGGGCTTAATAGAGGATTTACGGTAGCTGTGTTTCTTACTGTTAGATTCTGGAAGTGACTCCGAGGTAGACGTGCGTACCCTGGTTCCAAAAGTCCGTTGTCGAAATTCCTAGGATGATTTAACTGATGATGAGCACTGTTAACGAAAACTGAAAAATCCAACCACGTCCCCAGGGCTTTTCCCACCCATTTTTAAGGGAAAAGCCCTGGGGACGAGGTTGTGAAAAATCCTCTGGTACCCAGTGTAGGTAAGACAGACGAAGAAATGAATGTTTACAGGTTACGTTTTTTATCAACTCTAAATATCAAAGCGTTCCTAACCGACTTCACGGAGTAATTAAAACGACAGTTGTCTAAGTATTAGTTTAAAGGAATCTCTAGAATAAGTAAAACAAACCGCTTTTGATATGCTAACGAGTTCAAACCCAGCCTAGATCAAACACTATTTGGTCGGAAACAATGGGCGCTTTCCATTCAACCCAAATTTCCGGAAATTTCGGTTAGTACATCAAATGGAACGGACAATTTCGGTTTGGTCCGACTGGAATTTTCGGGTCCAGCTTTGAAGGTGGTCCACTTAAACCGGTCTGGTGATTTCGGTCGGTCGGACCGAAATGTCCCTTTCCATTTGACAAAATTGTTGTTCCCAGCTGTACCGTCCTTTTGTATCCTGCTTACAAGAACAATAACCAGACGCGCAGTGGCTTGGCTCGGGTCTGTGCCCGGAATGTACCGTTCCATTGGGCACGTGGAATTTCCGAAATTTCAAACCGGAATTTTTTTGAATGGAAAGCGCCCCATAATTCAAAATCTGTTACCGGGTAAACGTTTTCGGCACTACTCCATTAGCAGTCATGGCGTATTAAAAAAATTGTTAAATCTCTTGGCAACGTTAAAAAGAGGGTGGAAATGAACGGCGAAAACCCGTCCTGGTAATTTTACTGTAAAACCTGAAGATTCCATACGTGTCAAGTATCTATCACTTCTCTACTTCCGTTTGTATTTGTCTGGTAATGGCATTTCAATTAGTTGTTAATTGAGTTAAATTAATTAATAAGTAGAAAATCTAATTACAAACAAACGCACCTTCAATATTGTCCATCTGGCAGGCACTTCTAAGTCAAAGAATGCGGGATGCTCTTTGTTAATCGCATTAAATGTGGTCCTGCCTTTTCTGAAAGATGATGAAAATAATGGGAAATGGTAAGCTCCAAAAACAGGGAGAATACACGAAAATCGTCGTTTATTATCAAGTATTTTATGATGTAATTGAATTACTTTCAGATGATATGAGTAAACTAGTATGAATCGGACATGTTTTCAAAGCAGTTGTTTATAAGTTCAAGGACTTGTACTGGTCTAGCATGCCGGCCTATAGCCTGTATTTTGACCCCAAATTTTGGTGAGCTTGTACCAGATTTCTTTGATCAAGTTCATTTTCGAGCAATTTGAAACAATTCTTTGATGGGGCTTTTGTGAGATCCGGAATAATCAAGGTCGAGGTAAGTGTTATCAGTCGAGCCGAAAGCCTTAGCTGATATGCGATAACACTTACCGAGACCTTGATTTTTCCGGATATCACAAAAACGGAATTTTGTTATACATCGTTTTGGAAAAAAAAAAACAGAAAAAAAAAAAAAGAAAACGACAAACACACCGTCACGCGGAACACAGTTTGACATTGCTCTTGGAAATCATGTATTGCGCGCGCAACTTACAGATTGGTCACTAATCTAGCAGCATGCTAGCAGATAACTAACTATTCTGACCTATTCTGTACGTTGCGCTGATTTCCAGAAATACCTTTAGGCTCTTAGCCAATAAGAAGATGCAAGGGAGAAGATAAGAAGATACAACAAGAAGATATAACTGCAGTACAAAGTATAATAATAAAAATAATTCACCTAAGAATTCAACTTAAAAAAAATTCTAACGAATTGAACGAGATGAAATAAGCGCAATAAAATTCAGTTTGAAACAGCAAGAATTCACATTTTAAGTGACGTTTTTGCAGACTTCGCCGTCTTGGTTAATACCGGAACTGAGCCCGAGTTCAAATAAAACCCCCACCCTGCCATTTAGCATATAGCTGGTAGGAGTATGTTTCCGGTGATGAAGACCTTGTCTGTTTCAGTTCAACCCAACAGTGGATAATAGAGAGTTTAAATAAGCTTCACGTATCAAGCAAACGACAAATGTCAGATTCAAGTTGAGAATTTCTCAAAATAGAAAATGAGCAAACAAAAACAGCTCAAAACAATTCTTATGGATGAAAAATGGCGTGAAACTACTAATTCAAGTAAAGAGGAATCTTGGTCACGTGGTACAAATTGGCGTTGGCCGTTTGAAGTAGAATGTAAACATGATGGTTTCGACGGTTAACCTCTCTCTATATTATAGTAAATGCTAGCTATTGAATAACGAAATTTCCACACGACACACAGTGATATTTCCAGTGCACAGCGCTGTTCAACTTTTGATCTGAACTCCGGCCAGATGATCATGCCATTCGGCGTACGTATTGCCTCCTTTACAATTCGTTTAGTGAAAATTCAAATGGGGCGTGAAAAAATTTGGAAAGGGTAAGGGAAGTCTCCCACGTGACGTAGTCTTCCTCTCTACACTGTAGGCTCCGCGCGCAATCACTCGGCATATATTTGACAAGTTAAGCGGTAATGATAAGTCACATAAATTAAATGGACTGCTATTGCCAATATATAATGTAATGAGAACGTGTATTTAGGTCCTATCATTTGCGACTTTTATTTTCATTCACTTGTAGAATGGAAAGGGAAAAATGGAGTTAGTCTGCTACACAGCCGTTTTCAGTGTCGGCACACAACGCTCGGGGAGGAACGTTGCGTGCGGTTAAGCAGACTAAAATGGAGTAAGCCTTCCCATGATCTTTTGTGCTCTTTTGTAATTCAGGCCCCATGGCCAGTTCCTGAAAAAGTGGATAATGCTATTGTTTTTCAAATACTCATCCATATATGGTGATTTATCTGGTAGGGCCCACAGTTTTTTTTGTTTCCTAGACGTATTACCACGAGGTTTGCAGTTGTGTTGTGTTTTTAGGTATATATATATAGGTACGCTTAGTTGTATTGTAAAACTCCCTGATGAAGTGTGCGCTAGTCATACGAAATGCGTAGGAGAAAATAAAAGTTTTTTACAACTTAAGAAGTTCGCAGAGGTGCTGCTCACTGGTCTATCTTTTTAAAATTATATTGAGGACTGGTAACAATAACGAGAAAGCCTGCACCAGACTTGAAAGAGTCAATGGACTATTTTATCATCATGATTTACCTATTTTTTTATCGGATAAAACTCCATGACGCTATTATTTGATTTTTGTTTGAACTTTATTCTAAAAAAATCTTTTTTACTCAGTGGGTTAAAACAAAATTCCCATTCCCAGTACAAAAATCCCAGTCCCAGTGGATCAAATCCCATTTTCCCACCCATATTTTAGGCCAATCCCAGTCCCATTTTACCCCTTCAGGGCCCTTTGTACATTTTAAACTGTACACATAAAATGTGAAAAAGTGAAAGTGGTGACAGATGTTTCAATACTGACATTGAGAGGAGGCTATCTAATGTAGGGTAGCCTGCAGCCTCGAGAAGAGCTAGCATGAAGCTCCAATACAAAAGCCTGGATATTGTCTGCTATTTCAATTCAGCATTAGTTTACTACCCTATTCCTTCAATAAAATGAAAATTGACTTGACTAATGGCTTTGATGGTTCACATGAAGTTTCCCTCCCATGGAAATTTATTGATTGGTTGAGACGAGTACCTACAAAAAGATAACAGTACCAGCCAGTATTGATTTAAAAAACACTGTCAGGTCCTTATTAGACATTTTCTTTGACTCTAAGAGTTGCTATCCTACGTTTGATACTAGACTGCCCGTGGCTTTAATAACACCTCAAAAAGACCTTGCAGTACTGTACACGTTCTTCCGGAAGAGCATTCATACAATGGACAGGAAAGGCTTTGGTACATAGGCCCAGACCTTGATGTCAAAACTACAGGAAACCAGGTTTCATAATAAAACGTTTCAATAAATTAAATTGATTAATATTGATTAATAACGACTTAATTGAATATTGGTTATCATTGATTATTATCGGCAGGTGATGAACTGAGGTGTTTTCTACATGAGTGATGCTCTTGGACATCAAGAAACACTGGAGAAATCCAGTAAAAATAAACTGCATTTTTGTTTGGAATTTCTTTTCCCAATAGTTTTTCTTGCAAAGCTTGACACACCCAAAGCATGGATTCTTATTAGCATCCCATGCACAAAACTATGGCTATTTTAATTTGCAGGGAGGGGTGCCAGATTACAAGATTCCCCCTCCTGCCCAACACCCAGGGGAGTACTCCAGATTTCAAGTGACAGGGATGATCAAAGGATTGTAAATTCTAGGATTTTTTTGAATGTTCGAAAGTATCTGCAGATTCGTGGTCAGTGCCCGCGTATTCCAGCCTCCTAGTCCTATTCACTGTTTTTATTTTTCGTGTTCTTTTAATGCTTTCTGGAAGTTTTTAAGGCTCAGGAATTCGGCATGGGATTTTTGGGGGTTTGATTTTTGCTCCTATTCGATTATCCCCGTCATTTGAAATCCGGAGACTCCCCACCCCCCCCCCCCCCCCCTCCCGGGCCCTAGGAAATCAAATACATTTCTACATTTTTAACCGTTTTAAAATAATCAACCGATTAATTGAACGTAAGTGTGAGCGCGACAAATATATTTCATTGACCTTCTACGACGCTAACTGTAAGAAGAAATTGCAAGGTGATAACACCTCCAAAAAAAAAAAAAACCCACAACGGAAAAGATGCACAGAAAGAAGCGGAGCAGGCTGTTCCGCTATACAACAGCTGATACTGGGAACAGCATTGAAATGATGTCTTTATATCGGTCATCTGTAATCGACTGTAAAGTGAAACGCAAACCGGCCGCACGATAAGCCAAAAATAACAAGAAGTGTAAGTCTACTCACTGTGAAACAGAAATATGTATCCTTTGGCCTGTCACTGGAACCGAAAACATCCGGTAAAATTTTGCTGCTACAAATCGCTACAAATCTTATGTCACAGTCAGCGGTACGACGCATCGAAGGCAAGCTAAACAGTTTTCTTATTCGTTGAAGTACTCATGACGTCACTCAGTAAGATTTTATTCCCGCCATTTTGTCCTCTCGTGTGTTCGAAGATGTGGCCAATGTAGATTTTTCGAACGAAAGAGAACATGGCGGCCTCAAAAATCTCACTCGACAAAGACGCCTTTTTTCGACGAATCAAAAGGATTTACGACGCCTGGAAGGTAAAAATTTTGGGGTGTTATGTGGGTCAGTGAAGTCGTTGTATTTCGTCACGACTTTGTCTTCTTAATTCGTTCGATGCGCTGTCGTGAATTTCAGAAAGAGGACACAACGGAAGATAATGGTACAAACTTCCCAAGTGTTGATGCAGTTCTTATTGCAGTTGGACAAGATGAGGACGTTATTTACAGTAAATCGACAGCCATCCAGGTAAAATGATAATTCCATTGCAACTACGTGGGTTTTCGTAGTCACATGTGAGCTAATTGTACATGACGTATCTACCCAACTTTTAGTAGACGAAAAGGACATTTTGCAAATATTTTTCCGTGCAATGTCAAGCAGTCAATTGAGCGGTTTTTTTATTGTGTCAGCATGCGAAATTTTGCTTGTTGTGATTTGTCGATGTTTAATTGGGCCTTTTTGACATTTTATATCAAAACCAGCTTTTATTCGTATTGAGAGATGTTCTAAATGGGCTCATCCTCGGTGTAAGAACCTGTTGGACTCACGGGTGACGTAAAACAAAGAAGTCAGCACAAAAGAACCTAGAAAAACAAAAGGTGCGAAACAAAGAAAAGGTTCACAGGTTCTTACACTGAGGTAAACCCTCTAAGGGGGTGTTTACATGAGAAAACTCGCACCGGCGCGAGTTTCATACCGACATGACTTTTTGATTTCGTATCGCGTTTACATGATGACTGGGTTATTTCACATCTCGTTATTTGAAGGTACACTTCATGTTGATAAAATGCACGTATGATTCAAAATCGCGAACATTACGCATGCGCTACCCGTTCCAGTCTACTGGCAGACCGATTTCACACCGAAATGGGTGGTCGTTTCGTGTTTACATGATACCGTTGCGAGATTTCGTACTTGAGTGAAATTCTCGCCCCGGTGCAACAACCGGAGTGAACTCACGCCGGGGCGACTCACACCGGCATGACTTTTTCTGGTGGTATCATGTAAACAAATGTAGAGCCATGAGAGGGAACCAGAGTGAACTCATCGTGGCGCGAAAGTCGCCCCTGTGTCATGTAAACACCCCCTAAATGCCCCATAGTCCAGGAACTTGTGAAGATGGATCAATTGGCTAAAGAAACCTCAGTTTATACCAGTGCCTGCAGGCATAAAAAAGTGTACATTTTTAGTAGACGTTATATTCAACAACTCTTTCATATTCCCCTCCTCTCCCTCTTCATTTTTTCAAATCATAAAATAATAAGCAAAATTCTGCAGAGTAGTCCATGTAAAAATCTGTCTATTTCATGTTGTTTGTCTTTGTCTAGCAATGGTTGTTTGGGTATGAACTGGCAGATACAGTCATAGTGCTGTGTGAATCTTCAATTCACTTTCTTGCAAGCAAAAAGAAAATTGACTTCCTGAAGCCTGTTCAAGATATGCAGAAAAAATTAAGCAGTTCCCCATCAATAGAGCTCCATCTGCGGGACAAGGTGATAAGCATATTTTGTGCACTGTGACTTTTAAGTGACCTTTTAGTATTGCATAGTTTACTACGTACACCTTACTTGATATTTCAGTGGATAGTTGCTGCAGCTTTTACTATCACATTCCAGCAGTTTCAGAGGAGACAGAAAAGGAAACGTCTGAGTAACAATCGCAGAAATTTCATATTGATGTCATGTCTTTCTTATCGTTTGTGCCGCAAGGAAAATGTGCTTCAATGAATCGGAAGTACTACCAAGATCTTTTAGTGATGTGTCACTAGTATGGAATTTCTGTGTTCGTTCCTTAGACATCATTTCATCAGCAAACCAGTGGTGGCTGTTTAAAATGTTGGCTTTTTTCCCAGGTTGACTGTCAGGATTTTGTTCTCCTTTCCTTAAATGGCAAAATTATGTAACAGCTAACTAATACATGTAAATAGTAAATGCTTATACAGCAAATTGTGTAGTCGCATACTTTAAGTAGTGTAATGAAACATACCTTTGTTTTTATTTCACAGACCGATCAAGACAAGGCGAATTTTCAAAAACTTGTCAAGTCAATTAAGGAAAGCAAATCTGTAAGTAGTTGATAAATGCAGTTTACAAAAGAAATCAACATTTTGAACCGACTTTGGCTGCTTCAATGTACTTTTAGTACAAAGATCAGGCCAGATTGAAGATAGCCATTTGAAGATATCTAATGAATAATTAATAATAATACATGTATAATACTAAAGAACTTGTTAACTGAACACAGCTGTTTTTTTTAGCCAGGAAATAGTGTTCAACCAGTGCCTAGTGTTAATTTTTAGTGGACACCCAGTTGCCCTTAATAAAGTGGTGCATGGAAAAAACAGCAAGGTTGCTTTTGTTAAGTGCTTTTGTTAAGCTGCTAGATGGCTTAGTGCTTTGTATTTTCACATAAAACAAATGGGGAATTTAAGAGAGCTGGAAAAGTAAGTAACTTAGGGCCTTATACTGCTTACTACTTCCACTACTTGCATCCTTAGCTTGCTAGGACCTTTTTTTTGCTTGTTTATGTTAATATTTTGGGTACACTTTTTTTGTTACAATGTACAGTATACATGTACATGTATAAAAGTTTGTATGTCTGATATAATGTAAATTGTTCTTGTGAATTTTACTTTCAGGGGAAAACAGTGGGTGTTTTTGTCAAGGATAATTTCCAAGGACAATTTTTGGATGAGTGGAAAAAAGCATTTGAAAGTGAATCATTTGAGAAGGTCAGCAAAAGCCTTTATAGTGTATCATCTCACAAATGTTCAGACTATTAAATGTCAGGGATGTTATTTCATGGCCATTTTTTCACATGCTAGCCTCTTCTATTAGGCCATTTTACAGTTGTGTGCTGAGTGCCATGGCCAGAAAGGCTCCCATAAGGACAAAGCTGTGCATGTAAACATTGCCTTTGAAGTAAACAATAGATACAGCGCTTCTGGAGTGTGTACAACATACATTGTAAACCCAGTTGCTAGGAGATAAAAGGGTAAGGAGAGGTTAGCAGATACCACCCAGACTCCAAATTTGGACAAAAGGCAGAGAAAATTCACTGGCCAAGAATTTGAGACATAGTGTCTTGTATGTATTTTGTTACTCTTCTGCATGAAAAAGCTGAAACTTTCTATTGTTGTTTTACAGGTTGATGTCAGTAGTGCTGTTGCATATGTTATGTCTGTAAGAGAAGACCAAGAACTAAATCATGTCAAGGTCTGTACACTATTTTGAGTATGCTCTGATGGCAGTTGGATAGAAAATTAGATAAATTACTAATATTAGAGCCTTATAGAGGAGTAGATTTAATAAAAAGCACGTACGGTAAAATAACTTAAAGGGTCATCCTTTTCCAGTGACAAACGTTGATTTGATTATCAACTCTCGACCTTAGTGGTAGTCCACTAGGCCATGACTTGTACAGTAAAACCCTACATGTATCTTTGGGACTTAGTTTCATTGGACCATTTTTGCTCAAGAAAGTTTTGGAAAGATACTTGTAAGTGAAGATAAAGTCAGGAAGGTGTATGAGGTATGTACATACAGTGTATACTTACATCTAACACTTGTATTTTTGTAGAAAGCTGCTCAAGTCTCGTCTGACATTTTTGTTAAATATTTCAAGAAGCAAATCATGGAAATTGTAGATGATGAAAAGGTAGGATTAATAATAAAGGCCTTGGTTACAGGAGAGTGAAATACACTTTCATGTGGCTGGGCCACAACTTAAACACTTATGGACAGCCTATAAGTGTATAAGTTGTATTCCTTTAAAAACAAGGTTTGTCATCATTAGGTTTTCAATTTTAAAGATATGTATGTGATGTTTTTGTCGGTTGTTTTTATAGAGGGTCAAGCATTCAAAAATTGCCGATGGAATAGAGATGGCCTTGGACTCTAAGAAATTTTTAATGTCTGGCATGGATTCTGATCAGGTGAGAATTAGCACGAAGTTGAAATGATAATTATTGTATCTTTTGAATTTATTTTGTAAAGAGATTTGCCAGCTTCAGTTTTAAAATTAAGGTTGTTGTTCATGGGTGCTCTGAAGTAAAGACAGTATTTTTTTTTAGGTTGAGATGTGTTATTCCCCCATTGTACAAAGTGGGGGAAAGTTCACCCTAAAATTTAGCACCATCAGGTATGATATATTATTACTGGTATATTTATGTACATGGATGAAAGGAATGCATTACAATTGCTCCTTCTGTAAAAAAAATATAGTAGATGACTATCACAAAATTAATGCCAAATTAAAGTACTTAATGTGAAAAAAAAGATGTGAAACAACAACAATTTTATTATTTTTTCCCAACATTAATTATTTTGCAATAATAATAAAAATTAATTGTCATTTGATGATGGTTTTTTTTTTCTGTATAGTAATGATGAGAAGCTTCATTATGGTACAATAATTTGTTCCCTTGGTGTACGGTACAAGTTTTACTGTTCAAACATTGTTCGGACAATGTTGTATGAGCCAACAGAGGTTAGTTTCTCAACAACTTTAACTGAGTTTCTTTTCATATACAAGGAACAGTACACAGTTGGAAAGTCAATTTTTTGGTTGAGAGTTAAGAATAGACCATTTTACAGTTATCCTAGCCTTTGATTGAACATGAGGCTGAGGTTGACCTTGTTTTGATACAAGACTCTTTCCTTTCTTATGGAAATTATGCTTAAAAATACTATTTAGCATAAGAACAACATGGTTTACAGTAGAAAGCAGGAAGGGTTCTATCAAAACAAGGTCAACTCCAGCCTCTTTTCCAAATGTATAGACACTATGGCTTATTGTTGTTTCTTTGTAACTTTTAGGAACAACAAGACAACTATAATTTGCTGTTAGCAACACTGGATGTAATTTTAGATAAGTTAAGACATGGTAAGTTGCAGTATGTTTTTTTAACTTTACACTAATCACCTTTGTCTCAGACTGTATATTGAATGATATTTTGTAGGACACAGTTGACCTTAAGCAACCACCCAAAACGACAAGACATAATGGTTGCTTACAGGAGGTCATGGCTTATTAGAAATGACCACAGGGTGTGTCTTTCAAGAAAGGTCCATTCATATCTACCTTTGGAAGATCATTTTATTGCTCGGGCATTTCCATGGGAACAGCAGAGCTTTAAAATGGGCTCAGTTTTTCCCTCTGCAGGATTGTCAGAAAGTTTTAAAGTAGACTGCTGAGTTGTCAAAGTAAGCGGCTAGTCCAGGGATATTTTATGTAAAAAACTTCATCCAAAAAGAAATGCCAAGTAGAGTTTTCAGCTGATGCTAACCAAGTAGGCGGCGATTTTCACCAGCAGCCGACTACTTTTGACAACCCTGCTTCTGGCACAAATCGCCCTCAGCGCAAGATATAAGAGTATGCGTAAAATTGGCCAGCAGACTAAACCAGAGCACCAGAGCACATGGCCACTTGGTGAGCAAAGCCATCTGTGTTCGGTGTATAAAACTCAGTGATTGCAAGAGTGAATTCTGTCATTTCTTATACACAAAATCTTTATACCAATTGCACACACTGTAATTTATATCTAAACCTACAGTTCAATCAGTGACTGACTTTACAAGACCAGTTTACTAACAAACTCTTCCACTGAACCTTATCAAGAAGTCCTGTCGCAGTAGTGAGCTACCAACAGAATTTGAACAGAGTGTTTTCTGACCAACTCTAGAGTCTTGTCAAAGATATTAGAAATGCCTCCATATTAAGCTCAGATGCTTTGCAGAAGAAGAAACAGAAAATGAATTGGGTACTTCAATTACATGTAGCTTTTGTGTAACTACATTCTTGTTCTTTGCTTTGAATCATCATTGATTTTGTCTTCCTTTGTTTTTATGACTTCTATTTTACAATTACTGCAATCTAATATGTTATAGTCGTGCAACCGTTGTTTCCAGATGTTTTTGCATATTAGACTGTTGTTATCCCAATAAACGTTGCTTTTGAAGGCTGTAACTTCTTGGGTGAAGTTTTCTCATTTGAACTTTTTTATACACCTCAGTTAACTAAATATAATTTATGAGCAGTGGTTTAAATGTTGTGCAGCCTCCATATAACAGCCTTGTCATGCACAACTCCTATTTATACTTGATTGCCCACATATGGAATCAACTACCAACTGTCACCATATCCTCGAGCACTTTAGCACAATTTTGTGTAAAGTAACATAGAATAGCCCATATGGGAATGTTAATGTTTAATGTATACAGACTCAGCAAATGTGGAGATCAGACTATGTTAAGTGGTCTCTTAGAAGACCAGTTAAAAGCAATGGAGGAATTGTAAAACTGGCACCTCAAAAAGTGGTAGTGGTAGTGGGTAATGAGAGGTTCCAACTTAAGTGATCTGACTGAGAAAATTTTTGGTGCTTTTGATTGGTGGTCGCTTGAAGGTTTGACTGTGTTCAAGTTGTTTCTTTAACAACATCCTGTAACTGTTTTATTTTTCAGGCGTAAAGCTTTGTGATGTTTACAATGCAGCACTTGAACATGTTGGTAAACAGAAAGCTGACCTGCAAAACAGTTTCGTGAAAAATGTTGGGTAGGTACAGTTAGTGTCATAAAATAATTAGCAAATAATTCACTGCTCACTCTTCATTCCTTAAACAACCTTTTAAGTTTTCATTCAAGGCTATGCTGAGGTTTAATGTTATTTTACAAATGAGCGACATTAAATCTAAATCTAACGTGATAACGGTATCAATCTCCCAGGTGGGGTTATAGTACAGGAGTATGATCAGCAGTCTTAGTTATAATAGTGGCTAGTGTTAATAATCCTTGAAATGTTAAAATTAGATGGGCCATTTTTAAATGACTAGATTGAGATTGTACAGTGCAAAGTTAGTGGTAAAGAGTTCCACTAGGGAATTGTGCATGGGAAAAAGGAAGATTGGTAACAGTTGGTATTTGATTGTAGTGAAAGATAATTATGACAGGTGGGAAGTATGACATGTTTGGCGACCAAGATCGTGGACAATTTTTGTACATAAGCATCAGGCGGGCTATCACCCTACGCTCCTCAAGCAACTGGCAACCAATGTTACTAATCATGTTCGTCACGCTTGACTCTCTACAGTAGTCTCCGCTAACAAAGCGAGCTGCCCATCGTTGTACTTTCTCAAGTGATAAGATGTCACTCATTAATTTTGCTACACAAGTACCTAGCACAATACATGTATTTAACTTAAGTTTGTGTTGTTCCCTTTCAGGTTTGGAATGGGAATTGAATTCAGAGAAGGCTCTTTGCTAATAAGTTCCAAAAATACCCATGTAGCAAAAAAAGGTAAGACATACTCAAATGAGCAGGTCTGTCAAGTAACTGTGAATAGTATAAAAAATAGGTAATAAATAGTAATAGTAATCAGTGAGCTGTAATAACGTTTGTAGATTTTGACCTACTTTGTCTGGTTCTTTTTTGAGATTCATTCATTTGGCAGTAATCATTATAATTGACAGAAGCAATAAACTGTTGGTTAGGTTTTTCAGCAGGCCTTTCCTCCACTCTTGATTATTGATTGAGAACTCAGTTTGATTAACAGAGACCTCACTCTCATAGAGTGTGAGGTAGACCTAGCTAAGATACACTTAGTTTCCAAAACAGTTTTTACACTCCTTCCAAAATTGTTATGGTCAATTATGTACCAGCTGTAGGGAACTCTACTGGAAAAAAATGGTAAAGACATACACGAGCCAAAGGCCCAAACGGTTGGAGCTTATGCTGGTTTCCATAACATGAAGCACCCAGGAGTATTGCTACTCCCCCCTGGATGGGATGCTAGTCCATTGCAGCTCTACCCCCCCCCCCCCCCTTCCAGCAGTATGTCACTGGTAGCTATTTATATACATGGGTGAAGAGAGGCAAAGTGGAGAAAAGTTTCTTGTCTAAGGAAACAACGTGACGGGCGAGGCTTGAACCCCGGACCTCCAGATCCAGAGTTTGGGGTGTTAGCTGCTGGCCACACACACCTCCACACATATCGACATACAAACTTACAAACGTTTTTACATCCAGAAATCTCAGAAGAGGCTGGCTGTGTTATAGACTTGCTCAAAATGGACTGTCCACCGTCCTAGTGTCAAGACCAATTTGGCTGTACAATATAATTTTGTGGTTGTAAACAACACAACGGTCCAACCCCAATGCCCTTTAAATCCTACAAACACTCTAAACAGTTTGCTGTTGTAAACTGAGCAAATGATATATTTTTTGTCAATAGGTATGGTTTTCAATGTAAATGCAGGGTTTTCAGGGCTGGTTAATGAGAGTGCTGACGATAGTGAAGGCAGGAACTACGCTTTGTTTATTGGGGATACTGTTGTAGTCAATCAGGTAAGATGCTTTGGCACACTGTCAACTTTCTTTGTAATTAGTCATAGTGAATATTTAAGTTTTAAATTCTATTTTTTTATTGAAGAGCTTGGTTCACGGCGTAAATGGGGCAAAATTAATTCCCTCTGGATCCTGAAAATGTCTGCCAGATTTTTAGAATTTGCTTGAAGCAGACATCTAATGAAGTTAAATCTGTTTAACTCAGTTAACTATGAGGAGCAAGGGCTTGGTCAGCAGTCAGTCGTTTGGCTCAAGTGCAGTCAGCCTTGCTTGCATCACCTCCATGTGCTCAGTACAACGTTTTCCTGGTGGCCACTGTCTTCATTTAGCCTTTGGATCGTTCTTTTACCGTCTGACTCTTGCTGTTTTTGCTGTTCGGTCAAGCTGTTTCTTTCTTCCTTGTCTTTGGCAACGCTTGGCTTTTGTGCAATCATTGTTTCCTCATAATTTGGGCCGACAATCTTGGCGGGACACTCCTCTCTGCGTTCGGCCATGGTTTTTGCTTGAGTGTTTCGTCTGCAACCTCATGGTTCGAAAGTTCGACAACAGCTTGGCGGCAGTGTTTTCGGGAGACAGAGTGACTGTGGTATTGCATTCACTTGCTTAGCAGTCGAGTGGCCCACGAGCTTAGTGGTCCAGCTGTCCACAAGCTTAGCGGGTCAAGCGGTTCACAAGCTTATCAGTTAAGTGGTCCACAAGTTTAGCGGTCAAGCAGTTCACAAACTTAGTGGTCAAGCGGGCCTCAAGCTTAGCAGTGAAGCAGTCTACGAGTTTAAGTGTAGCGGGCATTTTTTCATTGGACGTTCGTGGCATTCACAGCATTAATTTTGTCCCGTTTTATGAGGCATTCGGGCTGGTCTTTTTTGGTGGCGTTTAGAGTGTTTGTAGCGTTTATAGGGCATTGGGGTTGGACCCTTGTGTTTTTTATAGCGTTTGTATTGTTTATGGGGGTTTGGGGTTGGAAGTTTGTGGCGTTCACAGCATTTTTAGCATTTTATTTTCCCCCAGCCCTGAGCCCCTTCTCTCCGAGCTTGGCTTTCAGCTGGGAGGTCCCTTCGCCTTGGCGTGGGGGCTAATGGCTGGAGGGCGCGGATTTGCCAGCCATTGGGGCATAACTCTTTCTAGGGGCTGGCTGTGCCAAAAGTTAAAGCCCCGGGACATCCCTGGCACCCACCTCCACTTAGTGACACAGTTGTTAATCTGTTCTCAACATTATTTCTTCCCAGGATGCTCCTGCTTCTTTGCTTACTGCGGCGAAAAAGAAAATTGCAAACATTGGTATCTTTCTCAAGGTTTGTTTGTCTTTTGTTTACTTTGCAATAGTATTGATATTATCCTCATGGATGTAAAAGCCTTCTCACAAGTGATTTAAACAGAGAAAAACAAAAGTTATAAAACAAGAGACTGTAACTCCACCAAGTAGTACAAAATAAAGAAAACATGGCAATTTTTTGTTTGTTTGTTTTTGCATGAAGGTAGGGCTGATATTGACCTTCATTAATTTTTCTCGATTTTGCAAAGGATGAAGAAGATGAAGGGGAAAACCAGCAAGAGAATGGCGAGGTATGGTGTCTAAAAATAACTACAAGCTTTGAGCATTTTATAAACTTGGTCAATTACTACAGCATTTGCTGGTTTGCACTGCTCGAGGAAAGTATGTGGAGGAGTAGTGACATAGTGGTCAGGTTTTCAGTTTTTTCTTTTTTCAGGCTGAGGAAGATTATCTTAGGGGTCGAGAAGGAAAAGGCGCTTTACTTGAAAGTAGAACAAGGGTAAGTGATTTGTAAATGTTGCAAAAAGAAGGAAGTAGGTTTTAATACCTTGCTCCTAAACAGGTTTTCTTCCTCACTCCTTGGATAAGCCTTAATATAACTGTATCAGGCATTTTCTCCGCACTGTTCTCTGTACATTTCTTGTAATAAACCTGACGATTTTTTTTCATGATCAAGACATCAGTTACAAACAATGTACAGTACCACTGTTTATCATCATCTTTAATATAATCCTTTATGTAATCTTGCACTTGATTATTTTAATAACCTGTGATATTATGAGGAGGGATTACTTAACGCAGGTTTGACCATGCAGTTTGCTTTCTTTAAAAATTGAATTTCCCAATTTTTTCTGCAGTATTCTGAGCTGAAAACGTCTGGATTGTCCGTAAGCTATTTACAATGAATTTTTAAAATAAGATGTATAATTATTAAAAAGAAAATTTTTGAAGTTGTTCTTCTTAGGTAAAATCAAGTTAAAATTCAGACCAGACGTTTATATACATGAAACACAGCACTGTAATATTTTAGAAAAGAAAAGATTAGTAACAGTAAATTAAATCTTTACACCTGTTAATTAAAACATACATTGGTAACTTTCACAGTAGAATAAAATAAATGAAGTCAACTGTAGCTAAAATTAATGTTATGCATTCAATTTTACATTCTGATTAAGCACATTCTACTCTAATAAATATTGAAATAAATCATTTCTACAATACACTAAGTTAAACTCTGCATAAAATTTAAACCTTTTACTCTCAGTAGGGCAAACACAAAGATGTTATTAAACTACAAGTTTTGATTTGCAAAATACCAAGGAACAAATTGTATCATGCAGTAGAACCATCTTAAAAGTATGATAGTGGCATTGTGAGATTCTGTTGTCCTAGTTCAACATTACATACAATCTATTTCCATAATACACGCTGGGAGTGAAAGGTTGAATATAAACTCTTATGAAATAAAGTTAACAATGCAAGTCAAACCTGTGATGGATTCAGTGTTATGATAAATTCCTTCTTTTCAAAATAGTACTTTTGAAGTTGATCATAATATTAATTTATGTAAAACAGACTGAAATGACTGCAGAGGAAAGAAGAAAGAAGCATCAACTGGAATTAAAAGAGCAGCTACATGAAGAAGCAAAGGTTTGTGTGATGGTTTACTTACTGACAGACGACAGTCGCGGGTCCAGGATAAATACTGATCAATTTCCTTGACAAGTCCCAAAGGTGTAAGTTTGCAGGGGGGGAACCAGGGGCATGCTTCCCAGGAAATGATTTTGATTTTAGCTCCCTTAAGCCCCATTCCCTTGGTTTCTGAGTAATCTGGACAGGACATTGGCCCGTTCCATTCTACGGATGAAGCCTTACAAATCGGCAATTATTGTTATTAATATTTCTAAATAATGCCAGAAAATTCCAGAAATTGGAAAAAAAATTATCCAAAGCATTTTCCAGAAAACAGATACTTTTTATAAAAAAAATCTGACCAATTTCCATAAAATGGTAGAAACCGGTGTGGATCTGCACATGGTTGAAGCCACACCAGGATTATATCTGGAATTGTTTTACAATGAAAAGGAAAATAATGAATTGTTGTGGGCCATTTAATCATGTTTTCCTTGTATCTTTTAAGGTCATTACTAGTACATGGCCCCCAAGGAAATAATAATAGTGTATTTGAGTCTGTTATAATTGACAACTGGATTCAGGAACCTCTTGAAGAAGTTCATTTAGCTAGAATTAGATCCAATAAAATTAGAGAGTTCTTTAAACAAAGTCTACTACAACACTGAACTTCTTTGGCTATGTTTAAAGAACTCTAATTTTATTTGCATTCAGGAAAGGTCAGCTCATCTCTGTTTTCCATTTATTTGTCTCAACAGAGGCGTCTTCTGGAGTCTAAAGGTGATACCAACACACTTGCTAAGTGAGTTAGACTGCAGTTATGCACAGTTAATCATCTCGTCATGAAAACTGCGCAATATAAATTCTTAACTATTACTTCTGCATGCTTAACATTCATTTATTGAGACCTTCAATTATCACCTCCTCTTCATCATCATCATCATCATCATCATTTCAACCACACCATCCTTATCATCATTGTCGTCCACCTCTTCCTCATCATCATTTCAACCACACTGTCATTATCGTCATTGTCGTCCGCCTCTTCCTCATCATCATTTCAACCACACCATCATTATTATCATTGTCATCCGCCTCTTCCTCATCATCATTTCAACCACACCATCATTATCATCATTGTCGTCCACCTCTTCCTCATCATCATTTCAACCACACCATCCTTATCATCATTGTCATCCGCCTCTTCCTCATCATCATTTCAACCACACCATCATTATTATCATTGTCATCCGCCTCTTCCTCATCATCATTTCAACCACACCATCATTATCATCATTGTCGTCCACCTCTTCCTCATCATCATTTCAACCACACCATCCTTATCATCATTGTCATCCGCCTCTTCCTCATCATCATTTTAACCACACCATCATTATCATCACTGTCGTTCGCCTCTTCCTCATCATCATTTCAACCACACTGTCATTATCATCAATGTCATCCGCCTCTTCCTCATCATCATTTCAACCACACCATCATTATCATCGTCGTCCGCCTCTTCCTCATCATCATTTCAACCACACCATCATTTTTATCATTGTCGTCCGCCTCTTCCTCATCATCATTTCAACCACACTGTCATTATCATCATTGTCATCCGCCTCTTCCTCATCATCATTTCAACCACACCATCATTATCATCATTGTCGTCCGCCTCTTCCTCATCATCATTTCAACCACACTGTCATTATCATCATTGTCATCCGCCTCTTCCTCATCATCATTTCAACCACACCATCATTATCATCATTGTCGTCCGCCTCTTCCTCATCATCATTTCAACCACACTGTCATTATCATCATTGTCATCCGCCTCTTCCTCATCATCATTTCAACCACACCATCATTATCATCATTGTCGTCCGCCTCTTCCTCATCATCATTTCAACCACACTGTCATTATCATCATTGTCATCCGCCTCTTCCTGATCATCATTTCAACCACACCATCATTATTATCATTGTTGTCCGCCTCTTCCTCGTCATCATTTCAACCACACTGTCATTATCATCATTATCATCCGCCTCTTTCTCATCATCATTTCAACCACACCATCATTATCATCATTGTTGTCCGCCTCTTCCTCATCATCATTTCAACCACACTGTCATTATCATCATCATCATCATTCTTTATCATTTTATTCATAATCATCATGATCATCATCCCTAACCACACACTCATCATTATCACTACTTTTAAAATCCTAATCATAAGTGTCTTTTTTGTCACAATCAAGCGATCAACATTGTAGATAAACATTTTATTGTCATTCCTTTTTTCCCATGGAAAAGTTGCCAGTTAGCATTATAATCAAGTTTGTTTTTATGTTTGTTTGTTTATTTTATGACTGTCATGTGTCCTTAAAAAATCTACTTAGAAGCAAGAAATACATAGGCATTGCTTACTTTAAGGGTTGCTTTGGTTTATTGTAATTTATATCATGTTTTATTTTCAGAGCAAAGCCATCAAATGTTGCTTACAAACACGCCTCGTTGGTCCCCAGAGATAATGAAGTGAGAGATCACAAAATATTTGTGGGTAAGCAATTATTGGTGTCCAATTAACACACGCTCGTGACACTCGATATTTTTCCATTACACGTAATTGTTTTGTTGTTCATTGTTCCTTTCAACCAGACAAAAGGTATGAGGCTGTAATTTTGCCCTTTTTTGGAGTCGCTTCACCGTTTCATATATCTACCATCAAGGTGAGTCTCCCACGTGAACATAAACCAAATGTATCTGGTCAACTCGCCACCAATTGAAACCATCTCGCCACCAACGAAATCGCCACCAAGAATGGAACTTAGCCTTATCGTATTTATAAGTACCAAGTGCATGCAACAAAATAGTGTAAAAAGTTTCATGAACAGAAATTTTCTCTGAATTGACTTCAAATTAGAATAAGCTTGACGAAAAAGTAAATCTTGGGTAAGTAATCCTATGCATTAAACTGTGTCATTAATTTTAATTGCGAGTTACTCGTTGGTGGCAAGTCGACCTCTCGGTGGCGATTTTGTTGGTGGCGAGATGACCGTAAACCAAACCGTTGCTGCAGCTTGTAACCATCCCCTCCTCTCCTTCCTAGTTACGGGCCAATGTACCTGAAAGCAAAAAAACACTTCCGATTGTAAGCCTATTTTGATCGTCATTGTTTTAGCTTGTTTTGAAGCGCCTTTTCAATTCCGGTTATAAGCCCCTACGCTGGTAACCCCTCCTAAAACCCCCTTACAAAGATGCATAAGCTCAGAGCTTTTAAGCGGCAGTTTACGGTACCTGCCAACTTGTCCTAGTCTTGGGCATTAACTTTGTAACCTTGGAGAGCGAGGATTTTCTTAGATGTCCGGAATCCAAAGAGGCCGAAGATTTCCGAATCTGTTCTGCAAAAGACTGGTGGTACTCTCTGACACAGAGAACGTTAGAATCTTAAACGTCACGGAGAGCCAGCGGAATCTGGAAGTCAAATTGCATGTCTTTATTTTTTGGAACTTTTGTGAATTTTTTTTCTTGAAGGTTGCAGTAGCTTAATGTTCTCATCCATGCGTGATAGACTTGATTTAAGTAAGCACGAATAAGGTTTGCTAGGCATAACTTTGCGACCATTCACCGGCAAACTGATTGTCGACTGCAGTCTTAAGGTGAACAAGCACTTTTTGAGTTAAGAATTGCTGCTGCAATTTAGCCTATGAATACGGCTACCTATCATGCTTCTCCCTCGCTGGAGACAAACGTCCAAACGACGGGGAGTGATGAGAACCAACTGTATTCACAGGCCTCTGCGGTCAGCCCAAAAAATACACTTTATTTGAGTTTCAGTGTATTTAGCACGTAGGTAGTAATTGGGGACACTATTTTTCCGTCGCCTACTGGAGACGGGACCGCCATTTTGCGTGGTCATCCGAGCCTTCATTTCTCAGTTGTTTTAAGACTGAGTATTGTTCCGGCCCCGGGAATCGAACCCGGGACCTCCCGCTCTGCAGTCAATTGCTCTAACGACTAAACTAATCCTGCATCGGTCATAGGTACAGTATTTAATCAGCGTAACCATTGGCGTGAAGTGAAATACTGTCAATACAAGCAGGGAAGGAATGGAATTTTAAATAAAACGATGTACAGGGTTGTGAAAAGCTATTTATACTGATTTATTTTATTTTTGCTTGTGTTCCAGAACATCAGCTCCAGCGATGAAGGGGGATATACTTACCTTCGAATTAACTTGTTTTGCCCGGGAAGGTAAGCGGCGAGAAAGGGGCCATTTTAGCAAAAACTCTCCAGTAAGACCTTTAAGCGTCAAGACTGTAAACCTGCATGCATCTCCCATCCACTCTAAGTAACTGCAGTGGTTATCTGATTTTCTTCAAAGCCAATTTTTCAGTGGTGTTTCATGAAACCAAAGGCAAAGAACTTAGTCTGGCCAATCATGTCCGCGCATTCCCCTGAACCAATCAGAACTCGAAGTAACGTTGTTGGCCTGTGTCAAGCCTCTGGGAACGTTGCCCTCAGCAAATCATGGATTCACGACAGGTCCTGGCTTTTTCCTTGATCGGTCAAGCAAGTTGCGCAAAGTGTACAATGGAAAAAAAACAAGGCATTCGAGAGATTACTTTCGTCCCTCAATTAAAAAACCGTGTTGTTTGTGGTTTGTTTAGCTCTGTAGGTCGATCAGAAGGAAGCCTTTTTGCGCAGCCTGAAGCTACATTTGTGAAGGAAGTGTAAGTGATACATTTTTCGTGTTTGTGTGTTGAAACTATCTGCTCATTTGAAGGCATTTTCGTCGTCACCTGGTTGAAGAAGCAGAGACCAACGTTTTGTGCAGGAGAACAAAAAAGTAAATAAGTAAATGTTACGTCATGTGTGAAAGCCGGCGGGAACACGCGCACCCAACGTAAAGTGCGTAGTTACATGTACATGATGTGTTAGGAAAACTTTCTTCCATAGCGGCAAACAAGTCTCGTTTGTTGAGGGTTTGCTACAAAATTATTTGAAAAACATGACAGAATTTTGTTGTTATTAGTATTATTAGTATTAATTTATTTATTTTAGGTGATTGTTCATTTTTAATCTGACGCTTTTTTCTTTGTTTTGATATTATTTCTTTTACAGTACATATCGAAGTTCAAACTCTAAATCGGCGGGATCATTACACCCTCCTGCTCTTAATCTTACCACGGCATTTCGTCTGATAAAGGAAGTACAAAAGAAATTCAAAACAAGAGAGGCTGAGGAAAAAGAAAGACAGGTCAGTGAGTGATGTGTAGGCCCGGCGCTATCTTGGCGGTATGTAAAACTAACACCAAAACCAGTGGCGCACATTTGAACGCACGTTTATCAGCAATTAGTATAATTACATTGATGACTGTCGAAAATAGAGCGCTGTGTTTGGCTAGGAACTTCGCTCTATCCCGCTATAATCACCGCGCGGTGATTATAGCATTGAAGGCTAGCAGTTTTCAAAATGGCAGCCAGATTTTTTTATGTTTCGGGGTCGGAAATTGATCAATTATTTTTATTTTCTCGAATAATCATCAATGTATAATTATACTAAAACAATTAGTCGCCTCAGGCGACTAATTGTTAAATGTTCAGCTCTTTAACATTGTGTATATCGTGCTACGTTGAATGGAGAAGTAGACCATTGAACTGTTTGAACTTTGTTGAACGTTGTTTACCGAGGTAAAAAATGGGCTGTTTTCTGTTCAACATGTTGCAACTTGTTGAGCAACAAGATCGCTGGCCATTTGTCAAGAAACAATAATTGATGAACGATGTCGAAAGTTAAGTCATAACACTAGAACCAAGAGACATTATTTTGCTTTATCGGAAGAGTTTTATTAGACGAAAATTTCAATAGTGGAAGTTGTATAGACTTTGTCTCCAATAAGTTTAATGTATGTACAGCCCTCTAACTTAATTTCCAACGTACAAACATACTTTAAGTTTTTTCCATTTATTTTAATTGGAGGTGTTCTCACGTAGTCAGTTTTCTTTGCTAAACTAAACTAACTCTAATAATGTTTTTTTTTCTTGACTTACCAACTTACATTTAACTTTTTTGTTTCAACTGTCACGAGTTTGAAAAGATGCACACTTCTACTCTGCCAGTTGAAAGCGAATGACCGACTTTTTTCTACCCTTTAAATCGCATATTCCTGTTGGACAGCTGATTGGTTGATCGTGTTTTTGTGTTCTATTTTAGGGGGTGGTTCAGCAAGGCAACCTCATTTTAAATCCTAACAAAGGAAATCCCAAGTTAAAAGATTTGTACATTAGACCCAGCATCACCCAGAGACGATATCCGGTGAGTTTGTATTTATTTTGAAATTCGTTAGTTGCCTTTCCTTCAAAATATGGATAAAATAAACTTGAATAGCAGAGTTAAAACGGGAGATGAAACTGTTGCTTGATTATTTGAAATCTTGCACCCGTCAGTCTGCCTGGCTTGCAAGCGCCAAAAAAATAATCAGCGGTTTTGTTTTGTAAGTGTGTTAATCGTTTAGATTAGTTTATCTGATACAAAATATCTGGTCCAAAGATATGGTTTCTTAAGATCTGAACGGCGTTTGTTCATTCCAGGGCACTCTGGAAGCTCACACTAACGGTAAGGAGGTGTCTTTATATATTTAGGTTTATAATTTAACAGTTAATGAATGAGGCTGAGTATTTTATGAAGAATATGGAGATCGAGGAGGGTGTTATCCGTCGAGGCCGTAGGCCGAGGCGGATAACACCCCCTGAAATCTCCATAATTCTTCATATGATACGAAAGCCGAATTCAATAACTGTTTTATTAGTCATTCAAAATAATTCCTAGTTTAAAAACATAGCTAAAACATGCGTACCTCCATCGATCCATCGATGTTCAGTTCATCTTCGATAGTGTACGTTTAGGTTTGTCCAGCTCCGCAAATATCCTCCAAATAACAGATGTCGCCCTTCGAGTTGTCTTCTTGCTGTTCTTGCCATGTTTTTAGCTATTTTTTCGCCTAGTTCTTACTCTTGAAACGAGTGAAATGTCCGCCATTTTTTCAAGTTCACAACCAAAACAACTCAACCTCGTCCCCAGGTCTTCTCGGTTAACGGTGCCTTAACCTGCGAAAACGCTGCATTTTTGACGTTATTTCCTCGTTTAAGTCAAAAGTCTTCCAAATTTGGTCATCAGTAACTGGTTATGGTGAAACTTGTGGTTTTAGCCAATCAGAATCGGGGAAATATTTTGAATGAATAATAATATTATTTAAGCAATAGAAAACCGTTTTCCGTGTTTGCATAGCCACGAGAGGGGTTGGGAGAATTCGAGAGAGTTATGCAAACCCGAGACAAAGTCGAAGGTTTGCATAACTGTCGAGAATTCTCCCAACCCCTTGAGTGTTTATATCAGGCTATGCAAACACAGGAAAAAAATTTTCTATTGCTTTTATAAAATAACTTTACCGATAAAAAAACTGAAAAACTCTTTGTTATGGCACTGATTAAAACAGAAATTCTTACCAGTCCCAAAGTCTTGTGCGCGAAGTCTTGCACGCGTTTTCAGCTCTTGTTTTGCAAAAAGATGCTTTCCAAAATACAGATTTTTCTCGCTTAAAATGTCAGCTTAAGCGAAAAAAAATTGACACAGCTTGTTTGTAAAGATTTTCCAAGTTTCAGCCGACGAAGGAATGGGTAAATAAAGTAACCTTGTCGAGTTTTGAACTCAAAAACTTTTTCAAATTTGTGCTTACGTGATTAGCCCGTGAAAAGCAAGACATCTTGACGTCACAACCATGTTTACATACTCTCATGCAAACACGCCTCTCGGCCAATCAGAGCGCGCGTACTATCTTAGCTATTTCATAATTAGACTTATCTCCGGACAAAGCCTTCAATCACGCGTTGTTGTTGTTGTTATTATTAAAAGGACTATCCTGTGCTTGTGTTAGTGAAATCATCATCACAGCTATAATTTTGCAAGTTGTAGTTTTTATGTCAGTCCTTATCCCATTTTTCATGTTACCGGGGTGAAAGCCTGTGACTCGGTTTCGTTTTGTCTTCTCATCGCATTGGTCTGTAATTTGCAGTCATGCCGTGACATCTATTTTTGTTGTCTTGTATACACGCTCTCTTTAATTTGGTCTCCCTGTAGGTTTTAGGTTTGGTATGTATCGTGGGGAGCATGTGGACATTTTGTACGGAAACGTAAAACATGCTTTCTTTCAGGTAAATGTACTAACATCCTTTCTTTGTAATAATAATAATAATACTAATAATGAACTTGATTTTGAAAGTCTCATGTCTTACAGCTCAGGCACAGTGCCTTACTAATTGGGGAGACTGTCTGTTTATTTATTTATTTATTTATTTATTTATTGATAATATGAGTTGGCAGGTTTTTTCAAACAAAAGTCAAGAATGCGCGGGTCAAACGTCAATCTTCTCACAAACCGAACCTGCTGTTCAGCTAATGATTGACAACAATAGATTTTGTTCATTATCATCAGTGAAGGTTATGTTAGGTTGAAGTTCGACGATTGAACTGGGCTTAACTGTAAAGGCGTTTTATTAACCTTTTGTTTTCTTTGTCTGTATTGCCATTCAGCCTTGTGATGGAGAAATGATTATTTTGCTTCACTTCCACTTAAAGGTTTGTTATAGTTTCTGCATTTATGTTTGACTTTTTACCCTAAAAACCAAAAAGCATACTCCAGTTGGAGAATACCCCGTCTGAGAACAATTTTTCACGTCTTTAACCTTACTCTGCCCTTTTACCCAAGCTTCGATTAGTTAAGTTATTCTTTACCTAAAGTTTCAAATACATGTACGATTGGATAGCCTGAGAAAACAGCCAACACCACCCCCGAAATGACGTCTGAGAAACGAGAGTAGAAATTCCGTACTGATGACGTGTCACAACCCAAATCTGGGTGGTGCTTCTGATTGGCTGAAGCAAATTTTCCAGGTGACAAGACCTATCACAAGCTTTACCACTAGATCTGGTTAGTGACACGTCATCAGTATGGAATTTCGACTCTCGTTTCTCAGACGTCATTTCGCTGGGAAACCAGAGGTGTCGTCGCGAAATGTCGGTTGTCTTCTGAGGCTATCAATTGCATGGTTTGTCCTCTTTCATTCCCGATGGTGTCTAGAGCTATATTGCCCTTTATTCTAGCTACAACTGTATCCACTCTGGCTAATTGTGCGTTATGCTTATATAAGTTGTATAGTTGTATATTGAATTTAATCAGAAGCATATAACCCCGAAGCGTATAACTTCCCCCTATATGTTCAGAACCAAGCTCGGGTTTTTTAGCGGGCGCAGCCGTCCAATCAGAAGCACGAAAAGTTATTTTGCCCAAATATGGAATCAGAGAATTCAAGGCTAAAAACTTTGAGCTTGCAACGCTTATACATGTAATTTCTACGGCCGAAAGAAATCGTTTCGTGGCATAAAAGGTAAAGTAATTATGTTGCTATAAAATGCATCCCTGGCAAAACATAAAGAGCCACAAAGTTATAAGCAGTATGACTTGAAAACATCGACGAGCGACGAAGTAAGACAAGGATGTTTACGTTTCTTCACGATATCGCAAAGCCTCTCGCCGAAAATAGCAAAAGGCATCAAGCAGCCTGCAGCTGTTTGACCGACAAAGATTATCCTCAGGCTACTAGCTGCAATCCCATCTACCACGACAAGCCAGTTATCTGCAACCTCTGTTCTCATTCAGCAAAACCAGCATGGCGACTGCAAACAAAATGATATGGCAAGCTTTGCAGAAGCGTTGTTCAAGGCGCCGACTAAGTCGGAACGGAATCTTCTGTGACTGTAGATTTTTTAATTCACCCAGAACAGTACGCGAACACATGTATGGGAGTTTTGATTAGACGTGTGACATGTGAAAGTTTGTTTTCTTTTTGAGGACAAAGAAAAGTTTTAAGCAGCAAAATTTACCGTCGAGGACTTGTTTCTTTCACGGCGAATCGGAGCGCTCGTCCCTTTCTGAACCTCGACCAAGTCAGCAACCTTTTAAAAGAATTTTCAGGTAACTTACATTTTACACATTATGCTCGAGGAAAATACGTTATTGAAAGGAAATGTATGTATTTATAAATGTTTCATAGACGTTTTATAAGTTTTTGATAGAGTTTTCAAGATAAATTGGGAAATGCGCCCGATCTGAGACAGATAATTTAAGTGTTAATTTTTGCTATGTGCTCAGCCGATTTTACCTGTGGGAACAGATCCACGATCCAGTCAGTGTAAACTCATGGGTTTACGAATAAAAATTTTCAAGAAACAATTTGTCTGTTTATTGTTTTCTTTTCGTTCATCCATAACATTAGTTGAAAACATGATCGCCGGCATCTACGTCTTGTTACACGCATTACAACTGCGAAGATGTAAGCCAATTTTATGCAATTTTTACTTTCGAGTTCAGCAACTACTGAATTTTATTTGAAAATATGTGTTACTAGTTATTCTAGATAGATAGTAAGAGATTTTTTTAAACGTAATTTGCGCTAATGGTCACGCAAAAACCGTTTTTGAAATAACAACTTTAAGAAATCGCTTCTTTTACGGTGCATGTCATTTGTAATCGACTTTGTCTTGTTAGGAGGAACTAACTCAGTCCTGGTCATTTGGGGATTAATACTGTATTACGTTTTTCGTAAAATATTACCTTGTATTAAAACAGTAAATGCTTTTTGCACCACATCATTTACATCGCGATAATCGCGATACAAGTTTCGCGCGACAATCTGGCTTATCAGTAATTCCATATTAGGAAGTAAATTTTGATTGGTTCCCTAAAAAACCCGAGCTTTGCGACAGAGTTATACGCTTCGGGGTTATATGCTTCTGATTTAATTCCTTGCTTTCCTTGTTATTAAATTTACGTCGCTTTGTATTTTACTGTCAAACATTTTTACTTTGTTTTGTTTATCGTCAGCATCCTATTATCATTGGGAAAAAGAAATACAGGGATATACAGTTTTATACAGAAGTGAGTGTTGTTAATTACATTGAAGATAACTGCTGTTGATTTTGAAATTTCTTCCAAGTCATGAACTGTGTATTTGCCGTTATATTATGTTATTTCTTTCGTAGGTTGGAGAAATCACGACAGATTTAGGAAAACATCAACACATGCACGACAGAGACGATCTTCAGGCTGAACAGGTCTGTTATCATTTCTAATATAGCGCCGCCTAGTTAGCTTAGAGTGCGGGTCTACTGAGCGGAAGGTCGCGGGTTCAAACCTGAGCCGGACCAACACTCAGGATCTTTAAGTAACTGAGAAGGAAGTGCTGCATTTGTAATGACATATGCATACTGTTAGACTTTCTAGTCTTCTTGGATAAGGACGTTAAACCGTCGTCCCGTCTCACAGCCCTTTCACTGTTCTGATTCTTGTGAGACGTAAAAGAACCCACACCACTGCTTCAGCTGTCCATAATTATAATACTAGGTATGCCACTAATCAAAACCTGTGCAGACCGTTTTCCAGAACTAATTATGGCCTAGCAAGGTTTAGTGTAGTAGCATCACAGAGCTGGGAAGCAACACCTATGAAAATTAAGTGTCTCCCCTTGAATAGTTTTAAAAAAGAATATAAACTCTTTCTACTTGACAGTCAGGCATCTTGAAAAACTCTAATCTGTTACTTAGTTCTACTTATTTAATTGTTTAATCTAAATAGTTTTACTATTAGTAGTGTAGTAGTAGCGGAGCTCTCGCGCGCGAAGCGCGCGCAGCGGAGCACCGTGGGTAAGTAAATCTACCCATCCCAGAAAATTTGGTAATCACGTGACCGACCGACCGACCGACCGTCCGTCCGCACCACAGGGCAACCAATTTTCAATCTCACACTTTCTAGCTAGTTTGAGAGCCCAGGGAGCCTAGGAGAAAACTGATTGCACATCAATGTTGTGATCAATTGACACCTGTCAAGGCAAGGTATCCGCTGACCAGTATCACCTGGCCGTATCGCGGGCTCAGGTGTCGACCCATCCAGGGCGAGTATTTTTTGAAGTTATCCGCTGACAAGCTACTAGTTTTCAGATGATCGCAAGCTCAATTTTTTTCAATTCATATGAAATATGTTGTGTTTATGTCATTATGGCCCAGCACTATTAACATTTTGATTTCAAACTGACCTCGGACGCGAAAATTCAGCCAGTTATTTAAAAATGCAACATGGGAAAACAGATGATTTTCACTTTTCTCAGGATAGTCACGCTTTGGTCACGCTCCACGTCCAATTTTTATGCCCTGATTGGTCAAAATTTGACAGGTGAGTTCATGCGGAAAATTCATACAACATCTTGAAAATTGTTTGCTTCAACAGCTGACGGAAGCTGGCAGAGTTTTGTGTCAACTTGTGATGTTTTTTATAACTGTCTTTTTTCACTGGATGTACAAAATGAAATACAGCTGCTACCAAGAGTCTTCTGTTAACGTTATTCATGGCTGGTTTCTTTATTGAATTTTTGGTTGAGAAATGCGCTGCTTGTCAAAGTCGGGAATCCGATTTCGGATGGGATCGTTTTTGTTTTTCACCTTGCTAGATGCGTAAGCGATTCAGGCCTTACTTGATAGCTTTCAGGAGCTGCATCTCGAAATATGGTAAGCCTGAGTTATCATTGTATTTATATCTGTTTTCATGAAGTCGAGCGCAGTTCATCTGGCTAGTTTATGCACGTTTGTATTAAGATTTGAGACACTGATCTGACCTAGAATGAGGTTTGACATAAGCTTAATACAGAACTTTGAAAAGCCTTCAGTCGATATTTCACCGCAAATAACAAGAAAAACCGTTCCGAAGAATATTTAGATATTATTTTGGCTGTAGAAAGAAAACTTTGAGCGATTTACTTGTCGCGAGTTTATCGAGGAAAACAGCAATCACCGGGAAGCCGGCGGCTTAAAATTAAAGTTAATTTTTAAGCTTAAAGACTCAGGATTCTTATAGACACTTAAATACTTGTTTTCGTGAATGAAAATTGTTGTCTCTGTAAATGTTCTACCGAATTATATTTCTGATCTTTTATTTATTGTTAGTTGTCTTTTGCAATTTTCATCGCTTTGCCGCCCTTTGCCGTTATTTGTTTACAGTCGTTCATAAACATCGCTTGCAGGAGTACTCAACGTACTGCGCGTATTACACATCGCCGTGACGGTCATAAAACTATCATTAAAAAAGAAACACAATAAATTCTTTATTTTGTTGAAGTGTAACTCTGTTAAAATTTCTTTGCAAACTTGGTAGGTGATTTTGGAATTTTTTTTGAACGGTTTCGCTAAAAGCTCACGCGTGCTTCGATGGTCCTGAATATTGAATGAATGGAATTAGTCTTGAAAAATTGTGAAACTGACTGCTAATTGTCTGAGGTCAGGCGGTCTGTATGATAAAAACAGCGCCTCATAGTACTCTTTCACCTCAGATGTGATGTATAAAAAGTATTTGATTTGTTTTCCAAGAATTTGTTTTCCACGCCTAATCTACCGTGATCAGCAAGAGCCATTATTGCTCTAAAATGTGACCGAAGATGATTGCCAGTGCTATTTTTTGGGTGTACATATAAGGCTATCAACTCGATGCAAGATTTGTTTCACTCTAAAATCACTTAGCCTGTCCGTCAAAAGTCAAACGAATGTGCCCTTAATTTAACTGATTTGTGGATTACAAGTTTATTGTTTGTTTTAAATTATAAATTTATAAATGGAGCTTCGCTTTTAGCCCTGGCTAAATCTATATATTACTGTATAACCGCCACCCACTTGTAATCGCTATGTGGTAGTAGCCAACTCGAAAGTTTGGCTCCTTTGGCTGCTACACAGTTTTTTCCTTTGTTATGTTTAATTCGATGTATAGTTACCTCTCTTTTTTTTTATCTCTTCTTTTTTTCCTCATTGTTGTTGTATTGTAATTGAATAAGTGTGAATAAATGAACTTGAACTTGAACACTGTTCTCGGTGGTCCTGGCCAACCTTTCCTGAGCTGAGTGGGTTATCCGTGAGGAGATAACTTAATAATACATAGACAACATCATGATCCTCCTTCAGGTGTCATAATGGCTAACTGTAAACAGTGTATGTATACGTTAGAAAAATTGACATCAAAAACAGTGGACTAACGTTTCTGTTTATTGTTTTCTCATTTAGGCTGAGCGAGAGTTGAGACAAAGGTTAAAGGCCGTGTTCAAGAGTTTCATTGACAAAGTTGAAGGAATTACCCACGGACAAGTCGAATTTGATGTTCCGTTTAGAGACCTTGGGTTAGTATAGCCTGAGAAAACAGCCGACATTTCGTGAAGCGACCACTGGTTTCCCCGCGAAATGATGTCTAAGAAACGAGCGTTGAAATTCCATAGTGATGACGTGTCGCTGCCCAGATCTGGGAAGTGAGACGTCATCAGTATGGAATTTCTGCGCTCGTTTCTCAGACGTCATTTCGCCGGGAATCCAGTGGTCGCTTCACGAAATGTCAGCTATTTTCTCAGACAAGGGTTACCAGAACAGACGATGTTGACGTTGTAAAAAAAAACGTCAGTCATCTGCAGTTAATTTTTACGATTTGCTGTTGAGCAAGCGCATTTTTCAGTGGGCAAACACGGCAGGGTGGGGGTGGGGGGAGAGGGCTGAAAATATTGCGGAGGAGTTCTCGACAAGAGGTCGCAGGTTTCAGGAATTTTTTAGTGTATTTTTTTTTTCAGATGTGCGATAGACCACATGTTTGTGCATCATGTCTAACTTTGTTGATGTTTGTTTGGGTAGGTTCATGGGAGTACCCTCTCGAAGCACAGTTTTGCTACAACCGACAACACACTGTTTAGTGAACATTACTGAGCAGGTACGAAATTAGCCGGCTCCCACTCAGACGCTCCTTTGGCTCGTCAAGCAATCCTCGCCAACGAGCGTGGGGGAAGAATGCGTGACGAAGTCCTATGAACGCCTGCGAGGGAGGCTATTGCGACATAAATCTTTTTGTTTAAGTTGCATCAGTGCCATAATGGTCACAGGGCGGAAAATTTGTCTTTTAACAAGAAAAAATGACCGGGTAACCATTATTTCAGTCTTACGTACCAGAAAAGTTGTCGGGCATAGATTATATTGACTTTTTTTATAGTTGTGTAACGATTAAGCGCGATTATGACCGTTCGGTTCGATTCACGATTCGATTTCGCTTCGATTTTTGCATACACTTTCCAGGGTGCCCTCAGTGAGTTATTATATTGTAAAATTAGTATCCAGAACTCTTTAAAATGTGCGGTTTTGATTGTCGAGCAAAGACGATTGCAGTTCGTGCGCCATTTTGTGTGGCCTGGTAAAAATGCTGTCCTTCAACCACCCCTTGAGAATTTACAAATAAGGCAAACCACGTGCGATACGCTCTTTGTCAGGTTCTCATACACGGCGACGAACGGCAAGCGACTGTGAATCCTCATGTTCCTGTTGATATTCTCAAATTGAGGGTTTAGGGTTGCATGTTGTTTACATTGGTATAAGAATTAAGAAACAATTACATAATCGAAATCGAAAGACAATAATCAAAATCGAATCGAATCGCAAGGAATGTGAATTGTTACACCTCTATTTTTTACGAGTGCTATGTAAATCTTCAGCGTTAAAATGATGGTGTTTTGTATTTGCATGATCCGCGGCCCGGCAATCACTAACAGCGCTTAAAACTGACCATATTTATTTATCTATCATAATAGTTTGAACTTGTTAGACTTGATATTTCTTGGCTCTAGTGCTTAAATTAGACCTACCGAGCTTACAGAATGCCAACGCCAATCGCTGAGTTAAAATGGTACGCTTTTTCAGAGTGTTTAATACTAGTCCTTTTTCTCTTTAACAGCCAACATTCATCATTACTTTGGACGAAGTAGAACTTGTTCACTTCGAGCGTGTTCAGGTATGGCTCTTACTAAAATATAGCGGAATATTTTCAGTCGGGGCGCAACCGCGAACTGTTGCCGCGAAAGTACCGAAAAAGATTATAGTTTCAAATCATTGTGAAAAGAAATTTGGGGGGTAACGCTTTACTGCTCATCATCCCTGCAAGCCAATCGGACGTAAGACCATCATACTTGTGATTTGCGCACTTCTTAAGGTTACCCATAGCCTGCGAACAAGCTCTCCGGGGCTCTCGCGCGGCATCCTTTTTCGCCCAAAAGCGCCCCGAAAAGCTTGATGGGAGGCTAGGTTACCCGCTCCGAGCGTTGATTCTCTTGTTGAGTTTGGCGGAATGAATGTGTCCATCTTTATGTCTGTTAATTTTAAACACCACCTTTTATGACGATTTTATGTATAGAGATATGTATTTTTTTGACATTTCAAATCTTTTTATACTCTAGCCTTTGTTCTGTTACAGTCATCTTAACTTTTTAATCCTTCTATGACTGAATCGTGTCCCTTTCCTGTGCTTTTTAGTTCCATCTGAAGAACTTTGACATGGTGTTTGTATTCAAAGACTACAAACGAAAAGTTGAGCATGTGAATGCCATACCTATGACGTCACTGGATTCTGTCAAAGACTGGTTAAAGTAAGTCTTTTGCGTTGCGTGCGAACACGTTGCAACACAGTAATTTGTAAAGTTATTTTGCTAAAGATGTTCAGATAGCTTGAGAAAACTGCCGACTCCATACCCCGCGAAATGACGTCTGAGAAACGAGCGCAGAAATTCCACACTAAAGACGCGTTACTACCTCGATCTGGGTAGTGCTTCTGATTGGCTGAAAATTTGCTTCTTTGAATCAGAAGCACCACCCATATTCGGGCAGTGATGCGTGATCAATATGGAATTTCTACGCGTGTTTCTCAGACGTCATTTCGCGGGGAAAACAGTCGCGGCGTCGCGAAATGTCGGCTGTTTTCTCAGGCTATTTAACAATGAAGGCGACTAATTGTTTTAGTATAATTACATTGATGATTATTCGAGAAAATAAAAGTATTGATCAATTTCCGACTCCAAAACATCAAAAAATCTGGCTGCCATTTTGAAAACTGCTAGCCTTCAATGCTATAATCACCGCGCGGTGATTATAGCGGGATAAAGCGAAGCTCCTAGCCAATCACAGCGCTCTATTTTCGATAGTCATCAATGTAATTATACTAGATTTATATAGGATAACTCAAAAACTGTTGCTATGTGCCGCAGTCACTTTTGTTGAAGAGCAAGGATTGGCACAGTTGGCCTGATTACGCGGCCATATGCATATTTAGTATAATTACATTGATGATTATGGAAAATAGAGCGCTGTGATTGGCTAGGAGCTTCGCTTTATCCCGCTATAATCACCGCGCGGTGATTATAACATTGAAGGCTAGCAGTTTTCAAAATGGCAGCCAGAGTTTTTGATGTTTTGGAGTCGGAAATTGATCAATACTTTTATTTTCTCGAATAATCATCAATGTAATTATACTAAAACAATTAGTCGCCTCAGGCGACGTGAATATTATTCACGTCGAATATTCACGTCGCCTTCGGCGACTAATTGTTAAATATTCCCTGGTGTGACCTCAAATCCTTGTTTCGACTTCTTTCCTTTTCGTGTAGCTTTACTGATATACCCGTAAAACGGAGCTTTTATGGAGAGAGGGGGTATCAGAACCACCTTCGGCCTCTGGTTTGTTAGTTAAAGGAAGAGTATTTCGAGCTACTGAAGTAAAATAACTCTGATTATTATTCACTTGTTTACGTTTTCGCAGTTCATGTGACATTAAATACACAGAAGGTATTCAGAGCTTGAACTGGGCCAAGATCATGAAAACGATCAACGATGACCCTGAAGCTTTTATTGACAATGGCGGATGGAGTTTCCTTGATCCTGAAAGTAGTGTGAGTGAACTATGCTACCAAGACCGCTTTCCATGAAAAAGTTCTAATTCCCTTCCCACCCCTCCCCCACCAAAACAAAAACATAAGCCTATGTCCAGTTCAACCTCGTTCCCAGGTTCTCTCTCCTACCCGTCGAGAGACCCTGGTTGGGTCTGGTCACGTGTCTCTCAGAATCTGGGAGATTACAAACAAACGACTTGGGGGAGGGGCGGATAAGTGTGAGATTTGTCTCTACAAAGCGTACACTTCGAGATCAGTGGAAACTGCGTATCCGACCTTGTCTGAAGGGTCCTGTTTTTTATAGTTCCCGGACTAGTCAGGACAAAACCTCGAACGCCGAATCCTTTAACAGCGAAAGCGTAACTTCCTGCAGAATATCTGGATGTTTATCGGATGTTGCAAAGCAAATCACGGATTCACCACTTGTGCAGTCAAAAATATTTTAGGCGGTTGTATTAATATACCGAAACGCAGTAGGCTTAAATTGCCATTTCTATGTTATGGAGGCCACCTTTAGAAAGCAAACGTATGTATTTTCAAAACTATGATTATGCAGTTCGAAGCGGGGCCATTAGAGCTAAAATATTATTTTGACCGAGAATATAAAATGAATCCTCTGCTCTCAACGTAACTGCTTTGCTTTGTCAGCGCTAATGGTTTAGGTTTTGCATATACTGATTCGGGCCGATTACCAGCCGCTGTCATCGACAAACATTGATTCTTTCAATGCAAGTTCAACGAACAGGGATTTTCCCTTCAATGCGGATAAACACGCGCTTGTGTGTCTTACTCAGGATCGTAGATTTTAGTATCTAATTGTTATCATCGGCTTAACTGCGATAACACGAGTTTTTTATTTCTCCGCTGGTAATTCGCTTGTTTATCTTGTGATAGCTCTGTTTAGGCAGAAATTTGCCGAATTTCAGTCATAGTTGGAGGCTTAGTAAATCTGTCTTGCCCTTTCGATCATTGCGTGAACAGTGAAAACGAACCAGACAGAAAAATTGAGAGACAAAGGACTCCTCCCTCGGAATTAATTTTATTCTGGAACCACGTGACCAGACCCAACCAGGGTCTCTCTCTCTCTCGCTCCGTAGGGACGGGTAGGAGAGAACCCTGGGAACGAGGTTGTGTCCAGTTGAAACACAAAAATTTGGAGCAAATCAACCACGTTCGTTCAACCCACAACCCCTTGTTTTGGCGCTCTTACGAAGGGTTAAAGCACGAAATGTCACCCTTTCAATCTTTTTAAGGTAGCGTTTCTACAGCTTTTGCTGTTTCTGTTGTTATTGTTGGTGTTGTTGTTGGTGGTGGTGTGGATGTGGGTGTTGCTGTGTTGCGACCATCACCCATCCACCTCTCTCACCCCTATACATTAGGGAGCGTTAGCAACGACAACTTAAGATGTTTTCGAACTTTGTCGAAATTATTCCGACCCGCTTAAAATGTCATGATCAAATGTAAGTGAATTTCTCTAGAACTGAATTCTTGGGGTCCTAAACCAAGTTTAGAAGGAGAAACAAAAATTCTTCAACTTGTGTTTACGTCCTCCGTAAAACGTCGTATGTGGGAGTTTCACGTCGTAGGAGTGCTGTGACGTCGGACATGATGATGCACGTGCAGAGTTGTTGTTTCAGTTTGCTTATTTTGATTTTGTCGTCGCCGTTGTCGTCACCGTTGTCGTTGCTGAAGTTCGTTCACTACGATGTTATTTCAGGGAAGTGAGAAGGATGACAGTGAAGGGGATCCAGAAAGTGATTATGCTCCTTCAGAAGAGGACGATGAAGACGAATCTTCTCAAAGCCAATACTCTTCAGAGACGGAGACAAGCGAATCAGGCTCTGGTAAGCGGGACGCGGCTTGGCTCAGTATTTACATTTTTATCCATTGTTGCTTTAATAACGACGTATATAATCCTAGGCACAAAGAAAACGACAGCCACTCGTGTATATATATACATATATATATATACACCCGTTTTCAGAAACGTTTTCATATGGAGAGATATATAGATAGATATATACTTTTGTTTTCTTGCACGTGCGCCCGTGTGTATTTTTCACTTGTTATTGTCCAACTTGTGAAAAAACTCGGTTCAACGATAAATTTTTTCTTCGTCGGGTTTTTTGTTCCAATTTGAAAAGAACATGTCGTTTTGAGTTTTTTTTTTTTTTTTTTTTTAAATGCACGCGCCCTGCAATACAAATTTGCAAGGGCGAATTACATAGCTGATTTTGGGAATGAGAAAAGCATCCCGCGAAGCAGCTGAGTTATACGGCGTCACCGAATTGGTAGGCCAAATGCCATGGCATCTGCAGCAAGTGACGAAGCATTTTTATTGATGGAGTGTATTAAAAAATGCGCTGTTCAGGGGCGTGCTTAAGAAAAATTGTAAACTAACTTAAAAGACCTTGAAAGCATTTGTGGCCGAGAGTTTATTCTGTCTTCAGAATACACGTGCGCACGTGCGCCCGTGTGCACTTTCGCTTGTTATTGTCCAACTTGTGAAAACAAGTTGGTTCAACGATAAATTTTCTTTTCTTCAGGTTCTTTGTTCCAATTTGTCGATAAAAAAATAATGCACGAATATTGTCTGCAATTCCCTTGATTTGCGTTCTCTTGAAAATTAAAGAATGCGGAATTCGGTCAGTTATAGGTCATATAATTGTTGTCGTTACCGAATAGGGGGAAAAACATCAAAGATTTTCCTTTTTAAAACAACGCAGATAAAATGAAAAAAAAAAAAAAGTATTTTCGAAACCGTTGATTCTTTTTTTTTTCCGAGAAGGAAGATGTGATTGTGGATGACCATATTGGATATGTGGGAAGGAGCAACAATATTAAAGCAGTTGTTAAAACGGACTAAGACGTTCATAGAAGCAGACTTTATCATAACCATGATGAGCTGGTCATATATGTTAATGTCTCGCTTTTTTTCATGTAAAATCACGACATGTATAAGGCAACGTCTCACTGAAGACAGAATAAACTCTCGGCCACAAATGCTTTCAAGTTAGTTTACAGTTTTTCTTTAAAGCACGCCCCCTGGACAGCTCATTTTTTAATACACTCCATCAATAAAAATGCTTCGTCACTTGCTACAGATGCCATGGCATTTGGCCTACCATTTGGTGACCCCATATAACTCGGCTGCATCGTGGGATGTTTTTCTCATTCCCAAAATCAGCTATATAATTCGTCATTGCAAATCTGTATTGCAGGAAGCATGCATTTTTCTAAAAAAAAAAAAAACGTAAAACGACATGTTCTTTTCAAATTGGAACAAAAAACCCGACGAAGAAAAAATTTATCGTTGAACCGAGTTTTTTCACAAGTTGAACAATGACGAGTGAAAAATGCACACGGGCGCACGTGCAAGAAAACAAAAGTATATATATATCTCCATATGAAAACGTTTTTGAAAACGGCTGTATATATATATATATATATAGCAAAATCATGTTTATTTTTTGCCGGAGCAAGCAAAGTCGCATCAAAGGGGAGCCAACATCGAGGCCGTTCCCCCCTGATGCTGCCCACGGGTGGGAATGGGTGGTGGGTGGGTAAAAACAAAGGCGAGTTATCAGGTCTAAGGCGAGTTAACAGTGATGTAGCCGATAACAAAACTAGCGCACATGATTAGGGGCACAGTCAATGGATAACTAACGGATGCTACGTATCATATCGCCATTGAACGGTATCCAATACCAGTGTTCTCCTTATCAGGCGGTAACCAGTAAATTTACCGTCTGAAGTAAATGCCTCGTACTGTAAATTACGGACCGAGTTTTTTTCCATCGATTTATGGCCCAAGCGCGAAGCGCGAGGGCCATAAATCGATGGAAAAAAAGGAGGATCCGTAATTTACAGTACGGACCGAAAAAACGAGGCTAGTAAGATGTTTATTATATGGCTTCTTCCAGTTTGGGGGACCGGAAACAAGTGCAGGACGCGCGATTTGACAATCATTTGACGGGCGTCAAGAAAGAAAGTTTTTATTGGCTCACGAAAACAAAAGCACATAACAAAGGGTTTCCGAGAAAGTGAAAACAAATTCGCCATGTTGAAAAAGTTTATTTGGTCAAAACTAAGAGCGCTGTAACTTTTAGCTCTTTAATTTAACGCTGGAGTATTGTGGAAACCGGGAACTGTGTCTATCTCGAAGTCGTTTATATCTTTCCTCCATTGGCCCTTATAAAAAGAAAAAAACACTGCAAAAGGTAAAAAAGCTTTTCAAGGTAAGTTTGTTGTCATTGTCGAAGGATTCGCTCGTTAATTTTTTTTTGGGAAAACCTCTCGAATTTCTGCCAGTTCATTCTCGTCTTCAAGCGTGATCTGCTTTAAAATTTTCAAACACGGACCATATTTTCTTCCACGGATAGGTTACGATTTAGTTTCTACATCAGCTTCGTTCTCATACAAACAAAGCTAGGTTAAAATCTGGAAAGGCAAAGTCAACATCCCAGTCCTCAGGCTTTTCAGACATATTTTAAAGTATATTCGGTCAAAACTAAGAGCACTGTAAGTATTCACTCGCCAATGTGACGCTGGAGTCCGTTTTGAAAACTGGACATTGTGTCTGGCTCGGAGTCGTTTCTATCTTTCTTTCGTTGGTCTTTGGAAAAACACTGCAAATGACAAAGAAGCTCGTCAAGATGATCGGGTGCAGGCATGTTTGTTATCATATTTGTCGAAGAATTACTCATTTTCTTTTAGGCAAAACATTTCGAATCTCTGCCAGTCGATTTTCGTCGTCTTAACTGTGTACTACGATAAAATTTTCAAACACTGACTAGAACCCTCTTCGATAAGATTATGAATTAGTTTCTTCATCGCTTTCGTTCACAAATAAACACAGTTTAAAATGTTGAAGGACAAAGTCAAAATCTAAGTCCTCAAGGTTGATAGACGTCTTGTAACTTAATTTTAACCTTTTTTTTCCGAGGTAAAGAGATTTAGAGCTCGGAAATGAGCTTTTTCTTTGAAAATTTGGTCCGTATAGCAAGTTACGAACCGCAAATTGACCAATCGCATGGCGAAAACAGACTCAGCCATATAATAATACCTCTTACCGCCTGCAGGTTTACTAAAATTTAAGAAGTGTTAAAAAATACGCAAGTGAGTTGTGATCCGATCCGATTCTCACAAGTAAATGAATGAATATATGAAAAAGTAGTAAAGTATACACCGCCTTTCTTTTTATGGGCCACGCATTTTGGAAAGAGCGCCTTGAAGACAGAGTATGTTACGCGGGTAATCTTTTAGAGGACGGGTAGCTTGCAAACTAAACTGAACGCAGGGTTGTCGGAACAGCAACAAGAAGATTTATTCCAAAAATGAACGTAGTTTCCACGAAGTAAAACTCCACAACAGCACTTAACTCGATAAACTTACACGGCCTCTGCCAACTTCAATAAAATCACACGGCCTCTGCCAACTTGATAAACACTGCTTCAGTCACACTTGACTACACACGGCTGACGTGAAACTCTCTTCGCTTGTGGTAAACTAGTTGAAACTTCACTCGGACTCGCTTACTTATATACATTTACAATAATAATCTAGAAGTTTCTAAATAGTCTAATTATAGAAAGATTACAAAAAGATTACAAAATATACCGTTTTAGAAACACTTACACAATATCCTAAAATAAACAAATTACGAACTCTCGCGAAGCTTCTAGAAAGTCACGCTAGTCACGCAACAGAGTTTTTCGTAACAGAGTAAAATTATTGGAATCAAACATTCTAAATTGTTGCCTAAAGAAAACAATGGCCAATTTGCTTAAAATAAAGATGATGTTTCAGAGAACTTAGCTCCAAAATTTCGCAGCAAGGGCCGAGCCATGTCCCTCACTCTACTATCCCCCCTCCCCCCGGGAAAGTGCGCCTCTGGCACATATCCTGTGCCTTACCGGCCATGAATCGTCCCTAACCTTCTGAGCTAAACTTTAGGGAGAACACTGCAATACCTCACATTTTCCTTCTTTTAGACTTTGATGAAGAGATGGGCAGCGAAGAGGAGAGCGGGAAGGACTGGTCTGAGTTAGAGGAGGAAGCTGCGAAAGGTAAACTACAAACACTTCGATTTGTAATGGTAACAGGAGTGAATGGAGTCCAATTCGGTCTGTAATCATATATCATATGAGTGATTAACAAAGTCGGACGACCGCGTGGCGGGAGTCTGATTTGTTTATTCACGAGTATGATTACAGACCGAACTGATTGGACGACACGAAGTTCTGTTACCAAGTAATCATAACTATAACAAAATTTGTAATGTTTTAAGGTTTTTAAAATTTAAACACAAGATATTCCGAGAGTTTTTTGCCAGCAGTGAAAAAAAAAAAAATTCAAGTGGGCGCGCGCTGTGGCGTGTACTGTTCATTTACTTAAGCATGACGCATGCTGTCCTATTACACTGTCCTATTAGTGCTGAAATCAGGACAGCTGATAGCCAATCAAATTTGAGAATTTTGTCATAGTTATGATTATCACTGTCACTGTTTTCTCGATTTAGATTGCGATTTAGATTTAGAGCACTGAGTGATAAAAAAAAGCCATCACAATAGTGCTAAACTCCTACCTGAGGCTAACATCAGTTTTCTCCTTACAATGTCGATATATGATCGATGCGTGATCGATACATGATCGATACGTGATCGATATCTTAGGTTATGACAATTAATAGACTCATCATTTAAAGGAAATTGCTTTGATCTTTTATCAAGTTCTCTCAGCTATATTTTCATGAAAATCTATGGGGACCAGATTGGAGAGTTGGTATATGCCTATTATCCAGAGACTGTTACATCCCAAGTAGTGCATAAACCTCCCACAAAATATAAGTGAAAGTGCTTTGAGACGGAGCCTGCAGTTTTTCTTTCTTGTCCGAGGAGACTAGATGGTCTAACAATTGTTAGATGGAATAAGGGCGGCAACTCTTCTCAGTTATTTTAAGTGTCTGACTGTTGATTCGGCTGGGAACCGACCCAACCAATTGAGCTACCGATCATTCTCACGTACCAAATTGTGTTTTTCTTTCTTCAGCCGACCGCGAAAAAGGACAAGAAGAAACGCCGACCAAAAAAAGGAAAAAGCCGAGCAGCAAACACGATACTCCACGCAGCAAAAAACGGAAGCGTTGATCAATGTCAAAGTAACTCAGCGATACCGACCAATTCTTGCCTGGAGCAGGGTGAAGCAACTTGCCAGGAAATGATGTTTTGGCGCTCTTATGCCCGTGTGCGTAGAACTGTTTTAGAAGATAAAGAGCCTTTTATGGCCTACAGTAGACCCACACTGTTGAGCACGTCAACTCTGTGCACTCTAATATTCCATTCACATAAACACCTAGGGTATTTCGTTCGACTCTGTTCTATATCGGTTATTTTATCTCAATTTTTCTACAGGTGTTGCAAGACATAGCCTGCGAAAACATCCATTTCTCCTCGCTGTTCGCCGCTGGGGACGTTTCGCGCGGAGCCCGAACTTCTACGACTCAGCGGCAGAAATTCCATACTGATGACGCAAATCAATGTTTACTTAATAAATCCGGTAGTCATGGGGTTCCAAATTTAAATTTATTCAATTTTAGGTTTCTCGTGGTCGATTTTGCTAAAGTGTTGTTTTCATCTGCGAACAAGCTCCAGCAAAACTCAAGTGCTTGTTCTAGAGAAGACTATATTCCAGGGGCACCCAACGAGGATATAGTTGAAAACCACTTAACATAGCATTGTTGAACGTATTTTAGTATTTAAATGGTAGATATAGGCATATTTTTATCCCCTAAAAACTTCTCATCTGTTCGGATTTCCTAGCTGAAAGTCTAGTGATCCAAAAATTATAGGGATCAAAACTTACCTTTTCGAAAATTTCAGCCAGAAAAAGGCTCGCGAAAATTCTAGGTAGCCTTTTTTAGGGTAAAAATCCGTGAAAAATGGGTAATTATACCATGTTTTAGACGTTCGAAAATCCTAGGAGCGGTAGGCAAGCAAGAAATTTTGCAACAAATGTTCCGAAAATTCTAGATCCCAAATCGTCTTCCGAACAGATATTTTCCGAAAATTGCCGTTGGGTGCCCCTGTATATTCCACAAATATTGACGGTTTTGTTGAGATTCATCGCTTTCATTTGACGTTTTGTGGCCTTTTGTCTTGTCTGTCATTCGTAAACAATAGCGAAAACAATGTAACTACTCCGTTGACCAATCAGAGTTTCTGACCGGATTCTGGATATATTTTGCGTCATTAGTATGGAGTCGCAGACGTTCCTCTGCGCGAAACGTCCCTAGCGGCGAAGAGCGAGGAGAAACGGATGTTTCCGCAGGCTATGCAAGACATTTAGAATAATTGCTCTCCCCAGGATTTGTTTCTGTAGTGAAAGTGTGAATGAGATGAATGGTGACAGCCTGAGTTTGTATCACGAAGGATTTGCGCGGGTGAAAAGAGGTCGGCAGGCCGCAGGAAAAGGGAAAATTGGGGAAAAAATCCTCTTGTCACCCGTCTAAACGTTGGGTGTTTTGCAAATTCAATGTAATTGTTGTAGTGGCTCACTCAAACAACGCTCGCTCGATGGCCAAAAACGGTGCCTTAACGGCAAGCTAACTTGATTTCAAACTTTTTTTTGTAAAATGTGCCGTTTTAACTTCCAACTACAAAGTACCCAAAGCTGAGATAAAATACTAATAAATGTGAAAAATACCACACTTTGGACAGATTAGTAAAAACTTGTACAGTTTATAAACATTGCCAGAAGAAAACATTGTTCAACAACTTCTATTTCAATGTGTAGTTGTTACCCGTGAGGATTGAATTTCTAACACTTTACTAAGAATCATCATGTACAGCTTTATCGACAGTTCCTTAGGAGTATATAAGTAATTGGTTGTAGCTTTTTAAGTGATTAAAAAACGTTAAATTAGATCGTCGTCAATTGTTGAAAGTTCGGAACCAGCTTGTAATTTGAACAGTCAAGTACCACCACAAATTTCAGTCTCGGTAACTTTCATTTGATTGTTACAGTATTGCTGGTTTGCACGTGACGTCAGGGCGGCCATGTTGAGGGTCAAAGAACAAAAGCATTTCTCTCCTCTGGGAAACTCTAGTTTCATGTAAATTCTTCGAGAAAAAATTCTGTTGGTTTGACCTCCAACATGGCCGACTTGTCAAGTAGTTGCAAATCAAGAATTGTATCTCTTGCTTCATAAGAAAGTGGACACACTGAGAAGGCGTCGTGTATGAAACACTGGAATTATTGAACCATTTTGCAGTTGTAGAATCTCCTCAGTATATGTGCAACACTAACTGCACGCGATAAATATCATCGCGGTGTGTCTACCATCTACAACATCGTATGCAATAACGAGACGCAAATAGCCAGTCAAATGTCACTCATTTTTAGCTCATGGATGACGTAGTCATGCCATGGGCTTTTGGAGGCACTCGAATGGCACTCGATCACTCGCTCACTCACTTACTCACTCGATTTTCATTAATTTATTCATTAAAGTAAGATTAAACACTTTACTCTTACCTCCCCTACTTAGTATTACTTTTGTTCCAATTGCCTTTTAAGCATATGTTTGGAATATTCTAGGGGGTACTAGTAAGGCGAATTTTTTTCCCGACACATCAATTATAGAGATGGGTTTTGTTTAAATGGAAATTTTCTTTTAAGAACACTGATAATATCATCCGCAAGAAATGGACTCAGAATTGTTAAAATGACATTGAAATAATTGAGTGTGGATCATTGTTGTATTTTTGGACGAATTGTGCACATTTGTTCCCGATATTATACTTGATATGGAGAAGATGCGATCAACAGGAGTGTGACTGTGAAAGAGCTATTGCAGCCTGACGATGGGATTTCGTTCAGCGAAAAGCGAATAAGCCAAACAGCCTTTTAATCACTGCAAAAAAACGTTCCTCGTATTGTTAAAGCGACATTGAGGAGTATCTATTGTGGTTTATTCAGTTATTTGGACGAATCCATTCGACCATATGTCTTCGTATGCAAACAGGGAATGAATTAATCATTTTGTGTCAACTAGAAGCACAGGTTTTAGAACCAACAAGCGTTACGCTATTTTGCTTGAATTCTTAGGTGATCTTTGCCTTGAAGTGGGCTTTTGTTTGTCGGGTGATCCATTTAGCAGTGCTATTAATGTAATGTCTACAAGAAATGCTGCGCTGGTATAAACAAGTCTCTAGAACATTCAGGTGGAAAGGCAATCGGATACTTCGATTGCGTTTAAATTACTTGGCTAGGTCAGAGCACGTACTGCTTTGAGCTTAATCCTTTTTATTAAAATAGTTTTTAGCTCCTGTTCATCAAAAGCGCATTCTAAAGCAGTTCAATTTAGCCATAAACGCCTGCATTCTGTATTTAATAAAGCTCGTACTACATATACTAACCGTTACGTACTCACTATGGAAACATTTATTTAAAAGCATCGCACTTTTAGGAAACCTTCGAGGTCCATTAAAATAATTGTTTAAAACCACGGTTTAAAGAAAACTCGTGCTTATGTAAAACTTTGCTATTTTACAAGAAAGTGCACTGTCGTTCGGAAAGTGTTTGACAGTCACATGAGAAAGCAAATTATTTTACAACTAAAAAGCCTTAATAATTGCTTTTAAAAGTGATCTTTGCTTTGTAAGTAGAAATGCTGCGCTGATAACAAGTTTCTAGAATATTCAGATGCACATGCAATCGGATACTTCGAGCCACGCTGTATTTTGGCAAGTCCATACACAATGAACCGTTCAAAAAGATTTATGTTTTTCTTTGATTATTGAACTGTCTTTTCTACACCAATTCAATTCATCCATGAGCTCGCTCCTAGGAGCCTTTGATTTTTACTTTGACCGCCTTCTTTAAAGGATACCTGATTAAAACCTTCAGATAAAAGCCCTGCCGCTTGCGACCCACAAGAAGGTGTGTCGCTCTGCCATAATAACTGTCTCTATCTCATCTTCAGGCTCTTTCCGAGGATTTTTACGTGTGAAGCGCGAAATGATTTACGAGAAACTATAACAGACAGGACCAATAAGGGGCAAACCAGCTGCGGTATAAAATAAAACAATATACTTAATGAAGGAGAGCGTTAATTCAGCACTTGTTCAGTTAGTGTAGCTTATATTTTACTCCAACGCTTTCCTAGAAAACAGCTTCTAACAATTCATGTATTACGGGAATTACGGATTATATAAACTCGCAACCATTGTTGCCTTTCTCGTTTTGAACGGGTCAGACATACTGGACTGAAATTTATAGTTTAGGAGCCTCTGCCTATCTTCAATTCATTATCTAATTATAGAGAGTACTTTCTGAAATCAGTTCTTTTCTAGTAAACTATGCGATAAGAGAAGTGAAGAAGTAACGATAATTGAAAACGAAAACAAACAAACGCCGTTTGTTAAACTTAACTGCAAAAGCATTGTTTTTATGATTTCAAACTACGTAACTATGTAATTAATATATTGACAAGGTTCTGAAAGGTTCTGAAGGAAACCTTTTAAAGCTCTATTATAATATGAGAGAATTGGAGACCATTAAAATTTCCCGCCCCTTTAAATTAAAATGGAATCTTGCACAACACTGTTTAAAATAATAGTCTGACTTCAGTAAACGGGTTAAGTTGAGCGTATTAATTTCTTTTTTGACTAACTTTTCTTTATACAAATTCGCTACATACAGCATTCATTCCTTTCGTTCTACAAAGTCGTACTACTTATTTATGCGAGATCTTTGCGGTCCTTTTTCAAGTTGCAATGATCCTTTTTCTGCAATCACATCCGTAGCCGGAGGCAAACGTAAAAATAACGTAAGTGTAGAAAATTATTCCTAAGAAAACTGGAATATTTTTTAACGCTTCCTTCGTTGCAAATGACTCTGCGGTTTTCCAAATTACGTGAGGGTACACCCTAGCTTAAACAGGTTGCTGACCCGGCGGCCGTTTCGTCTGTTTCCATATTAAGTCATTAATAACTGCCAGGTACTATTTATGGAGTACATGACTGTATTCTCAGACCAATACAAGTGATAATTTGAACTGAACAAACAACTCAGATTTGTTAAGATCGCAAACCTCTATTTTAATTGAAGTTGAATAACAAAAATTGAACCTCGAGCTTTACTTTAGGCAAAGTTTTCTTTACATGTTGTCGTAAACAAAAAGCCTTAACGTTGCTAAGACAAACCGCAATCGAAGACAATCATCATTCGTGTATGCAAGTATATTGCACTCTCTCTCAAGGGCCGCCGTTATTGGTGTTTATTTTTTGAAAGCCCTTTATTAAATTATAAAACCAATGTTTAATATCACGCGAACATGACTCAAACACAATTGTGCGAACATTGAAAATGTAGAAGAAAATATCTGAGATGTAACGTTAAGTGAACGAGCGTATCACGATAGAAGGTCTTCAGGGACGGATCAAAACGATCCCCGAGCTGTTGTAAAACGTGGCAACTTAATTCTGTCGCGAAAGGCAAACTGTCGGAGAAGCGTTTAAAGGAGACTTGGATGGAAGGAATTCATACAGAAAAATACTTCAGGTCTACTAGTCCAACGACTCAACCAACAACATCACCAACAAACATTTTCCCTGCCGCAGAGCCAACACCAGACTGGAACAAAGCTAAGGAACTATGGGGAATAGCGTGGCATATACACTGGATCGGTATGGGAGTAGCGTTTAGTGCCTTGGCCATCATCTCTGTTGTATCTTTGGTGCAATTGAACTCGCACCGGCGTGTCGGTCGTAAACCCCTGACCGTGGCAATAAATGCACTCCTGTTGGTTTTGGGAATCACACGTGCCTTGTATCTCTTTGTGGATCCGTATGAATCAAGACAGAACGGAGTTAAAATGCCTCGTTGGGCTGCCCAGTTACTTTACAACATCTCTTTTCCCTGCTTATCCTCAGCGTTTTATTTAATCTTTTTAGTTTTCCTTGAAGTAGCCAAAATTCGAGTGGTATCTAAGAAGCTACACAATGCGCGCTTTCTCGTCGTTGTCATATCTGTACATTTTGCCATTGTCCTGTTTGCAGAAGTCTCCGGGATCATCAAACCCGATTTCGCGGTGCCATTCATCATTTGTCAGCTGTTTTTCATTGTCTGGGGCTTGCTCCTTTCGGCAAGCTTCATTTTTGGAGGTCTCAAAGTGATCTGTCATGCAAGGAACGTTAAAAGACAGCTGACAACGCTCAGAGAAAAGCACCAAGAGAAGAGTGTTAAAAGTCCTCAAAATAAGTTAGGAACCAATGCCTCTAAAGTGGCAAAAATAACTCTTGTTACAAGCGGCCTAGGTCTTGCTTGGAGCATCATCCAGCTATATTCACTTATAGATGTATATAATTTTTACCGCGATACTTTACGGCCTCCACCACCATGGCTATGGTGGTCGTTCCAAACCTGTTTTCGCTTGGTTGAGATCGCTATGGCCTGCACGATAGTTTATTGTGTTATGCAGCCCTCACATAGAAATCGCGCTAGTTCCTCTAGACGGAAGTCTACAACCCGTGAGAATATTCTCAGTGAAAAAGCTACTTTGGACACAGTTTAAAACTGCGTCTTCCTCAAGAGTGCTGGAACATTCAATCCGCCGCACATCAAAAAAAGAACAGGATGCTGAATTTTGTTTTGTTAAAGGTAGACAAAAACTAATCATTAACCACCTAGTATTAAATGACCACTGCATATCCACAATGTTACAAACTTAGATACTGTAGATAGGCTCAGTAACTTTCATGTGAAAGAAGACATGTTAAACTTTATTTACGGACTTTGCAGTTTGAAATTTGAACTGTTTTTATATACATATAGCAGGTACTGCATATAACAGCTTATAATTAATGGTTCGCCCTGACCCTGGGAACTAAACTAACAAGGAGGTATACTGTAAAAGTAACTCAAGCTTTTCTACTGAGTCATTACAAACTGAACGCGGGTCGTCAAGAGTTATTTGCCAAACATGTATATGTTCTTACGGTCAGTTGAATGAATATTTGGCAGTGAACACAACTCTGACGAGGTAATTCTCGCCGGAACCTTTTGAGGCTTTTCTGAAATGTTGTGCTGTGCCTCCTTCTAAATTTTCGCCATCTTCGTCCTAGTAACAGTTGACCGGCCCTTTGTAGTGAAACGTAATAGCAAACTGCGTTTCGTCATTGAAATGTATTAGGAAAAAATGTTAATACTTATTGGCCTCTTAATGTAAACACGAGCGTTATATAGATGATCGAGCGATCCACGTGCGCGTTGACCCGGTATCTTTAGGTTAAAGTTGTTCAGTCACAACCTTGCCCTCAGTAAAAGTGATAAATAAATGCGTACAGTGCGTTATGTTTAGCAGGTATCTTCTCTCAAAGATATTTCTGGGTCTGCCGGTTCTCCATTGAAAACAAATTGCAAAGTTGTAATTGTAATCAACATACTGGTCCTCACCTGTCAAGTCATGTGTACTGTCTCCAACTTCAGCAATTTTGTCAAGCAATCATACCCCCGGCTCATGCATGCGGAAATCTCAAAAGCTTGCGCAATGAGGAGCATTTTCAAAGAGTTCGATCGAAAAAGAGCTATAAGTGGCACGAAATGTCAATTTTCCAAACTGAGCCAAACAAGCGAAATCTATAAAGGAAAGAATGTTCAGTTTTAAGTACGGTTTAATTATTTTAGTCGTCATAAGACATCAGAATCATGCAAGCGTTCAGAGACTGTCTGACTTAAATGCAGATCGGTCGAGAAAACACTTTTTTAAACTTTAATCTCTAAAGTTCCTTAAGTTTCTGTTATTATTATTTATTATTCTTATTTTTATTTTTATTTATTTCATTTTAGTTTTTGTCATGCTGGTTTCCATTGAGAAAAATCGGTCGTATATGGGTATTAAGGAAGTTATGACATGCCGCATAACCAATATATGTGCACGCCCCTGATTAGGTGGTTAATAACAGCAAGCATGTATTTGTCCTCGGGAAATGAAATTTTCTCGCCTGCACGCAAAAAAGCTCGGTCATGCTTATGGCGTGCGATAAGTGAGACGGAGGCTAATATCATGCGTTTTCCGGGTGTCCCTGTTTTTGACACTTGTCTGGACTTAAAGGGTTGTGTCACAAGGGTATTGTTGTTTTAACTCAGTCAATTCTGTGCTGAAGCCATTACGCAATGTCGTTGCCCATTCAAAGAATGCTCCCGCAGAGTATAACAAACGAGGCATCAGGGAGCACTAACGATGTTATTGATCTTTTTGTGGTGATTTTTGCAGACCGCAAAGTATTAAGACAGAATCCACTAGAAAATTGAGTAATTTTAATTCTCAGTGGACAAAAACCTTTTACCAATGATAATTTAAAATTATTCTGGTATAAGGTTTTTGTCCACTGAAAATTAAAACTACTCAATTTCCTGGTGGATTCCGTCTTTTAAGTTTTAAAAAACTTGAAAATGTTGGGCCAACTTTTTCAAGTTTTAATCTACTTGCATCCTTGCCATCCGCTACACAGACGTCAGGAAACAATTTCCATGCCTAAATATGGACCACTAGATTTGGAACTCAATAAACGGGAAAAAAGCCTGTGGTTAGGATGCCGGAATTTTACACAGTGTTTCCGGGTTCAGTTTGTCTTTACTTTCCTTATAAAGCTGTTTGAATCAATCATTACATTCTAATTGCACTAGAATTATTGCTACCTAGCTGAAAACAAGTGCGAGACGCAGAAGACTTGTTTTCATCGTTCTCATGGAAAATGAAATGTGAAGAAAAATTGCAATCAAAACGGAAATCTAGTAACAGGTGGACTTCCCTGAAGTGTGCGGCATTTCTGACACGGTTTATGATTTTTCACGGGTTGATCTTTTCCCTTCTGTCTCTTCTTTTTGTGAATTTTAGTTCAGCTTTTTTTAATACCTTGTTTGTTTTGTATCACGTCTGCATGTTCCTTGGCTGTATCAAGTGTACACTTCTCTGTTCAGTATTATAAATAAATACGTTTTTCAAAGAGATGTTTGAACGAAGACGATAATTAATAAAATTCTATTTATAACACCTGTTTACAGTGTTAAGGATACATGAAAGGGCCGTAAATATTTCTCGCCCTTTTTGTTTCATTCTTAAAAGATTGCATCCATCACTGAAAGAACAATATTATAGACAAAACTGATGTGCAAACTGAGGCCCTCTCATTAAAGCCGTGTAATTATAAAACTAGTGAGACACTTCATGCGTTCAAAATTTCGTGTCTTTGTTCAACATTATACACAGTTTTTTGGAGGATTTGCATCAAATTTCAGTGTTCCAAATTTATAGATGGCAAAAATCATTACAGTACAATCAGTACAATGTAGTAAACAAATTTTAAACACTACAGCTTTTAAAAATGTTTACCCTTTGGTGTGACAGAGGTGGGGGGGGGGGGGGGGGGGTTGCATGCAGATTTTGCTTTCTGCGCTAAAGAAGACTGACATCCAACCACTTTTTGACACATGCAAACTGCCATCAAAGAATAATAAAAGTAAATGTCATCAACCCCGACCTCATATATTTTCTACTGTAGTACTTAAAGTATACTACAATAGAAAATATTTTTAACAGCTCGAAGCTTATAATGATATGATGAATTGTAGTAGTCACAGAAAATGAGTTAAATTTTGATTATCTGCTGACAAAAATCTTTGTTACATCGCTTAATAATATGTTTTAAAAATGGGTTTTAAAAGTCCCATTTTACCTGATCTTCTTTTACATGATCATCCTCCTTCTAAGCCAAAAGTCTATGTTATGCTTTTTCATTACTCTCTGTCTCTACAAAGTCCCCATAAAAATAAAACCCTCTCGTAGGAATCCATAGCTATAATTAGAAGATGCTGTCAAAACCTAATGGCATCTTTTGCTATTTTTTCCTTTCGCAGTTTTGTTTAATTTGGCGTTGTTCCGCTTTCACCGTAATGGTTGAAAAATGGTGTTTTGAGTCTCAAGCTTCTCTCTCCGCAAAATCTTAAGAAAATGCTGGCCTCCCCTAAACTGATCAGTCTTTATCACGGTTCTTGATCTTTGTGAGAGACAAAATTAATCGACTTAAGCATGCACTTTATGGAATTAGTATACAAGACTTTCAAGGCTTATATTTCCTTAATAGATATTTTTTTCTTAAAATAAAATAATGAAGTCGTCTTTTTCCGGCTTAATTAAAAGAATTTTGTAAAAACATGTTTTCTAATCTATTCAGAGCTGATATTTTTATCAGTAGTGCCTTTTCTCTGTTTTAATACGCACACTGGCGTTTCAGACCGTGTACTCTGAAACAACTTTAGTTAAATTCCAGCCTGAGGTTCGATGTTTTCTACGACTCGAAAGGTAAGGTTTGTATTTGCAAGGGCTTTGCGAGTTTTGGCAAACAGTCCCAAAATGTAAAATGGTAATTATTATTTGGACATAATTTGCTTTGCCTTCACTGCACGACTTCAACGTGAAACTTGCCAATAGTTTAAAGAGGACGTAAGCACTCGACGACAAATTTTTCTTTCTCTTTTTTAACTTAAATGTGCACCTCAAATTTAACTCTAGGAAGCGAGAACAGAATTTTACTTTATGAGTGGTGGTAAAGAGCCACCAGTTAGCTGTTATGCATCTTTTTTGTTTCTAACGTTTGTTTTCCTGTTTCTTAACAAGACGTTTCCCTCATGTAGTTCGGACCCTAGCCGGCGCTCACTAATTTATTTCCATAGACTTGCCTCTCCAAATTTATTTTGGCCAATTATTGAAAAAATAGTTTAAAAAAATAAAACTTGGAGGAACTGTTAACGATCGGTTGTGTTGGTCGTTTATTCAGCTCAGCAAGAAAGAGCAACAAAACGGATAAAACAAGGAAAATGAGTTGGAATTTCTTGATGGCTTCATCATTGTTCATTTATACCGTGACATGCATGATTTACCGGCAAAAGGCCCTTAGTTCTGTCGCACTTTGTAAAACCCGTCAAACTTTGTAGTAAAATTCTCGCACTCAGTCCGGGCCACAACCAGAACTGGATATATGATTTCCTGTCATCTGATTGGTTTACGCAAAACCAAAACAAAAGAAAGCCGCAAGCCGCTCCAAAGACACTCATGATATTTTCACTTGTTGCACTTTGTAATAAAATAAGCTGTCGAAATTTGTAGTAAAACTTGTCACACTTTGTAATAAACTTGAAATGGATGGTGGGAGGACAAGCAAACCTAATAATAAGACCTAATAAGCTTTATATCGACAACAACAACAACAATAATAATAATTATACTACTACATAAGAAATTTCAGCAATTTGATTGGCTTAGACCAGTGGTATTTCAGCTTAATTTGAAATACCGTACCTACATGTGAGAATTACAAACCCTTTGTAACCCTGTAGTAATATTTGGCATAAATACTCGTGGTATTTCAAAATTGTCTCAAATTTCACTCGCCTAACGGGTCGTGAAATTACGTATAACAATTTCGAAATATCACTCGTGGTATTTATGCCAAATATCACTACAAATCATACTATTACCTATACTAATAATAACAATAATAATAGTTTATTGTTATTATTAGTGAGGATGTTTTATGATAATGATGAGGATGATTTATATCTAAGCCGCTAATGATACAAAATTAGTAGGCATTGTGGCACGATCACGTGGGCAAATGAACTGCAATGTTTCAAAGAACTTTTCAGTGCGATAATAATAGTAATAATAACGATGATTGACGGCAGCGAAAAACGCAATTGTGAAGGCGGCTTTTGAACTTTAGAGTTCTCATGTTTGGCGCAATAATATGAAATGCACAATTGTTTCATTATCCATCACTGAAAGAACAATTTTAAAGACAAAACTGATGTGCAAAAAAGGGTATGAAGAATTTATAGCGATCACTGTATGTTAAGAAGAGGCCCTCTCATTAAAGCCGTGTAATTATAAATTAAACTAGTGAGACACTTATACGTTTAAAATTTCGTGTCTTTGGTGAACACTATTGTTGGTTTTCACATGACGTCACTAAAATTCAAACTAAAAAACTATCGATCCTACCGAGATTTTACCTTCACGATCCATTAGAGCAGCTGAAAGCTAATTTTCATACAAATTTTCGCTTCAAAAGGGTTCTTGGTTGTGTGATAGAGGACGCTTGAATTTTTAAGTTTTTGCTTGACGCGGCATTTACATGACGGCCAAGAGAGCTGCCATGTGGGTAAAAAAAAAATGACTTATTTCAGGAAATTTTGCTATTTAAACAGTTCATGTATTAGAAAAAGTATTACTTTAATGTTTATGAGTTTCTCGAGGAATAAATTCACGCTTTTGTAGCAAAACTCGGTAACAGATGTTTCTGTTGGTTTCCTTCCGCCATGTTGGAGCTCATCCAGGTGAGCACCAGCATGGCGTCTCCATACAAATCTCTATAAATTTGGGTAAAACATTTCTTCGGATATCTCGTATACGAAATATTCCTCTGACCTGAATTTTGGCGAGGGTCTTTGTATATGTACCTCCTTTCATTTCCCAGATTCTGGACTTTATCTATTGGATAGTTTTGATTTTTATTTTGATCTATTTTGAATGGCGTGACACTGAAAACCAGCAATACACAGATTTTTCGGAGGATATGCATCAAATTTCAGTGTTCCAAATTTGTAGATGGCAAAAATCATTACAGTAGTTATTATAAAGTAAAGAAATGTTAAGAAGCTTTAAAAATGTTTAACCTTTAGTGTGAATGGTGGGGGGGGGAAGGGGGGGGGTGCTGCTTGCAGATTTTGATGATTGTCTGATTAGGATAATGATTGTGGCACCTTGTTGCGCTCGGAGTTTGTGTTAGTTTTGGTTTTGTGAAATATTAGTATACCGCTTATTCATACCCTATGCGCAGAAGAAATTAAACTCTGGTTAACTTCGTCTGCGAAACAGCGCCGAAATCCTTGTTCTGGACTTCCAGCTGTGTACCCAGATTTGAGTACGCGCCACGATTGGCCAGTTAAAAAAGGCCTTTGTTTTGTTTGTCGTGATCGCCAATCGCACTTCCGGTAATTCGTTGAGTCCGTTGGGGGTCCAGAACAAGGATCTCTGCGCTGCTTCGCAGACGGTACCAATCAGAGTTTAGTTATCGTCTGCACGCAGGCAACTTATTCATAAATATACCCTAAAATCTCGTTATATCGCTGGTCATATCCTCACAAGTAATGAAACCGGATGTCTCTAGTAAAACTTCCAAAATGTCTTGCTTGTACTGAATCAGCTTTCGCCTGAAGGACACCTTACTTTTATACCCAACCCGACAATACGGATCAGTCCGGCAGCTAAATTCCAATGCAAACTCCCATTGTTACGTACTCTCACCGTTTTGGACAGTCACTGTCTTATGGTCTCGAGCTCGTCCGCCTGCATAGAAAGAGTTGAACTTCCCCATTGGCATCTTGAAGCCGGAAGGCCACAGTTGATATAAACACTTTCCTCCGCCTTCACCTGAGAAATTAGTGCTGAAAACCGTCCAGAGGATTATTATTATTATTACAATTATTATTATTACTATTATTATTGTTTTTGGTTTTTTGTTGTTGTTATTGTTGTCGATGACGATACTTATTATTGGTCTTACTTGTCCTCCGACCAGCTATTTCAAGTTTATTACAAAGTGTGACAAATGTTATTACAAAGTGCGACTGTCGTTACAAAGTGCGATAGTCATTACAAAGTGCGACAACCATTTATTACAAATAAATTGTGACAGGTATTACAAAGTGCGACAGAACACCCTTCCTTTATTTTCCTTTCTAATATTATCTAATAATAAAAGAGGTTATAATAAACTGTTGTGTTGTAATAATTATTACGTTTTTGATTCTGATCAGTTCCTGACTGTACAATTTGTTTTTTTTTTTTTTCCGAAAGAAAATTTCCGTTTTGGACTGAATTAAACAAATGTGCGGATATATTGTTATTGATGTAGAATAATCCATAACGCATTCACTGAGTATGTATACAGGAGACCATTTGGAGGGCTTGTGTTTAAATACACCAGACACGAAGACTTCAAGGACACGAAGTGTATGTGTGGACTGAAATATGTCGAAACGTCTTGAACAAAATAAAACCTTTTCTTACTGTCAGTTTTTGATGTACACGCACTTTGACGTGTTCATAACGCTCTCTTTATTAATTGAGCAAAAAATTTCAGGGGAGGTTTGTTCACCTGCGTGGCGTTAAAGGAAAATTACTATTCGTTTCCAACTGAGTAACTATTAACTATTGTGCAAAATGACTGCACAATAGTCAAGCTTTTGAATCTATCTCGGTGTGATTTTGGTATAGCTATCAGTGTTGCGGATTCCACTGTGTGCATAAACACGCCGTGTTACAGTGCATTGGAAGCGCTTTTGGTAAGAGACAACGGCAATGATTCATCCTTTTACTTGCTGTGCTTATTGTGTGTCAAAATTCAACAAAATTTCTACAGTCTGCTGTGTAAAATACTGAAAAACAAATAGAATCACTTAAAGTACTGCTGAAAGGGTTTTTATTAAGTGGTAACTCGACAGGACTTTGTCCACAGACTCAAAACTTACTACCAACTTCCAAGACTCCATTTCCTTCTCTCTGGCAGTGAATAGGCCTATACTTTTGTACTGATATGGGGCTTTCTGTATATCATTATTTTGCAGTGAAAATTGAGAAAAGCAATCATCAAAGGATGATAGAGGATGCCATCGTCAAAGGCTTGCAAAGTAATCGTTATATATACTTCCCAAAAGTGAAACATAATTAATCTACCCTAATTTGCATTGATTGTGGACAATGTCGAATCCTTCGTTGAGCGGAACCACAAGCTCGGCCCAGTCCACCACTCAACCAGCTGCAGCCGAGCCAGGTCCAGATTGGCCTATGGCGAAAAAGCTTTGGGGAATCGCTTGGGAGTTCCATTGGGCTGGACTGGGTGCTCTCTTCAGTATATTAGCAGTACGCTCTTTCGTGATTCTAGCGCAAGTTCGAACCAGGCAGGGATTTGGCCGAAAACCCTTGTTTATAGCCATAAACTCTTTGCTTTTTACCTTAGGAACAACGAGAGCTTTGTTTTTATTTCTTGATCCTTACTCCTCGGCAGAAAATGGAATTGAAATCCCACCCTCTATATCGATGATGGTTTTTGGCATAGCCCATCCCTGTTTGACATCTTCGTTCTGTTTGATTCACTTGGCTTTTCTTGAAGTGGTAAAGATGGAGCTTGGATCCAAAAGGCTCCAAGATGTTCGCTTTTTGGGTGGTGTCATAACAGCTCACTTTGCTCTCGTCATAACTGCAGAAACATCAGCTGCGGTAAGACCAAAGCTTGCACCATTACTGATTATATGCCAATCATTCTTCATCCTATGGGGCTTTGTATTGTCGGCAAGCTTTATCTACAGTGGTTTAAAAGTAATTCGCTATGATTACAGAGTACAGAAACAACTCAAGGCTATCGAACTTGGCGGGGGTGCTTCTCGAAGGGGAATGGAAAAATCTAACAAAGGAATATCTAAAGTTGCTAAAGTCACTCTGGCAACAAGTGTTTTGGGATTTGTTTGTTGTGGAATGCAGATGTATTCAGTGTTCGGTGTTTATGGTTTGTATAGTAAAACTGTTAATCCGTCTCCTTGGCCGTGGTGGGTGTGTCAAACGTGTTTTCGGTTGGTTGAGTTCGTTATGGCTTGTACAATAGCCTACAGTGTGACGCAGTCTGCAGACTGAAGAAAGTTATGATTGCCGGTTGAAAGCTCATAATGTAAACTCTAGCGTTTTTATGGGAAGATTTGATTTCAGAACTGGCCATGAACCTTCAAAACTCAAAGGCAGTTTTCATAATGACTTTAGCTCTAGATGGTGAGCAGTCTCTTATTTTTTCAGAGCTACTTCAGGTCAAAATGGACGGATTTTAGAGAACAGGCGAACAGCAAGCACGGTCTACTCTAACTCAGGTCCCTTCAAGAGCTAGGGCCTGTGGGACAAACTTTCCATACGCTAAATAGGCCATTTCCGAGTTCCAAAAAATCTCACTTTCAAAACGAGGCTAAGTGCGAAACCTTTGTTGTGAAAATGAGTTTTATTTGCATAATAATTGAAAATCATTTTCATATCAATGGCTTCGCACTTAGCCTCGTTTTGAAAGTGAGATTTTTTGGAACTCGGAAATGGCCTATTATATACCTTGCCGTATGTTCAAGGTGTACAGCAATATTGTAGCACCTGAATACCTTTGCTAAAAATATTTGGAAAGGACGACCTACGATACCAAGGGTTCGTCCTCCAGTTTGAAGTTGCGGCTCTTGTTTTGATTATAGGGGGGGAAGGGGGGGGGGGGGTGGCTGGTGGCAATTATCTGCAATCAATTAACTTATTCTTTACAAATTAATATCTAGTTCAGAAATTTTAATCCAAGATTTAAACTTTTAGTTTTACATAATTATATTTTTTCCACATACGTCATATATAGAATGAACTCTGATGGATATAGATGATTTTTTTAAAATGCAAAGCTTTTATGTTAACCATCTAAAAGTGATAAACTAACATCTATCGTTAAATAAAATCTGTACCTATCTAGATTGATGAATTGTAGTATTGTCACAAAGAATTAAATTGTAAAATCTGTCGACAGAAAACCATGTTACACCGTTTCATAATCCCTAGCTATATTTCATCTACATTTACATGCCTTCCCTTTTAGTCAAAGGCCTATTTTCCCGTGACGTCAGTTTGCTTTTAGGTTTATTTTCTATTACGTCCCAGGTTATCAAAAACTAATGCGGTCTTTTGTTATTCTTTTGCTTTTGGTATATGATGTTGTTCAATTTGACATGATTCCGTGGCCCCGTAATATCTGAAAATGGCGTTTTGGAGGAATTTTAACACGAAATCTTAACGCAATGCTATCTCAAAACCTTCAATTCCCCTATGCATGGTTTCTCATCAGTTTGTGGTAAATAGACAAACTATTCGCCTAGTATGTAGTGTGCTTGATGGAAAATTTAAAAGTCCTGCATTCCCTAAATGGTTTTTTCTTTCCTTTATATTTTGCTGCCTTTTCAGTAACTGTTCTGCGACTAAGCTAAAGGATTTCGTTTAAAAATATTGTTAATTTATTCAGAGCTGGTAGTTTTGTCAGTTATTTGAAATTAATTTTTGTAGCTCTTTTCTCTATTTTCCTCTAAAATGTTGGCCATTATGTATGTCGTGTAATTAAAACTTTAAATTATTTACAGAGTTACATTTTAACCTGAAGATGTTTTCTACCGCTCTTAAGAAAAACCACTTCAAGGTTCGTGTTTGTTTTTGACAGAGCCGCTAAATGTAAAACAATTAATTTTTCGTTGAGAAAGAAGTGTCTAATGACCAAATCAAAGCCATTGTCAAATACTAACGACTTCCAACGAACGTAACGGGGGAAACTCGGCCAGAACAGAAATTCACGTTATGCGTGGAGTTGTAAAGCTAAGCCAAAACGTTCAGGTCAGGGTTGTTGCCAAATCTAAGTTGTAATCTGATTTCCTACATGTGTTTTCCTGTTTCTAATTAGACGCTATCTTCACGCAATTCGAACTCTAGCTGAGTCCATCAATTGATTTCCGCACACTTGACTCAGCAAATATTGTGGGAAAAATAAAAATATAGGCTGTGGGTAAGAACTGTTACTTCTACGATAAGGTGTGTTGGTCAATTGGTTGGCTTAGCAGGAAACAGCAGCAAAATGAAATAAAAAATTAGTGGGACTTTTCAGTGATGGCTTCATGGTCTGCGAAAAATTCCTTAAATTTTAGTATCAAATATTTGCATATAAAAAGGATGGGGGCAAACATGTGTTGTAATCACGATTTTGTTCTCAGGTGATTGTTCTGACTTTGTAATTTGTTTTCTTACTCTGAAATTATTATAAATTGCTGTTCTGCATGAAAATAGGCAAAATGTGATATTTTCTTGGACAAAAACTATTCCCTCGCGTATTCATTGTGATCCAATATCCGTCACAATCAATGAGACCATAATTACTACAAATTTCATTGAAAGGTAACGAGGTCATTAATAATAAGGCGGATGGCTTGATCTTAAATGTATCTGACACGAAGTCTTTCTATTTCTCCAGCGTTGTATTGAGATTGAAATTTGTAAAAAAAGCCAAGCGCCTCTTATTGCTATTAGTTATCAATATACACTGAATTTCGGCGTATTCGAAACGTAACGACCCTTTATTAAATAACAATCATGCTGTTCGTTTGAAAGTTGATTTTGAAGGATCGGTCAAGCATTTGAGGTTGCCTTCCATCTCCGCCCGATTTTGCGGGTGCTGCACTGTTGTGGGTTCTGTTACAAGTTCTGAGTATTAAACAGACGGTCGACCAGTCAAAGGACCGATATTTGTAAGTGGTGACAGCATTTAATTTATTCATCCGTATACTTTAATGTGCTTGTTGTGTGCATGTCGAGTATTTGACACTAACAGTGCATTTTATACTGTGATGTTCTGGAAGTTTGGCATGGGCGCATTGATTTGAAAGTCTTCCTTTGCCTTTCTGTAATTTTTTTTCAGTTAAATTTGGGCAAAACAAACATCAGAGGAAACCACCTAGTTTTGATCGTCGAAGCCTATAAAAAGCGCCATCCTCAAAGGCGAAGTGATAAAGTAACATGCACATTATTGACTGACTTAAAGTCTGCTTAAGATTTTTGGCATCCACATTCATTTGATTGGGACAATGTCAAAACCTCCATTGAGTACGACCACAAACTCGGCCCATTCCACGAGTCCACCAGCTGTCGCCGAGCCAGGTCCCGATTGGTCTGTAGCTAAAAAGCTTTGGGGAATTGCTTGGGAATTCCATTGGGCTGGACTGGGAGCTCTCTTCAGTATATTAGCAGCACGCTCTTTCCTCGTCCTAGCTCAAGTTCAAACCAGGCAGGGATTTGGCCGAAAGCCCTTGTTTATAGCAATAAACTCTTTGCTTTTTACTTTAGGTGCAACGAGAGCTTTGTTTTTATTTCTTGATCCTTACTCCTCGACAGAAAATGGAATTGAAATCCCACCCTGGATATCGACATTGGTTTTTGGCATAACCTATCCCTGTTTGACATCTTCCTTCTGTTTGATTCACTTGGCGTTTCTTGAAGTGGCAAAGATCCAGCTTGGATCCAAAAGGCTCCAAGATGTTCGCTTTTTAGGTGGTGTCATTGGAATTCACTTTGCCATCGTAATAAGTGCAGAAACAACAACTGCCCTCAAACCCGATTTTGCACCGTTGCTCATCATATGCCAATCATTCTTCATCCTCTGGGGCCTTATACTCTCCGGGAGCTTTATCTACAGTGGTTTGAAAGTCATCAATCAAGCTGCGAAAGTACAGAAGCAAATTGAGAGCATCGAACTTGGAAATAGCACAATCAGAAGAACATCTAAAAGACCAAGGAAAACATCAAAAGTTGCTAAAGTAACTCTTGTAACGAGTGTTTTGGGATTTGTTTGTTGTGGACTGCAGATTTATTCAATGTTCGGTGTTTATGGATTGTATAGTAAAGTTGTTAATCCGTCTCCTTGGCCATGGCTGGTGTTTCAGACGTGTTTTCGGTTGGTTGAATTCTGTATGGCTTGTACACTAGCCTACAGTGTGACGCAACCTGTGAAACCCGGAAACATGGACAAAAACTAAGAATATAAAACTTTAAGCCTGGTATAAAGTCATCAAACGTAAAATTTGGAAGGTGCTTTAATTTTCACGTTCTTAATTATTTCACTAAGATGAAATGGATCTTTCAGCTGGCTCCCAAAACAACAAACTGTGATACCTTTGATCACATGTATTCTCAGTTCGACCCCATAACTACAATTCAAGAGTCGTTGTACAAAGCTTTGTCTCAGCACCAAAAAGTTAAGTTACAAACCAAGCAAAAATTTGAGTAGATTAGTAACTTTTTTTATCTTTCCTTGCCTCTCAACCCTCATTCTGAATCTAAATATGAAAGGGATATCTCCAATAACGCTTGATATCTGACTGTATGCTTCTCAATTTAGTAACTGCTATCACCGAGCCCGTCCGTAACAAGGTGTAGATATACTTCGCGAAATCAGTTGCCCCCGCCAGGAAAACTAAATGTTATTTTTTTCTAACATAGTGTTTGATTTGCTAGGCTTTTTCTTGTAGCTATATTGGTCTGAAATCTCAAAAAAACCGACTAATTGACTGAAAAATCTTCCCTCAATGTAAATTCCAAATAATTAGTTTGGAAAATCTTTCGAGGCAAAAGCCAGTACGAGTTATGACAATAATGATTATGTAATTTGGGCTGCCTGTGGTTTAGTATTTGGCGGGAAACAGTTGACGCTGGTTTCTTGCCAACGTTTGCAAAACGTTTCTCTCTCGATCCCCTGGCAAAATGTCGGGAAGAAAGCGCCCGGCTCCCGCTCAAGGAGATAAAATGGACTTCTTTAACGCCAAAAAAGGTAACTATCAAACTACAACGTGTGTTATTTAATTAATACATATAATATAATACATCTGAATAGTTGCCTTGGTTGCTGTGTTCATTCTTAGCTCGTTGTAACATGAAAATCGGTGAGCCACGTCACACTTTTGTAGACTGGACAAAACAACATGGCAATTTAAACAGTTGAGCGCTCTAGTTGCATGTGCTGATGAAGACGAAGAAGGTGAATCTGCCAAAACATTGGAAGAGGGAAGCAAGCGACAGACTGTACCGAAATTCTGTGCTACTTGTTGGAGTTCAAAAGTTACTACCCCCTCTGCTCTTCTTGCTAAATATGGCTCTGTACTTCTAGCTCTGGATGAGATTTCGTCATCAAGCAGTGGCGATACTACGTGATGCTTCAGCTTATTCACGTCTTCTCCAAGACTCTGAATTCATAGTCGCTTTGACACTATCTCAGTTTGTTCTGTCATTTTTAGCCCAAGTGTCAAAGTCCCTACAAGCTAAGAGCTGTAACCTTGGCGATACATACCAAAGTGTAACTCTCGCCAAAGAATGCATTAAATCAGCAAGAGGAGATGAATTCTGGCAGAAGGTGTGGAGTCGAATCAGCCAGTTAACTGACTCTATCAACGACACCCTGATAAAGCTTCTTACAACGACTGTTCAACGCCATCGAGCAAACGCCGCACACAACGATCAGCCATCAGACTACTACAGGATTAATGTGTTCTATCCATTTATAGATCACGTTGTCGGTGAACTTGAAACGAGATTTTCAATACAGCACGTAGGCCTAATTACCGCTCAAAACCTGTTCCCTTTGTACTTGCCCAGGTTAACTGACAGGAATATTGAGAAGATCAAGAACTACTTCAGCAAGCATCTAGATTTCTTGGAGAAGTCTAATTTGACGCAGAGCTGGCAAGGTGGAGGATGAAACATGCGATGGAGCCAGAGTTGGAACAAGAGGGAGTAATGCCTTATTGCAGTCTGCAAGAATTTCCCGCCATTCACAAGGTGCTGTCGATCTTTCGGAACGCCTGTCGGAAGCGTCTGTTATGAACGCTCCTTCTCAGCCCTACGCCCTCTAAAGTTGTGAACTCGGTCATCAACGACAGAAGATCGATTCAGTGCCTTGCTATGCTGTTAATTCATCGCGGAACGGACTTCATTCCCACTCCAAAAGAGATCTATGACATGAAGTAAAATTGGAGAAGAATCTAGTGCAGCCTAATATAGACTCGTTTTTGAGACTTGGTATTCTGATACCGAAACCTGCAATTTTAGCTCAGTTGCTTCAAGCCAATCTCTGTTCAAACTAACGAAGGTTTTTAACCCATTTTTGAAACCCTCCGTAAAAAGTGTTAAACTGCTGTTCTCATGCAGTATGGCTTGAGTTAAAGATGGTATATAAAACATCATCGTGTAGCAGAGACCTCGGGGGCAATTTCAAACGAGGGGATTATGTCATAATAAATTATGCCAATTAAAACAAAAAGCATCAGTGTGGTTTGTTTCCTTAAAGGTCTTAGAGGCAACCTCCTGTGTCGCGGGGGTGAAAACAAAACGTCTAACTAGAAACCCTGTCTGTATACGGGACACCCCTGTGAAGGTGTGCGGAGTTTGCCCCCGCAGACAAAAAATTCCAGGTACGGCCCTGCTACTCGTCTGGAGAAAATGGTGTACCATACCCAGGTGGCTTTCAAGACTTCTTTACGATATAACCTTTTCTTCTTTGACGTCTTCGTTTTGTTTGATCCATCTGGCTTTCCTGGAAGTCACCAAGATTAAACTAGGACCTAAAAAGCTTCAAAGTGCACGCTTTGTTGGTGGTGTTATAATATCGCATTTCGCTCTGGCAATAACGACGGCAGTTGCAGGTGGCCTTAAACCGAGTCTAGCGCCGTCCCAGATCGGGCTTTCTTCGTTATCTGGGGGTCTCTATTGTTAGTGAGTTTCATTTACAGTGGATTGAAACTCATTCATCGTGATGGGAATGTACAGAAGCAACTGGAGGCTATCGAAATCGGACAAAGTACTTCAAGGACGAACGGACGGCGAGGCAGAGAAAGAACCTCGAAAGTGGCAAAAATTAAGATTGCAACAAGTATTTTGGGTACGTTTTTGTTGCTGTGGACTTCAGCTTTATTTAATGTTCGGCGTTTAAAGTTTCTATAGTAAAGTTGAAACTCCGTCTCCTTGGCTGTGGTGGTTTTTTCATACAGGCTTTTGGTTGGTTGAATTCTGTATGGCTTGTACAATCCTACAGCCGTGACGCAGTCTTCGGAGCCGCGAAACATGGACAACGGGGGACATACACAGACGCTGTTAGACTGTTACTGTCAGTTGTCCATTGCAAAGAAAATTTGACTCACGTTCGGATAGGCCATGATTGAACTGGTTGGGTTGTAAGATGGTTCTCTCTTTCATTATAAAGCACCGAAATTTAATATTAATATTTAAAAACCTAACTGAAAGTAAGACCGTTTTGCCTTAAGGCTTAAGAGGTTCACGACACTTAATTCAGGTGAATTTATCACTGCGGAAACAAATCCAAAAGCACCCTATGGCAGAGTTGATTTTTGCAATGACGATGGCAGAGTTGATTTTTGCAATGACGTTAAAAAAATCATTTTCTAATTAGCGTCTCTAAAAATACAAGCCTCAAGCAAAGTACTACCGCCCTGACCTTGACACTTAAGCGAACAAGGAAGTATGCTGTAAAATCAAATTGTCCAAAAAATTGGAGGCAACGTTAAGCTTTTCCATTGAGTGGAGATCTGAACGGCGACCAAGGGCTATTTTCCAAATATATATATGTACTCATACAGTCATTTACCAGTCTTAAATTATAATAAAGAATAACTGGCAATTATTAAAGAAACTCTGACGAAACCAGGCCTTTTGACACAAATTCGTATTAAATGCACCCTTTTTGCCATCATCGTGCAAATATCTTCCAGTCTCTTTTTCTCCGATATATTCAGTCTGAATCTTTTGTTTCTCCATTGAAAACAAAAAGTTAAGTTGTGATTGTATTCCACATACTACTTCAGCTCACGTGTCAAGTCATGTGTAATCTAACTGCAGCAATTTTGCCAGTCAGCCGTAACCATTAACCTCCGGTCCATGTCCATGTGTGCGGAAGTCTAAACTGCAGCTGCTGAGAGGAACTAGAGAATTTTTTAAGGTTTAAAGTTTTTTTTCTTCGTTTCAAATTCATTATTTTACGTAACCTTATACCCCAAAACAAAGGAAAATCCATTTAAACCAGGGACAAACTGATTGATCCACAACATACATTCCTGAATAGGCCTTTGATTCAAAGCAAGCATTGACCCCGAGAAAATGGAACTACAGCTTCCCGTCGGCACGCAAACAGCTCGGTTATCAGGCTGATGGCGGAGCCTGAGTAATACAGAACATGCTAAGATTATCAAGGCACGTTCTCCTGGTGCCCCTGTTTTCAGTAGTACTAGTTTTCTTTTCATTCGTGTCTGAATGTAAGCAATAGCTGCAGCACTGAGCTAGCAATTGGTCGGGCTGTGGCGAGGGTGCCGCTTGTTTCCGGGTTCATGTCAGTTTGATTCTGGCCTTTGTTATCCTTAAAAAGGTGGTTTGAATGAAGACGATAATTACTCAAACTCTATTTATAACACCTATTTTGTATCACTATAAAGTACCGGCACTGAAAGATGAAGTGGTGCCTTCAGTGCTAAGGTGGATAGCTTGAGTTTAAATGTACCAGGGAGTTGCATCGCCATCTCTTGTCTCGGGTTGTATTTTGACTATTAATAAGGACAGTGATTGAAAGCAACATTATTTGTAAGTGGCTGAGCATTCATTCATCTTTAACTACTTGCTGTATTTGTTGCATGTCGAGTATTTATTTGATTATAGTTTTAGCAAGAATACAACTAATTATGCATGTATCATGCATGATATCTGTGTACTGTGGACGTTTGTCAGGAAGGCATTGATTTGACGGTTTTTCTAAAAACTTTTTTGTAGTTAAAACTGGACAAAGAATCGTGAAAGGACAGCGGACGTGACAGATTTGATCGAAGAAGGCTAAAAGGGATCGCCGTCTTGCAAAGTTTCATAAATCATTTTTCTCAATATAACACATTATTGACGAACTTGATTTAATTGCAGATAATGTTCAACTGCAGTCAATTAAATAGAACGACAAACTCTACCCAATCCACGACAACACCGCCAGCTGCCGAGCCAGTTCCTGATTGGAGTGAAGCGAAAGAGTGTTGGAACATCGCTTGGGAGTTCCATTGGGCTGGACTGGGGGCTCTCTTCAGTGTCTTAGCAGTGCGTTCTTTTCTCGTTCTAGCGCAAGTTCGAACCAGGCAGGGATTTGGCCGAAAACCCTTGTTTATAGCCATAAACCTTTTGCTTTTTACTTTGGGAACAACGCGAGCTTTGTATTTATTTCTTGACCCATACTCGTCGGCGACCAATAATATTGAAATCCCAGGCTGGATATCGACTTTAGTTTTCGACTTAGCCTATCCTTGTTTGACATCTTCGTTCTGCTTGATTCACTTGGCTTTTATTGAAGTGGCAAGGATACAGGTTAGGCCCAATAAGCTCCACGATCTACGCTTTCTAGGTAGTATCATTGCAATTCACTTTGCAATCATCGTAATTGCAGATGCAACAACTGCCATCGAACCCATATCATTACTTCCCCTTGTTTGCCAGTTATTTTTCATCCTCTGGAGCCTTATATTGTCCGCGAGCTTTATCTACAGCGGTTTGAAAGTCATTCGTCAAGCTATAGTAGTTCAACACCAACTCGAAACCATCGAACTTGGAAACGGCGCCAGAAGAGCAATTCAGCAAAGACCAAGAAAAACATCAAAAGTTGCTAAAGTCACTCTTGCAACAAGTGTTTTGGCATTTGCTTGTTGTGTACTGCAGATTTATTCATTGATCGTTGTCTATAAATTGCATGGTCAAAACGTTTGCCCGCCTTCTCCTTGGCCATGGCTGGTGTTTCAAACGTGTTTTCGGTTGGTTGAATTCTGTATGGCTTGTACAATAGCCTACTGTGTGATGCAACCTTCGGAGCCGCAAAACATGGACAATGGTGGGGACAATAGACGCTGACAGTGTGTTACTGTCCGTGGTCCACCGTGACGAATTCTTACTCCCGCAACTAAACAGACAATAAACGTGTCGACGTATACTTTTGGGTAAATTAGTTAGCATTTGCATTTAAAGCATCAAATTTAAATATTTTGTGAAAACCTAATAACAGGGGTTAACACTGGGAGGATTACGACAGAATACAGGTGAATTTATTACTGGGGCAAATTTGCACTCCATTTGTCTTCCTTGCTTTCCTTTATTCAAATCTCAAAGATTAAACAAAGCACTCAATAGCAGAGATGACTTTTCCGATGGCATAACGAGATCAACTTTCCAATAAGCGTCTCTGAAGCGTCACTAAAAGTCTCAAAGAAAGCAATTATTACTTTGACTGTCAACAGACATCTCAGACAATTAATACACATGATCAACGCAACCAATCTAACTTCCGAGCGATTTGCTTGTGATTTGAGGCAGTGGAAATTGCTCCGATAATCTGAATAGCTGATATTCTTTCAATTCTAAGCCCTTCCCTAACTAAGCCCGTGAGCGAGATTTCAACTTTTCCTCAACAATTCAGTTGTGATAAAACGCGGAAATTTCAGTTAAATGTACTGATAATTATTCAACCCATAACGCCTATTGGTAAGGAAAACGAGCAGAACGAACAGTCGAAAATATTAACGCCACGATCTCTATCTTAAATAACTTACTGTTGAAAACTACTTGAGATGTAAGATCACAGTTGAAAATAAACTTTATTCATTGCGTGTTTATCTCTCGATCCGATATTGCCGGACTGAATGCTTCCGCCAAACTAGAAGAAAAGAGGAATAAGGGACATAAGTAATATCGTATATTCAGGGCGGAGGTAGATATTTTCATGACTATTATAGACGTTGTTTTAATTGGGAATCTTTTAGTTACCCTTAACACCATTCAAGATCAACATTCAAAGCCATTCAAGACTATAGCTCGCTGCTTTGGACGCGAGGTAATTCGCCTAGCAATTCAAAGTTTTTTTTTGTTTGCAAGGTCGTTGCGTGCAGGTGACCTCTGATATGAGCCATTAAAACAACATTAACTGATCTCTATTTCTCTTTCTTCTGTGCCAAATCGAATTGTTCATTGCCAGATCGGCCTGTAATAGGGGAGGGTTTTGAAATCACAGCTTCAGTTTCCGTGTAAATGTTGAAGTTTAGTTTCAGCGAAATGTTATAATTTCACTATCGCGCGGCGGCCAGTTTTGCGTGTAATTACATTTATTTCTCACAAATAGTCGAACGCCATTTGCTAAGGAAACAACGACAAAAAAATTACCGTTTTTGAATTTTGTTTTGCTTGAAAAGTACCGTAAGCGATATGTCTGGTTAAAATTTTGGCTTCTTTTAGATTTACTTTTAAATTATCTTTACATACTTAACGAAGACATATTTGCTAAACGACTTATAAATGACAACTGAAAACAAAGTGACATCATATTGGGATTAGTCTTACCTTTGCCATCATCAGGTCTATTAAATTTTCGCCAGTCTTGAAGTGCGGCATTTCTCATTTGTATTGCAAGTTTGCTCCACCGACCAGACCATAACTAGGTTGTTTTATAACCGTGAGGGCTTTGCAAAACGTTATATAAATCTACGAGGAAACGTCTGGAATAATATTTGTGTCAGGGGTAAGCTTACTTCCATACGTAATCGAATGTGTTAAAATTTAAATGCTTTACTTTTTTTTTGCACAATCGACCTTAGGTTCGTCTTTCAAACCCTGACTGTGCATGCAACTGCGAATCAAGGAATTCTTACCGCACGGTTTGGGGTTTATATTTGTCAGTGCTGACAGTCTATAGTTTATCTGTGTCTTAAGTGACAGCGAGTGACAGCACCATGTTATATTTTACTATCCCTGCCATTAATAGACAGTTTTCTATAAAGCATAAAAAAAAGAAATGGAACAGTTCTTTTATCAGAACGTAAAAAGTAGGCTGGAATCATTGGGTAATATTGTAAAAATTTTTCTTCATCTAAAGATCTTGAAGTTGCCATCCAGAAAACTGAGTTCGTCATAGTTCAAATACGGTTAACCATCATCCTAAAGGAAATTTAAATAAATTGCAACTAATCATAACGAACTCAGGATGAAATACTTATTCATTTAATGGATAGGTGTAATTTGATCTTCTTTCAGGGTTTTGCTTATGTTAGTCGTAATTAAAGAAACTTCGGAATCGAACTTTGCTGCATCTGAAGAAATACGTCAAATAAGTGCAGATAATTTCGCCCAGGTTTTCATCGCATGTTGTGATAAGACAAGTACCTGAGGATCCTTTCGTGTATGTTGGCGGTACGTAATTAAAATGGCCAAAGAAAGAAACCACAAATAACACGAGACAAAATCGCAGCAGTTTTTAGATGGATGGCCTTGCACTCAATCTAGGATCCCTGCAAACAGTTTGCTTATAATAAATTATTTCGAGAAAAAAGCGTTAAAAAACCAACTGCAAAATGACTCTGTTCTCACGGTCCCTAGGACCGTTTTTTCAGTTGTGTGCTATTTCTAATGGATTTTTGTTAACATTTTGTAAGGAAGCCGGGCCTAGGGAGGCTATAAAAAAATTACTTTTTTTCTAAACTATTTGCAATTCCCATATTTATTTTTGACAAAGAAGGATAAATGTTAGAACAAATCCTAATGTATTACAATCTAATCTCAAGGTGAACAACTCCAACTGTCTTTTGTATACAAAAGACAAACGTACTTCTTTTGGTTGTCTAGGTGACAAACGACAGCTGAACTTACCTTGTATTTGTTTTCGCTATAATCACGTTAAAACGCATTATTTTATTTCCTTTTATTATTTTCATCGTGAGATTTCCACCCTCGACTTGATCTCTTTTAGGACAGAAATACTGTTTGATTTGGTAAACTTTTCACTTAACGAAAGGAAAAAAGAGTGAAGCTTAATTATTAGCAATTTGTTTTTTAGCATCGCTTCCTCTTTTGAGGGCGTGGGCGCGCTGAAAAGTTTTTCAATAATGTAAAACACATACACTAAAAAGGTTTTTCCTTCTTAGAAACGGCCAAATTTGTTTTCAGGAAATTGTCCTATCGCTCACTCAAGATTACAGCAAGATAACCTTAAAAATATAGGGGGAAGTGCGCATTTTGTGACCTATTAAATGAATTTCTTTTGAGCTTCTACTGCATTTAAAGAGGCAAGTAATTATATTGGTATTTTATGTGACATTGTAAATATTATCATCTTCGCCAAAAGCACTACAGGCAGTGATCTGATAAATACGTAAGAAAGTCAGCAGGAGAACATTAACAGTTTTTGAGAAAAAAATTGTCATAATGGCCTAAACATATGATTTAATTTTGCTCCTCTAGCAAACTTTACGTTCGGTCGTGAGTAGTAATTTTAATTTCCTGAGTGTGCAAATTGTACCTTTAATTCTGTAAATATCAACTTGTGTTTATTGTTACAATGCAGTTATGAAAAAGTATCAGTACATCACGTTTTCGGTTGGAGATTTACTAGTATGCATCATGGCATTGAAAAAATCTCAATTTTTGCTTTGGCACTCCTTTATACAAGTTTAGCTGCCGCAATTTTGTCTGAACCATCCACTTTGACATTGGATTTCCAGACTGCACAGGGGCACCCAACGGCAATTTTCGGAAAATATCTGTTCGGAAGACGATTTCAGATCTAGAATTTTCGGAACATTTGTTGTAAAATTTCTTGCTTGCCTGCCCCTCCTAGGATTTTCGAAAGTCTAAAAAATGTTATAATTACCAATTTTTAACGGATTTTTACCCTAAAAAAGGCCACCTAGAATATTCGGAAGCCTTTTACTGACTGAAATTTTCGAAAAGGTAAATTTTGATCCTTAAAATTTTCGGATCACTAGATTTTCAGCTAGGAAATCCGAACAGATGAAAAGTTTTTAGGGGATAAAAATATGCCTATATCTACCATTTAAATACTAAAATACGTACAACAATGCTATGTTAAGTGGTTTTGAACTACATCCTCGTTGGGTGCCCCTGACTGCAAACTGTTTGATTTCTTGCGGAAAGGGTTTCCCTGAGTCATTTTTTGTTCCGCGTGAGTGCCTTATTCGCTATTTACACTGGCAATACTCCAAGCCACTAATTTCGTCTGCTCCATCTTATTATCTTCACGTGACGGTAGAAAGATAAATATATGTTCCATGCGTGCACTGGTCAGGCGTCATTAATTGTTAAAGAACTGAATCGTGGCAGGTAAGTGTAAAACTCGGCTCAAGTAGAAACGTAACCTGATATTCTTTCTTCTTTTTCCCTTAAACCAAATTTAAACTACCTTCAGAAAATTATTATAATTATTATTATACGATTCAGATGATTTAGCCCTTTCAGTGATATGCATTAAGCGGAGTTAATAACTGGTAACTCTATTTTCGCTGGGTTTGATCATCTGCTTGATTTATATGACCGTTCCAACTTTAGTTTTCTTCATGGGCAGTTTATATGACGTTTTGATTTCCCTTTTTTTTTTTTGAGAAATGCCCATATGAGTGGCGAAACACCCAAACATGCCGTTTTCGTAAGTCAGACCGCAAATAGTGGATGATGCATATTAGCAGATTGCCTATTGCAACAGTCAAATCGCTTTCTTTATATAATATGTTAGAAGATGGTCACTCCCACTTGGCATACTATACATGTATTATTCACGAGTGTTGAAATTTTGCCTAACGTTGGCAAATTTTTTGACGAATCGAAGCGCGCAGCCTTAAAATAAATCGGGGACTTCTATTAAGGGGAAAAGTAGTAAATGGTTGCAGGGTATGTACTTCGGTCCCAAAAATGGAAAATGGCATAACCGCAGGTTAGAAGGTAGAATTGCAGTTTGACTTAAGTTTCAGTTTATTCACACTTTACTGATAAAGTTTACATTGAGCAGATAGGCATAAAATAACAAAAGTACAAAAGACAGAGGTGAATGGTTTGAGGGAAGTGTGCAGTGGTCAGAGAAGGAACATAGGTTTCGAGCTTACCAATCGAAATATGTCGCGTACTAGTTGCCATGGCAGCTATATGGAGTCATGTTGTACATGTTAATTTTGAGAGTCTAACAGAATTCACTTGTATTGTTTTTAGAACTGGTAGTAGCTGAGTGTTGTTATGCTAATAGAAATCTTCGAGCTCATATTTTGGTTATGGCAAACTTAAATATAGCTAAGCTGAGAAGATGTTTGAATGCTTTATGTATATTTTTTTCACGGTCCTTTAGATTTATATTGGATGAGTGTGATTAGGGGATATACTAAGTTTTTTCCATACGTTTACATTTATGCAGCGTAGATTTTCGATTGAGCGTTGATGCGGTCAATTCTCGCTATCTTCTGTTCTGTGTCACTTGTCTGTGCTATGAGTTTGTCTTGGCGCAGAAGAATTAAATACGTGTAGATAGATAGATAATCTTTATTTATCCACGTTTAATTCATCGATCAGCAAAAAAAAATCGAATTCAAATAAGAAAACATTGTAAACTATCTGCATTATAAAAAAATATTAAATAAAAAGCTGCTTTCCACGAATGCCGTGCCCTAGAGTGCTTGGTTAAGAAGACATTTGAATTTCGTAAGGGACTCTGCTTGCCTCACATTACATGGAAGTTTGATCCATAGGATGGCGCCATAGCTAATTAAAAGCTATTTTTGTAATAATTTGTCCGTGGTAAAGGGATGCAAAGTTTATTCTCGGAGTCTCTAAGGTTATATACCGTTTCTCGTATTACAAACCTAGAAGACAAATATTCTGGAGCCAACCCGTGTAAACTTGGGACTTAAACACAATCGTGGTTTTTACAATTACATGCTGGCACGCTAGATTTTTCCATCCTAGGAGTTCAAACTGGAAATTAGCGTCTTCATCGTAGTCTGTAGTTTTTGAAGTTTGTTTCTTAAGGTTATCCCACAGTTTCCCCAGACTGTATTGCAATAATTGAAGTGAGGGTGAATAGGAGCTTGGTAAATTAGTTGTAAGGTCGCTTGGGGGACAAGGTGCATCACTCGCTTTATGGCCACGATACCAAAAGATACTTTCTTTATTATCTTCTCCATTTGGCTAACCCAATCGAGATTATCATCGATGGTCACTCCAAGAGTTTTAACAGTAGCGACTTGGGTAACTCGAAAATCATTACTTACAAGTGTTGGGGAAATTGCTACAGTACTTAGCCTCTCCCTAGATCCAATTATAACATGAAATCGGTTTTAGTCATATTTAGAGCGAGTTTGTTTGCTCTTAGCCAATTGTGGACATTTTCTAATTAAATTCAAGACGAGTCCTGAATTTCTTACGTGCAGGCATTTTCACCGAGTAAGGTGATTTGGATTTTTTTGGGGGAATTGGCTTATTTTATCTTATATTACATGTTTAATCTACAGAAAATTGAGCAGACTCATAGTTTAGAGGACATGTCAAAGGCATCAAGTATTCCAACTGACTTGCCCACCGAAGCTTTAGCCGAACCGGGCCCTGATTGGCCAGTTGCAAAGAAAATCTGGGGATTGGCATGGCAACTACACTGGATCGGCTTCGGTATTCTCTTCGCCTTTCTGGCAGTTCGCTGTCTGGTTGCTATAGTGATGGTAAATATCAGGAACGGATTTTGCCGTAAACCTTTGTTTCTTACAATCAACTCCCTTCTTTTCGTCCTTGGGACTACGAGGGCGGTATACATGCTGTTGGATCCATACGAGTCCAGAGAAAATGGTGTTAAGGATCCAGAATGGCTGTCACTGCTCCTTTTTGGCATCGCCTATCCGTGTTTAACATCAGCGTTTTGTTTGATTCACCTGGCGTTTCTAGAGGTCACCAAGATTAAAGTTGGCCCAAGCAGGTTGCAGAATGTCAAGTTTCTGTCTGCAATCATTATAGTCCATTTTGTTATCGTCTTCACCGCGGAATCTACAGCATCAATCAAGCCTGAATTAGACGCCCTCTTAATCGTTTGCCAGTCTTTTCTTATTCTCTGGGGTATGCTTCTTTCTGGCAGTTTCATTTACAGTGGATGCAAAGTGATAAAACAAGTAGATAAAGTTCACGAGCAGCTCAACGCCATTAAGAAAAACGAGCGTGTACGAAGTAATTTAAAACCGAAAAAGAAGTCTTCCACAACCAAAGTGGCCAAAGTTACTCTTGCCAGCAGTTTCCTGGGGTTCGCTGTGTGCGGTTTGCACTTCTACTCCATGATTGGCGTGTATGGTATGTACAGCAAAGTAGCGCATCCCTCGCCTTGGCCATGGCTGGCTTTTCAATCTTTTTTTCGTCTCGTGGAGCTTGCCATGGCGTCCACCATTGCTTACAGCGTGATGCAGCCAGCGGAAGGAGGAAAGAACTCCAAAAGAATCCTGTCGACTAGCGTGGAAGATAGAGAGCCTGTACCACCGCCTGGTTTTTCAACTTCACATTTCTAGACTGACGTTTAGTAGCATTCTACGTTATGAAAACCTCTTCTAGAATGCCTAGGCTGCAGTCAACTTTGCCATAATTGCTAGATACCGGCTACAGTATAGAGACTGGCCTGGCCTGAGCCCGAATCGTTATCCTTTGTTATCAGCGAGATAGAGTAGCCGACTGAATGAAAGCTCCAGTACAGCCCTCTAGTCCAGCTTCTCGGTATTTTCGAGCTCAACCTCTGAACTTCCTCAGTTTTATAGCTTGTAGCCAACTGATTCGATTTATGGCTACGTAGTATCTATGGGATGTTCAGTTGTTTCGTTTGGCAGGATCATTCACTTATTTTCACACTTAAGTAGAGTGTTTATAATCTACTGTAGCTAGACCAGCTGAGTGTGCTTCCACCCTGGAGGGCTACTCAGCAGCTCCTTATCCTTTTTTATTATATAGACACGAGTGTTTTACTGGAAAATATACTACTCGTAAAATTCATAAAAACTACATCCGGGACCCGAGTGGTTTATTTTCCATAATCTCACTAGTGAGTTTATCGATGACGTAATTTCGGTCATTTCCCTCTATTATTTTATCGATGTCTTTTTGTCTATATAATAAAAAGAACATTACACGGCGGCTTGAAGATATGAATTTTATTTTCTCGTGGCAAAAACAATATTTTACTCACTCGCTGCCTTCGTTCGTAAAATATTGTTTTGCCACTCGAAAATAAAATTCATATCTTCGCGCCACCGTGTAATATCCTCTGTATGTACAATGTTTGACAGAAGAGGTACGGTAACCCCGTTCGTATACCTGATATTTAAATGATATTTAGCCTGAAAAAGGCACCCCTTCCGGATAGAGCTTCCCGGTGTAGGCCATTATAAAAATTAAGTGCCCCCCGGGGTTTCCACAATAAACAAAGCATAGACATTTGCAACTAATAGAAATTATAATAAAAGTATTATTATTGTCATCATCATCATCGTAGCCAAGCGCTCATAGCTACGTTGCTTTCTGATTATTCGATGGCGGCTCTTCCTATCATTGCAAAGCTGAATTTGAGTTGAGTTTGAGTTTGAGTTTATCGTGTTATAAAAACAAATGATATTACAGGTTTCCTGGCACCGCAAATAGTAGAGCTAGTCTAGCCGGGCCAAGTGTTGGATTGTTCACCCATCGTTAGGGAACATGAGATGGGTTTGGTAAGGCCATGACTATCTGATTGCGTCGATCATATATATGGCGCTATTCTGAGTCGCAGGCGCGGTGTTTGAAAGAGGCGGAGGGGGGATGGTACGTGCGAGGACGCGAAAGAGAGAAGGTTTCTCCCTCTCAAGCTCTTCCATTTGGAATGTATGACACGTAGACTTTAATACCCATAGAAACAGAACTGCAAAATGGCGACTCCAAGGGACTCGGTTAAAGTGAAAATAACCTAACACAGAAAAAAATTATTGCACAATTTTTTGACATTTTTTCTTTTACCCTGAACTAAAAGCTGTACGTTTACCAGTGCAAAGTAAACCTTTTACTATAAGTAGTCAGGACAAACACAGTCTATGTTTTATATGTAAAAAACAAGACTGCTATAGGTTCGCACGAGCAATTAGCGTCAGTGGATATGAAAACACTCTTAATTAATATGAATCCTACGGATTTGTGAAATTCATGTACTGATAGCAATAAAATAATGTGTCTAATTAGTCGAGTAACGATGTAAAATAAATGAAAATAGCTTCAATGATGCGATGGATTTCGTTATTTTAGTGTGTCTTGGTAAATTTTAAGTTAAAAAAGAATTGATAGAAGTAGTCTTTTGAAGCAACAACCACGTGAACTTCGTGATTATATATTTATATATATATAAAGCATCTCTGAAGCTTCTCATTCAGTGAACGGGTTTCAAAATCGAGGTCAGCTATTTATGAAAAACTTCCTTGACGAAAGTCTGGGACAAAATTCCCTTAACTCTTTAAGAACTAAACACGTACCAATTCCAAAAACATTTGAAACCTTATTTGTTGTCAGAACAACATAGCTAACATAACTTAAGCATATACTCTTTCTTTCATAATACATTGCATTTTAAAACTGCTTCTTTGGAAATAAATTCTATCTCAATTCTCTAAATCTTTAAATTCTGGAGAACTGGCTAGAAAATCTTAGGATTATTTCAGTTCCAGGCCTTATTAAGTACAAATAAATATATATATATATATAATCCATAAAGTAAAATCACTCAACTCTGATGACCATAAGTTTAATACAAACTTGTTTCGTAGGTGTTACCACCCACTCCTCAGTTATACTTACAATGGTTGGTCCCTTGTTTGGCTACGTTATATGTATGACTTCGTAAGACGCACAAAACTATCCAACTGTTAAAATTGTGCGCGTGCCTAAAGAACATTTGCGCGCGCTACTTGTTTCGAAAGAACTTATTTTAGGCTATATCTTAAAATGTATTTACGTCTGTGCCTACATGTCGAAATGAGTTCATTTCTTCTATTAAGCGAAGCCATTTGCGGTTTAGTTAATATGAAATATTTTTCTGCAATACACAGGTTGCATCGTTTCGTTTGATTCGAATATGCCTTAGCTTTAGCTAGAATTTTCCAGGTGATGTCGTATTCCTGTTTACGATCCTTTAACTGCCATATGTGCTTGCTCAATTCTGTCTCGTTCTTTCTACTTTCCTTATTAAATGATATCTTATGGTTACGCCATCTATTTTTAAATTCATTGGATGTTAAACCTACATATGTCTCTGTGCTTTCTTGTGACTTAACAGTGGCTTGATAAACTATTTCCTTAGTTAGACATTCTCTGTTTAATGGACACTCCTCTTTTTTTCTGCAATTACACGTTCTATCTAAATTATCTTGGTCTTGCTGCTCTGCTTTTTTCAGGATGGTTTTGTTGTGTCCATCTATGATTTGTTTAACGTTAGGCATACAACTATAGCTAAGTTTGAGCGTGTTCCTGTTAAATATTTTTCTTAATTTGTGGCCGCTTGTGAAACATTTATCTATTAACTTAAAGAACTCTTTACCTACATTAGTTTCAACGTTCTTATTGTATGGTGGGTTGAACCATATTACATTACGTCTCCGTGTACGCTGTTGTGTTGCCGCTCTTGGTGCTGGTGGTTTAAACTGGAGTCTGTAATCGTAACCGCTCTTCCGCAATGCCTCTTGGTATTCTGGTGCCGCCTCGTCGAATGTTTCTTCGTCGCACGATATTTCAGATAGCCTCCTGTTGATCGATTCTGGGATATTTCTAATGATGTTGGGCGGGTGATTTGATTTGCTGTGTACGTAAAGCGGGTGGTTTGCTGGTTTGGAGTATGGTTTGTACTTTCCAGTGTTCAAATCGAGCGTTACGTCGAGGAAATCAACCACTTTTTTGTTTGCTTCAATAGTGACTCGTAACCCATTTTCTGCGAAAACTTTGCAAATTTCCTTCTTTGCCTTCTCTATCTTTCTGGGTGTTTGAGACATTACCGCCAGACCGTCGTCCCTGTATAGGCCGATATTGATCCCCTGGATCTGTTTTAACTGTGCAAGTAGAAAACAGCCGACAAGTTCACATGTTTCTGCCCCGTCGTAGCTCCCCATTGTAACATCGAAAAGTGTGGTCGAAGATCTCTTCTCCCATGGGTCGCCTTTGAGGAACAGAAGTGAGTGCTTGGCGTTAATGATTACTTCGCGTTCGTCGGCTGTGATTGTTAGATGTCTAGATGCAAAGTCCAAGGCTCGCTGTAGGAGCTCTTCTGAAATGGAAGGGTAGAATTCAACAACATCAAAGCATATAAATGCCGAGCCAGTCTTATTCGTTAATTGTTTGTACCACTCTAGTACAGATGATGTATTTTTCCACTGGTTGACGGCAGTAGCATTTACAAGCTTTCGGTTGATCTTCTCAAGGATTTGTTTGCTTATTTTGCCAATTTCCGATTTCGAAGGATTTATCAAACGGCAAGCGGGCCTGTTTGCAAAATTTTCCTTGTGGTCCTTAAGTGTGATGAATGCATTCTTCGTAGCGATTAATTCCACACGATCGTCTAAGTCTAATTTGGTCGTGATATGTTTCGCTTCTTTATCGATTTGATCCAGCTTACTCTTGTCTGCTTTTTTGTATGTTTTAGTTACGTTAGCATGTAAAAGATGGTTATATTGATTAGTACTTGTAAAAATTCGTAGATTTGTCAGCTTTCACAAAGATGCGGTCCTCGTTTCTCACAGTAGCAGTAGTATATATATATATATATATATATATATATAATCCATAAAGTAAAATCACTCAACTCTGATGACCATAAGTTTAATACAAACTTGTTTCGTAGGTGTTACGTAGGTGTTATATATATATATATGACTGGATTTGATAAAAGGTGCCTCCAGAAATTTCAAGTGCGTTTTAACAATCTGACCCTTGAGGTCAATAACTTGAACCAGTTGAAAGTCGCTAGTTAGGGCTTAAAACGGACAAATTAATCGCTGGCAACACACGAAAAGTTACTCTTGGCAAAAGCGACAGATTTGTAACGAAATGAACAACATTTAAAAGCACAGAAATAATGACCTTTCAGTCTCTTAAACTATAAAGGCTCATAGCAAGATGCCCGACTAAAACAGACCTAGAATCCACCTTTCTTGACCCCAAAATCGGTTGTCTAAGACAAAATCACTTCAACTAAACACTTACAAAGCGTTTTCATGCTTGTACACAATATTCGTATAACACGAGCGTCACTACATACCTGAAATCTGTCTGTCAACAACTTCAGGAAATCACACAATTAACCACGTTCGCGGCACTGATAAAACTATCCACAACCAACCAGACACAATGTTTCCACACTTAATACGGGCGAAATATCGTCAAATTACTCTCTCTCAATAACTCTCGCTTTCTCCACATAAATCATCACATGTAAACTTTGCTGACACAGTCGATTTATTCAAGATCCCGGATGTAAACGAGCCGTTTTGAAAAGGACACATGGACGCCGGCCTTCAAAACCATTTTTTACTTAGTCTCTGGCCTGGTCAGAAATCAGCATCAATTTTGCTCTCGCCGAATAGTTTTGACTCCTAAAAGCTACTTTTTTCAGGCCAGAGACTCGTCACCGCCCACATCAAAGCTCGCAATATATATGATGCCTTTCCGTCTCAAGCCCGAGATCAGTGTTTCACCCGTTTAGCCAAAATGAGACGAAATACGGTAACATATTGCACGACAGCAGACTTTGCCAATCGTGAGACTTGTTCCTTCATAAGGCTTAATGATGTCTTCCGGAAAACTTTGCTGCAGGAGGCCAAAAAGAAAACTGGAAAATTAACCGACCACGGAAAACAACTTCTACCGCGCGCAATGATTTCAAATGTGACAAGGGGAGAATTATGGGAAATGATAGGTAGGGGAGAGCCGCGCGGGGGGGGGGGGGGGGGGATGAGGAAGATGTAAACAGCATAATTATTAAACACATGTTTTTTGATCTAATGCAGCTTGTAAGGATAGTTTTCTACTGAAAAGATCATTAAAAGCAAAAAAAAGAAGAATGGTCAAGTACTGAATAAACCTCAAATGAGACAGTAGCTAAAATTTCTGGAGGCACCTTTTATCAAATCCAGTCAGATATATAATTATATATATATATATATTTTTTTTTTTTTTTCTCTCTTTAATGTATGTAATTAAGTACAGGGCGAATAAAGGTATTGTTGTTGTTGTTGTTCTTTAAAAACCATAGAAACCTGTCTTACCTAAACAACTAACAGCAACCTGCAAGCAAGGAGGTGGGGAGAAAACCAGACCCTCTTGCGTTTTTCTTGACGTTCTCCTTCACGATTCCTGAGAGCATGAAGAAACGAGGACGAAGATATTTCCTGGCCTTAGGTATGCGCGAAGGGAATATTCTTCCAAGCTAAATAAGATCATTTCGTCAAACCAGGAAAGGTTTCTGTGACCGTTTTGTGAACATGATGGACAAAAGGGTCTGACTAACTGCCTCCGATTATGTATACCGCAGACTCCGCGTAAAAAGGGCTTGATAAATGGTAAAGTTGGACGAAAATGAACACGTTCCTTTAGAAAACACTAACCTGCATGCCTGCGCCGGGAAAATAGAATTACTGTGAAGAAAAAACAAGACTTAAGCATAGTTCCAAGGTTCATCTTCTCTTGTATTTCTGACTTATTCTATTTTTTAATTAACGTAAGTTCAATTCACAAGGCTGTTTTGCATTCTACTCTAGTTAGCAAACTCAATATATAAAATAAGATCGATCTGGTTGCGTGCAAAATTTCATACAAATTCCTTTCTAGTTTCTTTCTTTTGTTAGAGCGATTTTCGTATGACCTTGAAAAAAGGTTTCGGTAAGTGTTCGTTCTTTGTTTCATCAGCCAATGGATGAAAAGATCAAAACATGGCCTCTTTGTTTTCCCGCCAAAGAAACCCTAATATGGAGAAGGCATTGTTCGATTGGCCAATCGTGTTGTAGTATGACGTCAAAGCGAAGTATCGGTTGATTTCTAGAAAGTTCTCGGGCATGAAGTTTTTTCACCTGAGCGTTCGCTTAACCAATGAAAAGCCAGACGCGTTTGTCTGTCCGTTCGATAAACCAATCAAATCGCTCTATTTCCGTTCGTTTGTCGTTTCTGTTTTGTTCGCGCGTTTCAAGGTCATGCGAAAATCGCTCTAACACCTTTGTTTTGAGTTGGTTTCTTCTGCGGAAAAGGTGTCGTTGGTGACTTTTTCTCAAAGGAACGAATATGATATGGAAAAAAAGGAAAAAAAAGCTATCAAAAGCATGATATATAATATAAATTAAACTGTATTTTAATTCAAATGTTTAAAATTTTGTCTCTCTGCCTTAGCTTTGAGCTACTTATCAGTGGTCTCCGCTCTGAATTCCATCCAGTTCATTCAGCGGACTATGACCTGTGACCAACCTTTTAACAACAACAACAATAACAGCTACTATTACGACTACTACTACTACTACTCTTGCTGCTACCACCAAATTAACATTAGTTTCCTAGTTAAAATCTAAGTTGTAAGCACACTGCTCCATTTACGTTTTAACTTTAAGTCTGACATGCTTTTCGCTCACTATATTTATATCTCCTGAAAAGAATGCTCCTCAATGAAAAGTTCAAGGACATTAAATCAGTTTGGATCGGTAAAATCTGTAATTTTCAAATGCGTCTCTTTTAAAATCCTTAGCTCTACTTTTTCTCCCGAATTGGCAGGGACCGTTTTTCCTTTTCTCTGCCTTTTATCCCCCTGCATCACGCTGTAAGCAATGGTGGACGCCATGGCAAGCTCCACGAAGCGGCAAAACGATTGAAAAGCCAGCCATGGCCAAGGCGAGGGGTGAACTACTTTGCTGTACATACCGTACACGCCAATGATGGAGTAGAAGTGCAAACCGCACAAAACGAGGCCCAAGAGACTGGTAACGAGAGTAACCTTTGCGACTTTGGTGCTGCTCGGCTTCTGTCTTAGGTTTCTTGAGCACTCGTTTTTCTCGATGATGCTAAGCTGTTCTTGAACATGGTTTACGTGTTTTATTAATTTGCAGCCGCTGTAGATGAAGCTTCCTGAAAGTAACAAGCTCCAGAGGATGAAAAACGACTGGCATACTATCAACAGTGCATCAAGCTCGGGCTTGATGGATGATGTTGTTTCCGCCGTGAAGACGATAATAAAGTGGAGCAGTATGACTGCAGTTAAAAACTTAACATTCTGCAACTTGCTTGGGCCAACTTTTAATTTGGTGATCTCTAGAAAAGCCAGGTGGATCAAAGAAAACGCGGATGTTAAACACGGGAAGGCGATACCAAAGAGAAGAAGCGTCAGCCATTTAGGATCCTCTACTCCGTTTTCCCTGGACTCGTACGGATCCAGGAGCATGTACACTGCTCTCGTAGCTCCAACGAAGAAAAGGAGGAAGTTGATAGCTAGAAACAAAGGTTTACGGCAAAATCTCTTCCTGATATTCACCATCACTATGATAAGCATAGAGTGAACGGCCAGAAAGCCAAACAGAACACCAAAGCCAATCCAGTGTAGTTGCCATGCCAATCCCCAGATGTTCTTTGCAACTGGCCAATCAGGGCCCGGCTCAGCCAAAGCATTTGTAGGAATATCGCCCGTGTTACTTGTGGAGCTTGTCATGTCATCTCCTATCTGAAGCTGACGCAATCTGTAAAAAGGAGATTAAGAAAGGCTTGATTCACATAAACTAGGCTACTACCGGCCTTGTTAGTCAGAGTAAACGGTCAGTGAAAACGCGGTATCATATAAATTAGCCTTCCAAAGTTAACAGTAAAAATGGGAGTGGGCGTGAATATACTTTTAACTCCGAATGTATGTATACCTCCTATATTAATGTGTATTAATGTTGTTAATTTGTCGTCAATAAAGATATTTTAAAAAAATCTTGTGAGAAATATTTTGTCCCACTTGTCAAAGTTCGCATTGTATGGTTTTCCGGCTGGTCATCAGGCCATGAAAAGTTTACCATTTACGCTTTTCGCAGATACATTTTATGAAGCAGCTTAAAGTTCAAGATAACATTCAAATTAGCTATGAGCAATATTGGGCAATTGCTATTTTCAAGTATTCATCATACAACAGATTCCCCAGTATATTTTTTTTGGAGGGCGGTGGGGGATGCGTTCAGCAAACGAGAGGACTCCAGATAAGTTGTGTTTTGTTATATCTTAAAACAAAGATTAATCGTTGCATTTTCCTGGAAAAAGTTTCCTTGACTCTCTCTTCCTACCCCCTTGTTAGTTTTGTTTTATAGCAAGGATCTAGATAATGAGTCATGCATGTATATTCCATGCGATTAAAAAACCGGAGCTCAAATACATGCAACTGAGTTATAAAAAAAAGTCAACTACGCGTACCTCTAAGTTCTAGTTTTCAGTGCCAGAAATGAACTCGATGTGGCGTTGATTTTCGGGACGGCACATTCGCGTGGCAATGGGTGTTTTACACTGACAACTTGCAATTTATTTTGTAGCTTACTTAACCAGTACATAATAAAACCGACTGGTGTTTACATTCAGGTGACAAAATATTAACTGTAATCTTTTAATTTGTATAAATGTTTTATGGTATCTGTTAAGGAAAAAAAATGTCCCAGCAGGCTCTCTTTCGTCAATAATTTATCAGTTGAACTGTGCTCCGCAAGCTTTCGTGACGAAATGACTTTTCTTCTTGAAGTCTTCATTTATTTGCAAGTCGGGGTACAATTTTTATACCACACAACTGAGTTCTATTGTAAATTTTGTGTGCATGATGTGAAGTACGCGAAGGTAGATGGAATGGCTAACTCAGATAGTATCGCTGCGCCGCCGCTCGGTTTATAAGGTGAATATTTATCACTCAGTAAGAATCTCCGATGTAACCGAACGAGCCAGACTTAAGCAGGCGGCGGACTTCTAAATATTGCAAAAGAACTGTAACAGTTTGTAGGCTTTTTTTTTTTTTATGAAATCTAAGAAAATCGTAGATATTAACCATATTTTGGTTTACTAATGTAATGGATACTTATACGTTTACTCTTCTACTTTGTATCCTTTCGACTGGAAGGCGGTTTTCGAGATCCCGCCTTGATTACCTAAATTATGCAGAAAAGTTTTACCCATTTAATCATTTTTACGGTTTGCATGTGCATTTAAAGAACGTCTTACTTGACAAATTTAAAACAGCCATACTTCAAACCTCGATCCGGAAACCAAAAAAAGCAAAAAAGGCAGACTTTACCCTGACTCAGACTGCACACAGAATCTCGACGTATTTAACAAGTACTACATGAGTTACCGCTAGCTTTTTAACAAAAGTTTCACTTCATTTCATCACCTGTTTCAACAAAGACTCTCTTTTCCACTTCAGTGCGCAGTTTGCAGTTTTTTCATGCGTCGGTTTTTGCACCCCATATCAGTCTTTGTTATCATTATGACTAAAATAAAATAGATCAAAATATGCTGCCCCCACATAAAGATGAGCGCTGGGACAGTTGCTTATTGCACCAGAGAGAATTACATTTATTTTTATTGTGCGTGGTTTCTTTTTTGGACAGTATATTTGTCTTTCTTCTCTTTCAATCGCTTTAATGCAGGCGTACATGAAGATAAGAAAGAATGGATGTACGTCACACTTCCTGAACATCTGAGTCCCATGCAGATGCCATACCGTATGTAAATAAGACAGTGTCATATAACTTGATGTATACTTTTTTCAATGGGAGAATTTAATTTAACACATTCATCTCGGGAAACATCAGGACTCTCGAGAAAACAATTCAAAGAAAATTTCTTCCATCAAAAGCATCCATCAGCTACTTTTATTTGCTTTGTTGTCGCTATAGTCAACATGGACACACTCTACTATTCATTGTCAAAATTAAACCAAATTGCACCAAGAATGTGTCAGCAGCGGTGTCAGCAGCGGTCTGTAGCATTTTCAACTAATGGAGAAGGTTTTTCTAAGTTTTTTTTATCAGGTTGACCTCCAAAACTTGACAGACCTAGAGAAAAGCCTAAAGCCTGAGTCTCTTATAGTTTACTCTGTTTAAGTATCTATAGGGCGAGATTGCTTTTTGTTCTAAGGGCCGGATTTCCTTGAATAGCAATAAACAAAGGGGGAAGTGTTTTTGCTTTAAAATTTCTACCTTCTGAAAAATAAAAAGAATTCGCAAAGAGAATGTGGAAAGAATACGATCGAAGGAAAGTGGCTAACCTGAAGAACCTGTTCGGGCTGCTTCCACTTGCCTGCGGAAAAAGGCTTGTTCAGCAGGCAGGCTTGAAAACCTATACAGAAAGCCTTGCAAAAACCTATTTAAATATATTCAAATGCGCCATAGGAGAAAAAATGTCTAACAAATATATCTTCCAAGCATAATATCAAATGTTAATATATAGATTTAGCCAGGGCTAAAAGCGAAGCCTCCGTTTACCGGTATACTTGTAGTAACACCAACTAACCTATTCTAAATTTATAAACTTATTAAATAAGCCTCTAAAAAGAATCCTCCTTTTGAGCTAACAACACGAATTCAGTCTTCCTATAGTTTATCAATCCGTACCTCCTTTTGTACTTTCTTTGTTAATTATACCTTCTTTGAACTTCCTGGGCAGTTGTTTTTATGCTTCACTCGATTTGGTTGCAGTTCGATCCCACTGTTTGACACAGCTCCTTTAATCATGTCGTAAATAAAACCGCCTTTGTGAGCTTTGAATAGCAGCAAGACAAACGTATATAGAGGCAAAAAGTTACGTCTGATATTGGGCTCATGATTCTGAACATTTTTTATTAGTTTATTTGATCTGTTCCAGAAACTCTAAAGTATTGCATTAGCCAAGCTATAATAAGTAATTACTCAAGTGGGCATCTGGTACACACTCGATCAGTTTCAGGCCCGGTTCAGTCTATCGCCAGTCCCACTCCGAAGTCGAAGTTATTCAATTAGGTTCGGCGCATGAAAAGTACTGCGTCTGAACCAGGCCTCAAGCACATGCCACTGATTAGCTTGTGATTTTATCGAAGTTGTCCGGCTACCATTTATTGCATGTTTTGCCTAGTCTGAATCGTGAAATCATACCTAGTCTGAATGGTGAAATCGATCCCGCCCCTCATCCGATGAGATAAGGACTGCGATAAGAGCCTTTCATTAGTCGGACGAGCAGAGCAGGAAAAAGTAAATTTTTACTACCCTGTTAAAAGAACTCGTTCAAACATGACCGCTAAATAAAACAACATCACTAAAAAGGCAGTAAATCGAAATTACCATAAAAGGAAAATAAATAAATGTTTGTCACTCAGTAAACTATAATTAAACTGCATGCCTTGAATCTCTGCAGAAGTGATAGTTGGTTCTGGTGCCAAGCTGACCTGAGCGAACACCTGCCTTTTCAGTCACTTTTGTGTCGACTTTCATCCCCATCAATTCTGTGATTAAGAAATTTCTCGTCAGGCGTGCTGAATTGACAATGAGCAGCATACTAAAAACTGGCTTGGTGACCGATGTAAGTGGATCAAGCAACCATCAGCTGGGAAAACCAAGCTAATAAAATCGGTGCCGGCTTTAATGTGTTAGATATAGGCGCTTCGATTCATTTTACCTGGTTTAAGTAATCAGTAATTTTAATTTTCAGTCACTAACGAAGGTTGAACTGATATGATTTCTTTCACTGCTCAACTGAGAAAATTCTAAAGGGCAAAGCTACAATGAGTAGCTTTATTGAACCCATTCAGTGCAGCTCCAGTATGTCATCGGTAGGAGATCGATGCGGGATAACCTAGGGCGAATAAAAGTTGACAAAACCAGATTGCAGTTCATATGTCATTTCTAGTCCTTTCAATAAGATATCTTGAAAATAATAATACAAAAATAGTCTCCAACAACGCTTTTTCGTTTGCGACTTCCAAGTTTTGAACCATATATTTAGACCTGTAACTCACTAATCACCTAAAAGTGATTTTTGCCCAGTATTTCTTTCGTGAGTGTAGCTCAATGACTGAGAAGAAAGCCGGGGTTCTTTTAACTAAATTTTAATTTAGACTGTTTGCAAAACGTTCTTATGCATCCAGCTTACCGACCAATCTGATTCTTAGGTTATGAGCCAGTGATTAACAAGTTCCCAGATTCGAATTAATAGTTTCAAGGAAAGTCGATTTAAATCTGACAACATCATATTTCGGGATTGTCACATTCCGGCAGAAACAAAACTTAAAAGAGCTACTCCCCACCAAAATAAACATCTCAAATGCCTACTGAACTGAAAAATATTTCTCAGGATATTCAAATTTCAAGGTATGTTATTTGATGATGTATAGAGTAATTAAAAGTATCCAAAAGCCATCTTAACCTTGTAATTCACGCTTTTAGATAGACTGATATTTTCTAGGCCATTTTAATAACCCCCATAGCTTTTAATTACCGATTTTAATTAAAGTTAGTCAAACTCAGAGTCTAAATTTAAAATTGATACGTTCTAAGACAGTTATGGGTACATAAAACATTCTTGTGTTCCTTGATTGCTAGTTTAAACGTAGCACTTCCGTATCTTCATGTTTATACTGGTATATTCAATATGGTCACTGGTCAACTTTATTTAATTAATTTGTTTCATTGTCCACAAAGAAAGAGAGATTTCTCCTTGACCTTGAAAAATGGCAACCAAAGGAGGCTTTATCCTATCTTTCCAACGGTCATAAAGTTAAAACACGGACTCTTCTTTTTACCGCCAAACTAACACCTAAGATAGATTAACAATTGTTCAGTTGTCTAATCGGCGGCTTATTTTCTTTTCACTCAAGTTAAGGCAACAACGATTAATCAATCTTTTTTAAGCTAGCATATCGGGGCGCGTTTCGTGTTCCACTTCCTATTCCTATTTCCAGTCAGATTGTTTGACTATATTTTCGGTCGTTTAGCAAGTGGCTCCCTTGCGGTCCTCCAGTAGCGGATCCAGGGGAGGTGCCCGGGGAGGAATGGAAGCGGGGGGGGGGGGGGGGGGGTGAGAAGTTTGGACTGGGCTTATCCAAGCCACGGTATACCTGGGACGTGAAAGTGTTCGTATAAATGCACTCCAACGTTGTCCGCGGCTTGCTGAAGCCTTTAAGCCAGGGCGGATAAAGGTTGGGCGGTGAAACGAGCGCTCCGCTCTTCATTCAATGTGTGATGCGGAGTAGGACTGGCACGAGCGCTCTTTCCGCGCTTCCGGTACGCATGAAGGCCGGTGAAATTTTATTTTTTGCAAACCGGAAATCCTATTTTCTTTCTGTAATTTCAGGCTACAATGTTAAATAGATAAATTTGTTTCATAACAATATTAATAAACAGTTTCATATGTTAATGTTTGTATGTCTGAAAGTCAAACTTGTTTGGCGTGTAATGCCAAAATTTGAGTTCAATTTGAGAGTGTTGAATGCCTCCTTCTTTCAGGGACCTTAAGATCCGACGACGGCGACGGAAAGGGGAACGCCGCAAAAACAATACGTTTAATTAGCAAAACAACAATTTTGCACGTGCATCACGCTTTTTTGTACATTTCTTTGCCGTCACTGCACAACTACGACGTAAAAATGCCTAATTTCACGATGTACAGAGGAAGTACACAAGCGACGACGAAATTTCCTCTCTCTTTCTGAACTTGAATGTGGTTCTTAGGAATTCAACTTTTGGAGGGTTCGCCTACATTTGACAAAGTTAGTGACTTGGAGCAATTGCGAGGAAGATTGAAAGAATGCGAATTCACTTTTTCAGCGACGTTTTCTCTGCCGTCGCCGTCCTCGGATCTTAAAGGGCAACTCTCGGGAAAATTACCCCTGTTTTTTAAGTTCTCTATGGTTTCCTAATGGCATGTAATATCTCTCTTTGGTGAAATTTCCGATATATCTGCGAAACTTATTTTTTTATAATTTTTCGAAAACTCGATTTTTGCCGCCATTTTGAAAACATTCGGATTTCACATTAGTCACGTGATTTTACGTCACAAGTGTGGAACACGGATTGCCAAGTGAAGATAAAAAGAGAAAAACCCACCAAATTTCTCTTGCAAACAAAGGAGAAATAGAGCCTCTACTGTCATATTAACGTTCAGGAAAAGCATTTCGATGATGTTTCCAATTTATAAATTTACACAGGCATCAGATGCGGGCGATTTGGATTTTTTCTATATTTTTTTTGTTAGGGTATTTTTGAAGTCGCGTGAGACATTTATCGACCCGAGGTCAATAATTGTAAACAGCTAAGCTCCTAATCTGCTACGTATAATACAAAGAACATCTTTCCTATAGCAGATTTAAAATTCTGATACAACCATCAACCATTGCCTGATGGGTGTTGATGCCCTTCATTCCTCGAAAGCGACTTAATTTACTCCCGGGAAATACTCGCATCTTTGAAGAGAACTCCGTCACAGACCGCCGTACCGGCCTGATTCTATACCGCCTTTTGTGTTTTCACTTAAGTGTGTTGTTCTCTTGTCTGAAATCTGCAGGTTCCATCCATTTACCTTTGCATCTAAACACGCGAAATAAAACTCACTTCTCGCCGAAAATTGCGATTTTATGATCATCATTTTGAATGTAGTTATTCGAGATATGCTCTCGAGATTGTCGCGTCATTCCATTGAAAAACCTGCACACACGCTAAAATTACATGTAACGTGCCCTTTAAGGATAGAAAGAAATTGAAACAGTTCAAAAAAAGTTGATTAAAATAGGATTGCTTCATTATCTTTAGTGGTACTTTGTACCCGTCCTACCCGCGAACACTATAAAACTGCCTTGATAGCACCCGTGTCACGCTTCTTTTGCAATACTTACCTTTGGGACTTCTCACAAGAAATGAAAAAAGACATTATTAACCCGTTTTTAAATCCCCGACGCGATACCTATGGAAAATTCCAAGGAGAAAAATGCGATCCATAACGGGAGTGGAAAAGGAGAAAGAACTAGGCAAGGTTCACTCCTGCAGTATGAACCTTTTTATTGAAGTTTATGGCGCAAGCACCATATAACCGAAAGTCTTTGCTGGCTATTAAGAAAATTCAAGGGCTTTAAAAAACTACATGTTGAACCTGCAACTGAATACCCCTGCACTACTTGCTGCATCCATAGAGAGGCCCAACAGAGATGAGGCAATGGGTTCTTTCGTTAACAGATAAAATCTTTCCACCATTGTCAACTAAAGAAGGACTACAATGCCCTGCAATGTTTTGATTCTTTGTAGTTTAGGCTAAGCTAGGTCACTACTGCAATTAGTGACTTAGATGACCATGCACTGTATGGTCCACTTAAACTGTGACCGGTTTTCTTTATCATTATTGCCTTATCAATTAAAATATGCAAGATGGAAACAATCCATTTGTGAATTCTAATTTAAAAATGAGGATTTCCCATTATAACCTAAAGATATACAGCAATGAACAATAAAATATCATTTCATTATTACGATATAAAGTTTCAACTTGTACATTATTTCCCAGTTAACAGTCACATCTGTTGGAAAAAAAAGGGTGACATGTTATTAGTCAAACACTAATCCGCCATTATTATTCAGAAGCTGTTAGCAAATAGTCGATAAGAATTATGTATTTCCCACACACTGAAACCATTGGACTTTAAAAGACCATGTAGTCTTATAGATTTTTTAGTTCCACCAATTATTGTTGACATTGTTTGCTGGGCAGCAACCATTTTAATGGCAACAAAGTTGCTCTAGCCCAGTCTTCCAGTGGTGACTGAGAAAATTGCATCATATTTTATATACAGTAGGGTTATTTGCAATACATGGTATATTTATTCATCTGGGCCCAGTTGTTCGAAGGCCGGTTAGCACTTAACCCGGAAATGAGGTTGTATGCACTTAACTGCACAGGAATCAAGGATGGTAATGTAACTCCTATGTCCCTGCCAAGGGAGCCCCAGTATCATCTTACCAATTGCCTGTAGGCAATGTGCCTGCTTTTTTTTATGATCTGATTCTTTATATGCCGAGGCACCATACTGCTGCTTGTATTGCCATGCAGCTCGTAACACCCAGTAATTCAGACAAACTGCCTGGGATCCTGGGTGTTCCACTATGCTCCTCCATATTTTCAACTTCAACTGCCTCCAAATATTTACATTTTACAACAGCCACCTCTTGGAAGCAGATATTTTCCCCCCATCCAATAGTTGTTATTTTCTTAAGTCATAAATACTGAACATCGGTTAATGGAGGGCAACAGCACAAGTGTTGAATATTGACCTTTTCATTCTGCACCCAGAAAATTATCAAACTGCCATAAGTCAAGACAGAATATTATTTCAGTTTTGAGCTTATTCACTCTTTAACGTTTATGGCTTCATCATACTATCTCCTGCCCATAACCACAAAATAGTTTCAAACATGTACACGTTTTCAGTACTAGGTGTATTAGGTATAGAAGTTCCTGCAGTTATGTCTCATCAAATGCAATATTATTGTAGTTAACACAACCACTGTTGTGCTCCAGACAAAAACTTAAGTGAATACGACATGTCCCAACTTCGAAAATCATATACTGGGGAGCAGAAACGTTTTATGCAAGCAGTTAGTTCACATGGGTATGGAGGTGAATCACATCCCAACTTTAAATTCTCTTAATAATATAAACGTCAACACAGAAGCTAGAATAATAACTTCTGAACCAAATTCATTGACAGAGCAAGACACAGTAAAAGTAAGTGAACGACTTGTAGGAAAACAACTGTACAGCGCCTTCCAGTTATTATGTATAACAACCTGTATAACAACAAAGAGACAAATTTTAAAGCGCAAGCACTCCACGAGTCGAGCATGAGCGGCTGTCAAGGGGCAAAGGTATGGAAATTTATTTGCGTTGCAGTCAACGAATTACGAGAGCGTAGTTATTGCTTCCGATATAAATCACTGCTGTTTGTAAAACCAGGATTAAGGCAGAAATTAAAAAAAAAACTACACCGAGACAACTTGCCCAGATTATCATTTCCAGTAGTCGTTAGAAGGGGAAGGTACCATTTCGACTACTTGTGCATATGAAAACAATGATCTAAAATTATAAACGCTCAGTATACCAAAAAAAATGCGTGTTTAATTAGTCCTTTTCCTTCTACAATTTGAAGCATTCATAGCACTGATGAAATCGAGCGATTTGCGGATCGCACTGTACACAAGAATTGTTCAAAACCATCTAGGCACTCACCATTCTTCACTATCGAGATCGCTGCGGGAGAGTGGTAGGCTCGATGTTTTCTGGCGACGCACGAACTTCATCAGCCTCGGACGATCTTCCAGGCGGCTCAAAACGCCGGGGTTGAATTTCCGTAAAGGGCTGCCCTAAACTTCGCATTCTAAAAGTTTTTCTAGATCCGAATAATCGGACAAAGAGGTAGCGCTATCACTTGAAGAACTACAGTCAGCCATATTCGAGATCATCTGTTGTTCCACACCTGTGACGTCATGTCACGTGATAGGCAAAATCGAAGCGTTAATGGCGGAAGTTCGAGTAAGCGGCAAATTTAACACTTTGAATCTCGATTTCGGAGCCAAATAGATCGCTGAAGAAATATTTCTTGATGGTATTACAATGAGAAAAACATTTGCAAGGTTTTTCTGAAAAATGTTGTCCTACGCGAGAGTTGCCCTTTAAGGTCCCTAATAGGGACTAAGAGGAGGTCGCGGCGGACTCATTTCGATTACATTTTAATAATCTGTAAGGAACTTATTTGCCCGGGGGGTTACTCCCATACATTACCTAAACGGGTATGTGCCGCAACTGCGTCGTGATTTTGAAGCTCCTGATTTAGAACGGGGTATCCATTTGAGAGGCGTTTTCTAGAACGGGGTCAGGAGCCCATCATTTGATAGGCTCCTGACGGGGTATAATATTTAATAAGATGGGAAATATAAAAAAATGTGGATCACGGCTTTATCTTCTGCTTAAAATTGTTACTGATTATTAAGAAGCATTTATTTGATGTATAAGTCGAACAAATAAAGAAATATCTTTTTAAAATCACAGTGCTATTTCAATTTGCAAACTTTCTAGAGCGGGGTATGCAAAATTGGCCCATTTCTAGAACGGGGTATCAATTTTAGGGGAAATTTTTTTTAGAACGGGGTATCAATTTGGAGTCCGGGGTGGCACATAGCCACCCAAAAAAATACCCAAGTGCCCCCCCGGGCTGATTTGTCAGTCTTGCCAAATCCCATTCACTTAGATTTACATCAAATGAGAAAATAGAACAGCCAAGCTTCGCATGCAAATTAACCATAACTGTTTTTTTTTTTTAAAAATACTATTAATTATAATATTTAAAAATAACAATTAAAAGCATGCATAATAATGAAGTTTTATTAACTTGGCGAAAGCAGTAGAAAATTTATCTTTCCTTCGGTCGTTCATCAAAAATTCTTAAAACATCATGTTTTGGCGTCAATTAGCGATTAGCGATCATAAGAATCATGAATACATTAAGTGCAGGCAATATTTTAGTGATTTTATTAGAACAGTTATTAAATGAAGTTGATTTCAAGTGGAAAGTCTCATCCTGTTTATTTTCATCTTTTTTTCGCCGAATGATCGTGATCTAGTTTACCAAGCAGCGCACAACTGACCTAATGCATCAGTCAATTCCACCTGCGCCCAGCCCCCCCCGGGCAACCGCGGGGCATTTGCCAGCCTTGTCAGTCCCGGGGGAGGGGCTTTAGCTAATTTAGCGCGACCCGGGGGCCGGGAATTGGCCAACCCCGGGGGCACCCCCGGGCTTTTGACACGCACGTTGTTAACTTTAAAACGTGGTCGACATGGAGAATTTCCGAGATAAAGATCAGCAGTTTGTGGCGGATTGGCTTGTCCAGCAAGGGCTAGAAAAACTTGTCGACGTTTTTAAAGATATGTTTTTTTTTAATTTCAATATGTACTGTAATCTAAAAAGCCATAATTTCAAAGCAAATAGCAAGAGCGTGAATGAATTGTCGTGTTTTTCGCAACAGGCCGCATTTGATTCATTCTATATGGTAATTAATAAAATTCCGGCTTTTGGAAATATTAAAAGCTTGCAAATTTGAAATCAAGGACTACAATATGTATAATTAAAAACGTCTGTGTTAGAAAATATTTACGCGTTTCACATCAGGCCACAATTTTAGCGGTGTTTTTGTGCCTGAATGGTTTTTTATCATCGGTTTGCAACTGCTGCCAACTCATTCAACTCATTTTGCGACCTTCGCACTCCAGAAAACGTGAATTGGGCCTCAAAACACGCTTCATTTCTTTGCTAGAACAACTTTGCGATCTATTGCAGCGTACGAAAATGAAAACTGGGATTAAAACGATCCCGGGGACGGGGCATTCGCCCTCTACTTTCGTCCCCACCGCCGGGTATTTGACAGCTTAAGTGCTCCAGCCCCCGGGAATTTGCCATCCATGAGAAAAAAAAAGGCTAATTCCCGGGGGTTAGCCCGGGGGGGGGGGGGGCTGGGCGCAGGTGGAATTGACTGATGCATAACTCCCCGAAGAAATGTAATCAGGTTTTCTTATCGCACCATACAGTTCATCACGGATGTTTTTTATCTTCTGTGCACTGTGCTGAAAATTAAATTATCTCCTTCATTAACGAACCATTGCTTGAAGTCAATGTTGTTGTAATCAAACGTGCGAATTTTAAAAGTCACGCATCTGTATATAAATAGGAGGCGCTGTAAAAACACTTTAGGAGATGGCAATGGAAATTTTAGCTTTATAAGCGTACTTTACGGAAAATAAACTATTTTAAAAGTGTTTACTTAGTGCATTGGAAGACCTTTGTCTTTCTGAAATCGACTGTCTCTTCAGTTCATGGCGTTGTACGTGGTTTAAATCAATAGCGGCACAATTGATCATTAAACGTGAAGTTAACCTCTTAGAATTGATGTTAAAACAGTTTTTTAGATTTTTGCACCACGGAGTAAAATTTTATTGTAGATTTAGACATCAGAACACCATAAAATATTTACAAATGGAAACAGAATAAACTAGATCTCACTAACAGAAAGGTGCATCTATTATATTTCGCACAAAGAAGAGTCGCATTGACTGTCTTTTTCTCTCAACTAAAACACCGGTTTCCTGGGACAAGCTAGTTCTCGTTTGTTTACGTCTCGCTCCTGGGATAACAATGAAAAATTTAAATACAATTAGTTTATCGCTTCAGATAAAACTCCTCTGAAAAGACCTAAAACAGTTTCATTAAAAATTCAAATGCTGCAGACTTGATTTCCGCATTGGCAGCAAGAAAGACAAGAAAGCAAACAGGAATTATTTAAAATAACTGTTTGAAAGATGTCCACCTTATTGGGCTTTCATTGCATCAGGAAGTTCTCCCAAAGATGATGTCTCCGCATTTCCATCCTTGATTTTCTGCTCCACTTCTCCATCTTTGCTTGAATCCGAACCATTTCTCGATTTTTTCTCTTTTTTCTTAGCATGAGGGACGCGTTTTTTCTGCCCGAGCACACCGGAGTGAGCGGCCCTTTCTAAATGGATTGAAGCAAAATCCCTCTTATCCGGGTCACCAAAGTGTTTTTCTGCGCTCTCTTTTCGCCCAGTTTGAGAAACTTCCCATGGAGGTAGTCTACTGACTTTCCGACCGAGATTTTTCTCGTACATGCTCGTCCAAACCGTCGCTTGATCGTCTCTAAAATCGGAATATTTACGCGCGTATGCTTTGCCGTAATCATGAATGGCCTCAGCTTCCCAACTAGCCATGGGGATCGCCTCGCTTCCATCGTCTACGTGCAAACAATTGGCCATTTTGTTGTCCAGTTCAAGTAAAATCGTTTTGAGCTAGGTCGATTATCTGTATGTTGTGTACGCTACGCTGTGCTTTCGTTGTAGCACAAGGCGCCTTATTTCGTATTCTGTCTACGCTATGTTTGATCCCACTAAATTGCGTGACAACAACAAACTCCCGCGTGTCTGTTCGTTCTTGTTCCAAACACGTCGGCAATGACACAACTGAATAAAACAACATTAGCGTTTAATATTTGAACTTTTGCCTAAGAGTCAAATAAGATAACTTGATGAAACAAAGTTAGGGGTCGTGTTTTTTAATCGGCTAATGGATTTTGCCCGAGGCAAGGTTAATCCGTAAAATCAACCTGGATGAATTTCTATCTCAACATCACGTCATCCGTCTTTCAAGACACGCATGCTGAAGCTTGCTTTAACCTAAACAAAACTTAGTTTCAAAAGTTCTTGCACGCTCGTTTTGATTTATTAGGTGTAATACAACAACAAAGGACGCTTTTTCTTTTATGATTTCCGTATTTTTACACGTCAGAAGCATCACCTAACCCGTTTTCTGATTAGTTAAACTAGCAGTAATCGTAGATTATAGTGCGTCGCCCTAGGCTCTCTCTAATGAAGCTCCGTTTTCTGGTTCAACAAAGGAGGTAACTATGTCTGGTACAACAACATTTGTCTGGCGCAATGGCCACCGAGTGCACCGACTCGGTTTATTTCCTTTGTGACCGCAATGGGTCAGAGTGCGAGTTCAATAACTCCGTTCAATTGATACTTGCGTGACCACAATAGGTCATTTGTGCTCAATTCTCTACTGAAATGGTCAGCGAGTACAACGACTCGTTTCATTTGATCGACTGATTTCATTTGAGTGAGTAGGAGAAATCGTTACTTTGAATTGATTATAATGACTCGTTTCAGTTCATTTGTGCCAAGTACGTACGACTCATTTTATTTGATTGAGTAGTTTCATTTTTAAGATTTTAAGATTTGTGCCAGCAACAAATGATAGAATATGCCGTTTAGACATCAGGCGTCGCAAAAGCTCCATATGGTGAATACTTCCCTGATCAGTCTTTGATGTACGAACGATTTAGAAAAGAAAAGACTGATCTTGCCTTGAAGCCAAATAAAATTGGTGTATGGGCAAAATATATCAAAATTGGAGAAGATTTGTGAGACGCGGACTGCCCTAGGGTGAACTTGCAAAAGGCGTCAACCTGATCCTTGTTTAAGGTTATCATGTTCAGATGACTGATATGAATGAAAGAGTTACTTTTTATTTTTTATTTATTTATTTAGTCACTCACAAACTTCTTGCACAACAAGAACAAAAGGTGTTAATTAAATTATAAAATTAATGTGACAAGGAACCCTAACGAAGCTTGAAGCTTATATTAATAGGCTTCCTTAAACTACTAGTAAACTAAATTCATGGCTGAGTGCAGAGTGAGTAAGATCAGAAAATTAAACGACAGATCGGCTATCAGTGAGATAATTCTTTAAATTTTTTTTAAAAACAGATATAGAAGGAGAGTTAATTAGTGAAACAGGCAACGAATTCCAGATTTTAGGTCCACGCTAAAGGATACTGAATTGCTTTATATTTGTTCTACATAAATGAGGTCTATACTGAGAGGCTAGTCGAGTTTCGTATTGATGGACTAGATTACTACTTAAGAACAAGTCATGAAAGCTATTAGGCAAAAGATTATGGTGATAAGAATACATAAAGGTAGCGACAGAAAATGAATTAATACTAAATATGTCAAGGACTTTAAGCTGGCTAAATAAAGGGGCGGTATTTGCTAGATAGTGAGCTTTTGTTATGAGTCGCACTAGACGCTTTTGCAAAAGGTAAATACAGTTTAGGTTGGAACAGTAGGTGGAGGACCAGGTGACATTACAGTACGTTAAGAAAGGATATACAAGGGAGTAATACAAGGTCATCAAAGTTTGGGATGATAGGTAAAAGCGGGCTTTCGCGATAATTCCCACACTTTTCGAAATTTTTTTTGAGACGAAATCAATATGTGGTTTCCAAGAGAGATGCTGGTCAATAAGAACACCTAAAAATTTTGTCTCCGTAACTTGCTTGATCACAGTATTTTCCAGAGTAAGAGGGACATTAACATTGACTTTCTTTTGTCTTGGATGAAAAATCATAAAATTTGTTTTAGTCAGATTTAGAGATAACTTATTCACTTTAAGCCAAATAACTATTTTTGCAAGTTCATTGTTAACAATAGAAACGAGGTGGTTGGCATCTTTATGGGAACAAAAGATACTTGTGTCATCAGCAAACAGTAAAGATTGAGTAAGACTAGAGACATTAGGAAGATCATTAATGTAAATAATAAACAGAAGAGGTCCAAGAATCGAGCCCTGTGGGACGCCACATAATATTTTCCACGGATAAGATCGATGGGACCCAAACTGGACAAATTGAGTCCGATCGTCAAGATAGCTTTTGATCAACGCCAAAGCAGTATCCCGAATACCATAGTGTTGCAGTTTTTGACACAATATTTTATGATTAATAGTATCAAACGCCTTAGAAAGATCTAAGAAGATGCCTAAAGTTGTTTCATTTCTGTCGATAGCAGACGATATGTTATTGATCAAGTCAATTAACGCAAGAGCAGTCGAATGATTATTACGGAATCCAAATTGTTTCGAGTATAAAATATTATGCAAATTTAAGAAATTAATCACTCGGTTGTACATGACTTTTTCAAAGAGTTTAGAAAAGGCTGGAAGAATTGATATTGGCCTGTAATTACTAAAAAGTGTTGGGTCGTCTGCCTTAAAAACTGGAATCACTTTGGCTATTTTGAGAGATTCAGGAAACACACCAGTAGACAACGAAGTGTTTATAATGGTTACAAGAGGCTGCGCAATATTTTGGAAAGACTGATGAATTATCTTCATGGATATATTATCATGTCCAAGGGCTTTGTTAGCGTTGAACGATTTAACAATATTGTTTAATTCACCGACTGTTAGTGGTTGCAATGAAATGGATTCAGAAAGAGCGCTGCTTAAGAAATCCTTGGGTGATGAATTTGTGGAAGGAATTTTGCTCGCCAAATTCGGTCCTATATTGGTGAAGTAATCACAGAATTTATTGGCAATGTCAGTAAGATTGCTAATTTCCATTTCATTTTTGGTGAAGCTTGCAGGATACGGTGATTTAGCGACACGCCTGTTGATCACTTCATTAAGAATTTTCCATGTTTGCTTCAAGTTTGATCTAGCCTTATCTAATTTGTTGTCATAATAATTTTTCCTGGCGATACGAACAAGACAAGTTAACTTATTTCTAAATGACTTATAGCTGGATTCACGCTCATGACTTGGTTTCCTTAAGAGCAGTTTATACAACCTAGACTTTGTTTTAATTGATTTTAAGATTCCAGTTGTAAGCCACGGATTATGCAGAGTTTTTAAATTCTTCCCTTGACAAAACTTTATCGGAAAACTCTTGTTATAAAATTCAGTATATTTTTGTAGGAACCCATTGTAAGCGGCGTTAGCATCAGCATACATCAGAGATTTCCAATCGCATTCACACAAAAGGTTGTTAAATGCATTAATATTCTGACTAGAGAAGTTGCGAATGGCAACACATTCCTCGTTTTAAGGTGCTCACGAAGCTGTCCTAAAAACCACTTTTTCTTTGCCAGAAATCGCGAGAGGCTGAAAACGGAGAGCGAGACTCAGGAGGTCGACGCTAAAAATAGGGACCCTAAGATCCGACGACGGCGACGGCAACGAGAACTTTAAAAATACAATAGGTTTGGTTAGCAAAACAACAATTTTTGCACGTGCATGACGCTTTTTTGTACATTTCTTTGCCGTCACTGCACGACTACAACGTGAAAACGCCTAATTTCACGTTTTACAGAGGAAGTACGCAAGCGACAACGAAATTTCCTCTCCCATTCTGAACTTGGATATGGTTCTTAGGGGTTTAACTTTAGGAGGGTTCATCTACTTTTGACAAAGTTAGTGACTTGGAGTAATCGCGATGAAGATTGAAAGAACGCCAATTCACTTTTTCAGCGACGTTTTGTCTGCCGTCGCCGTCCTCGTATCTTAAGGTCCCTAATACTGCGGCGTGTGAGGCGCGGGTCAGCTTGATCCCATCGGGCTATCTAGCCCCTCAGTCTCCCCTCATGAAATTTACACAAGGTAGAACTATTTTCTGCTTTTATATCACACTTTGATGATATTTCAAGCTAGAAAGGTTCATGAGAGTGAAAGTCTCTTCAATTTGAAAGAAAAAAAATTATACGAAAAACAGTATGAATCGAACCCATGACCTAGATGGATCAGTATGCTACGCTTAATGAAATAATTTAAGTACATATTGCATCAACCCCAAAAAAGAACCTAACCAGTTTCGAAAAAATGCTTAACCCTGATCAGTAAAGGCAGTGCTTAACCCTAATTAGTAAAAGGGAAACCTACATTGTGTAAATTTCATGAGATGTCCTAAGGGGCTGAGGTCGATGTGCGTGAGACTCTTACGCTAATCTCGTACCCAGATCTCCCACGACCAATGGAAGATCTGGGTACGAGATTACTCTTACGCTACTCTTAGACTCCTGTTCTGTTTTGGAGAACGAGTGGGACTGAATGGAGAGAGGACGGGGTCTCACGGTCAGTGTAACCGTTACAATAGGAGTTGCCTGCGGAGGAGCCGAGGCTGCGCTAAACCGGTTTTAAGAAAATAACCACTCAGAAAGAGTAAAATATGTTACACTTTGATCAATTCCTAATACAAGTTGTACCTAAAACCTAAAACTTTGCTTAGAAAAATATTAAAAAACACTGAGCCTCTAATCAGCGTGTAACAGATTATATATACTTTAATTTACAAGCGGATGCATCAGTTGCACGTTATTCAAAAGATGTGAGTTCATTTTTTAGATCAGAACACTCGTGTATGACAGACAACCATCTCCAAAATCCATTATCCCATCAGTACTGAATGAATTTAGAGCAATTTATTACTGCATCAAGGCATGATGGGCTGAACTCCCCATCCGGTGTAGGTGTGTGATTAATTAATTACTGATCGATTATTCTCTCTTGATATAACTGACTGATTGCCCTGTTTACACATTACTTAGAATTTCCGCCTTTGAAGAATCTTTGTTTCGCTTATTGAACACTTTTTTGACTTGTCTGAAAACCAGGTATTTGGCTTGTCAGTCTTACTTTTTACCGAAGCAGAATACTCTACTCCGTCGTTCACTCTTCTACACGTTCCAATTCACCTGACACTTAGTTTGGCGTGTTAGTGACCCGATCATGCATGCATGCGTGGGCTGTTGCATTCTGAATAAAATTCATAGTGCTACCTCTAAAAGAAACTATACAGAAATAAATAGATTATATCAAATAAAGCAGAGATACATCTGGTGGATATCATGACTTGCTAATTACATGCAGTGAGTGTAGAGCTGAAAGTGCCGGGAAGATATGATGCCATAATATGCCCACGGGTGCTTTAGCTGTTGATGGGTAATTTGTTATAAATTAAGGAGCTGGTAACCCAAAAATATTCCCTCTTTCACGGCTTCAAGACGTTCCCTTATTATTGGCAAAAATCCAGGCCTCTGAAACGTAATTGATTGCAGAAGTTCACAGCCATAATAGGACCATGTATTACACTTATGATGATTACTGTTTAGAGGGCAGGGGAAGCTTCGACAGATTTCAGTTTATCAACTCCCTCAAATCATAGGCATTCAGTTAGTCGGTCGTGGTCAAGCCGTACATACGGGTTATGACGGTTTGGCTTGTGAGATTTCGAGATTTGATAGAGAAAATGCTGGTAGTAAACATCAAAATTGAAATGACTTTGAGCTACTTTGATTGAAAGTTGAACGGACTTTGGTAACCGAGTTGATTCACGAAGGGAAGCTTTTTCTGACGGTGAGATTTAAAAATTCAATATTTTGTACAAACAAAAAAAACATAGATCGCCGGAATTAAACGTTTTTTTTTTTGCAATGCTTCATCGCTTCAACTGCACTGTTAAAACAAGCAAGGTCAGTGGAAAGCAAAAATTTATAATAAATATATGAAATATATTGCATCATTCATAACACGAAAAGAAATTTTTATAGCCTTCGTAGCAGGCGCTTGGAGTGGCAGGCTAAAACTTTTAAAGTTAGGCGTCTAATTGAATCTGCTGAGGGGGCAGATTAAATATTCGAGCTTTTGTTGTCGCTTTCTATTGATGAAGTGATCGATGTGGATTCGGTCGGACACCCCGTTTCGTTTCCTGAACAGCAGGATGTGTCAGATGTTCAAAATCAAGCTATTTGCATCTCATTTCTGGACAAGAAAAATTGGCACTTTGTACAATATATGCCACAGTGGTGAAAAAGCATTGGAGTAACCTCAAAGAAGGAATCATGGCAGAAGGATAAGGAAAAGTAAAAAAAACCAAAACAAAACAAAACGATATTTCAAGTGGACTTTGCGGGAGATTTTAAATGACGTTTTGAACAATTTAGGCCTGGGTCGAGCGTTGGGGTATAACATCATGGTACGCCTGTAGGATAACTGCTTGCAGTCTTGTATTTCCCAGCGTGAAATTTCGCCCAAATGTGGTCCGATTCTTCTTTGCAATGGCAGAGAAAGACTTTTTACCTTTAACACAGAACATTGTGCGTGGATTGAACGATAAATTGTACGAGAAAAGGAAAACAGCTGCCTTGGAAATTGAACGGTAAGCCAACGCTTTGGCGTTTTGACTAGCCGCCATGTTTTTGTTTGATCGGAATCTTACACGAGTTTATTTTTTATTTCAGTTCTGTTGATTGTATTAAAGTCATTTTCCTTTGATTTGCTATGATTCTTACGTTGTGTTCGCTGAAATATTCGTGTCGAGGTAATTCTCGCTTCTTTGAATGTTCGTTTCATTATCAGTATGGTCAAAGAGTTCGTCGCAAATAACGATGTTCGGCAAATAACACGTTTGACTGCTGTCCTTGCTGATGAGTTTGCAGTTTCCCACAACAATCACTCCAGAAAAGGAGGGCTTATTGGGCTTGCAGCTACTGCCATTGCTTTAGGAAAGGTACCCTTACATATCCATTCAGTCAACTTTTACCGTGTACAGTTGTACTTCCTCAATTAGCTTTATTACAAGAAGATCAAGAAGTCACATAATTGTTGTTATTAGTGAACTTACGCAACAAGATGGGAGAGGAACGAAGATGGCAAACTTTGTGTTCCAAGCGTGACAATAATTTTGTTTGAAATAACGTTTCGCCAAACTTCACTTTCCATTAAACGGATCTTTTTGTAAATAGCGGAAAACATTAATGTTAAGTGAAGATCACGACAAAACTCGTAATAGCAATGTCATGTTTGTGAAACACAAGCGTTTTGTTGTCCTCTTCTTTCTGCCGTCCAGTTGCGTAAACTCACTATTATTGCACCAACTTTGTTTGAATTATTAGAGTACGACAATAGTAGGGTGTTTTTTAATCAGCTCTTCTTATTAGTAGTAGCACATTCCAAAACAACACTGTAAAATACTGTAACATTCCGAAAATAAGCCCCTCCAAAAAACCCTCCGTTAAATCACCCCTCCAAATGTAAGCCCCCTGGCCGGCTGGAACTTGGAAATTGCCTTCAAATTCAAAATATAACAAAGCAAAACCTTTACCATGACACATAAATTTTTGCATTTGCCAAAGAACTATTACATGTTCCAAATGATTGTAGTAAAAAAGTGTCACACTATACTGCTGTTTGCATCCTTTACTCTTAACCTGAGCTTGGATTTCCTTGTTCCATATAGACAATGTAGTTGCATGGCTGTCGTTAAGTAAGATCTACATCCTCAAGGCGAGTTTCAGTAAAAACTTTCTGCAAAGTACTGAGTAACATAAATTTCCTTCCAATTATAAGCTAGCCCAGTCAATTTTGAGATGTAAATTTCCCTCCCAGTATTATATAAGCCTAGCCGATTTTGAAATGCGAATTTCTCTCCATATACAAGCCCCTCCAAAAATAAGCCCCTTTGAAAAATATACACCTCGGGGCTTATTTTTTGGAATTTTATGGTAATGTTTTCACAGAAAGACTGGAAGTACCTATTTATGGGAGTGAGAGTATACAGTAGAACTGCTTTTAATAGGAGGTGGAGAAGAGGAATTATTGGATAAATACACAAAAGAAGAAACAAAAATCTCACTGAATAGACAACGGCGATGATAGGAATTTTATGGCTGCTTGATAGCAATGTCTATGACATTGGGACAGAATAATGAGTTTGTTTTGTGAGGAATTTGCCTGCTGTTTATATCAGTCTTGGCATTCATGATAACAAAGTGTCTGTAAGAGTTAGTAGAGTGATCTCTCACTTGAAACTAATATTGTGTATGTGATGTACAGGTCAGCATGTCACATGTGGACTACTTACAAACTTATTGTACAACTTCTTTTTCTCTCCAGGATGCTGGACTGTACCTGAAGAATCTTATTCCTCCAGTTTTGGCTTGTTTTTATGATCAAGACAGCCGAGTACGTTACTATGCCTGTGAAGCTCTGTATAACATTGCCAAGGTAGCAAGAGGCTCTGTATTACCATTCTTCAATGATGTATTTGATGGCCTCAGTAAAGTGAGTAATACCATACCATGCAGTCAATCACTGAGTCAGTCAATCAGTTAGTCAGCCATTCAGTTACAGGTTCAGCAAGTCAGTCAGTTAGTCAGTAAGATCTATAGACAGTTATCTAGTAAGACAGACAGACAGAGAGGCAATCAATCAATTAATCAATCAGTCAATCAGTTGTTCAATCAATCAATGAATCAATCAGTATTAATCAATCAAGCAATATCTGTCAGTCTCTCAGCGAACCAACAATCCACATAGGAATAATACATTATACAGTACAAACAGCAAACCATCAAATGTTATTAGTTTAGCAAAAGAAAACAGAAGGGAATAAGCAAAATGGAAAAAAATAATGGTCACTGTTATAACTTACAAGGTATGAACTCTGCGTGTATCCACAATGAGTTAGTTTTGTTCACTGTATTTTTATTCTCCTCCTTAAACTTTGCAGTGATGTAAAATAATGCTTTTATCTGTTTTAAACCTAATTTCAAGTTCTCAAAGTGATTGTTCATTGTTGACTGTTCAGCTTGCAGCTGATCCAGATCCAAATGTAAAAAATGGAGCAGAGCTTCTTGACAGGTTGATAAAAGTAAGTAACAGGACGGTATCATTGTTTAACAGCAGAGTATTATCTCTGTTACATGTACATGTAATGTATAAAATTACAGGTATTAAAAATTACTGGTACCCAGTATTTCACCACTTTCGCATAGACCATAATGCATCTTGTTTTCCCCCAAAATTTTGGATAACTGGTTTTTCCTGGGTATTACAGTCTTCCCAAGAGAAATCCAAGACAATGGTTATGCAAAAGTTTGGGGGGTAAATAAGGTACATCATATGGTCTCCGTGAAAATGGTGAATTAAGAAAGAAACATTAATTTTATGGATTTAGGGCCAAGATCAATGCTAAATATGAAACAGAAGAAAAAATCAGCAACAAAGAATTCTTCAAAAGAAAGTGGATACTGACACCTTATTTAAGTTAACTGTATTATCTCCGTATTATTTCATTGCCCTGTTGTACTTTTTTATAGTTCCTTTTAGCCCTGTAATAATTTGACAATTAATTTTGCTTTACTCTGTTAATGTCTCTTGTTAAAGTGTCTTTTTTGTTTTGTTTTTGTAGTATTGTAAATGTAATTATTTAATGTGATTATCAATAAACATATCAAAAAAAAAAATTGGGGGGGGGGGGGTAAATAAGGTGCATCATATGGTCTCCGTGAAAATGGTAAATTAAGAAAGAATGATTTTTTTAGTCAGTGACACAGGCGCCTTGGAAGAAAAAATCCAAGTACTGCCAGTAGGAGTGGAACCAATGAAGTTGTTGTTACTAGTCCAGATAGTGCTCTACCACTTAAGTACAGGAGACTTGTGGGAGCTGAGGCCACTAAACTGCCTCTGTAGTGAATAAAATCTAATCTGTGAATTATGTGTATACAGTTTACCAAGAAACATGTCAACTTGTTATCATAATAATTATTATGATTTCATCACTTAATTAATTTGTAATATTTTGAATTGTACCTTAGGATATTGTGACAGAAAGCTCCTCGTTTGATTTGGTGTCCTTTATTCCATTGTTGAGAGACAGAATTTATACAGCAAATCCATTTGCAAAGCAGTTTTTAGTGTCTTGGGTGAGTGTTGTAGGGCATAAAAGCATCTGCATTTTGTTCTGTTATTTCTGAACTGAACCATAATTACCTTTGTTGTTCTAAAATTGTTTTAGTTTCAATTTTATCCACCACTTTCAATAACAAAAAAAATCCATACTAAAGTTGCTGTTATTCAGACAGACATCAACATGGTGTGTATATCTTACAGGTCAATTTTGTTCTCAGGTTAAAAATTGTTAACCTAGATTGATTCTTGATTTCCTTTGTCTACCAGGGCTAGAGGACTTATGAAAGGAAATTGAGCATCAACCTGGGTTAAATCAAAATTAACCTGAGATCAAATTTGACCTGTAACATAATATATATTTTGTGGTTCAAATTTAATCTTTGGTTTGAAATGTTTTAAACCAGTTTAGATTTTTAAACTGGTTAGAAATTTTTTAACACATAACTCGTTCTCATTTGTTGTATCCTGAGTCTATGACATGGGTTGAAGGGTAATGTGGACTCTTGTTTCTCTGTTTAAGCTCATGGTGATAGATGCAGTTCCAGACCTGGATCTTATTGCCCACCTACCAGAGTTTCTTGATGGGCTCTTCAATATTTTCAAGGATCGTAATGCGGAAATCAGAAAAATGTAAGTCACAATGGAGCATTAAGGGGTAGAGAGTACCTTCTCATCAACTGTATGAGTGATAGATGGATGGAAACTCCAAAATTGATAAAAATTATAGTAAGCTCATTATGTTTCTTTTTCATGAGTTGGGATTCTCAGCTTGATCTTCGATGACTGATTTTTTAATTCTCAAACTATATTTAATCATCACATGTGTATAGGAATTATCAAGAATCAAGTGGAAAATAAGTAACAAGTTCATTTTTTCCCCTATCTAAAGAATCCTTAAACCAACTTTTACTCAGAATAATACTGATGCCTTTCATGTAACTGTGTAGGTGTGAAGCAGTCTTGGGTGAATTCCTTAGAGGGGTCAAGAGAGAATCTAAGAATGTCAACTTTGCTCATATGGTCAACATTTTGGTTTTACATTCACAATCAGAAGGTAATTGCCTCAGTTAATACTTGTATGAAATTTTGCGCCTTATGATACATGTGTAGTTATGTAATTGTCATCATCATCATCATAATCATTAACATCATTGTCATCATAATGCCATCATTCTGACATCATCATTATCATCATCCATATAAATTTGAAAAAATCAATACCTTACTTCCTTGTGTCTTATGTGCATTCTGGCTTTATGTAATGCGCACAAATAATAATTTTATTATTTATTGATTGAAGATGACGTGATCTGTGGAAATACAAATTTTAAATGAAGATATGATTGTTGCAGTGGGTATTGCAATTTAAGCAATTGCAAATAAAACCGAAAAAAACTTCAAGACTTCAGTGGGATTTGAACTCATGGCCTCTGCATTAGTGCTGCAGTGCTCTATCAACTGAAAATTGTATTTCCACAGTTCACATCATCTTCATTCTATAGGAAAACTATTCTTCAACACCAACAATTTGTTGCAAGTTTAGCAGAGCTTTCAAAATTAGTTCCTTCAGTTGTTGGTGTTGAGGGATATTTTTTCCTGTAATATGTCCCAACAGCAGAATCTTCACTGTGTCATCTTCATTCTATGTTTCATTCCATTCACGGGTTAAGATGAACTCATCAAATTGGCCTGCTCCCAATGTATGGGTCTCAGTTGAACACTGCAGCCCTAACACAGAGACCATGGGTTTAAATCCTGTTGAAGTCCTGGATTTTTTTTTTCTGTGTTAATTTGCAATTGCTTAAATTTATTGCAATAACCACTACGATGAACATAAATGAATTTAAAATTATTATTATTATTTATTGATATTTTACTTTTGATCTTACAGTTGCATATAACATGGCTTCAATGAAGTGAGTTTCGTTTCTGTTTTTCTCCTTTAGATGATGTCATTCAGTTTACTGCTATCACCTGGTTGAGAGAGTTTATTATTCTCTCTGGGCGCACAATGCTGCCCTTCAATGCTGGCATTTTAAAAGCAATATTACCGTGCATGGCTTATGAACAAGACAAACAAAATATCCTTTAATATTGCATACATGTATTATAATCAACCACCTATACTCTATACTCAGAGACCTCATGGGGCAGCTAAATGGGAATGAAATCACTTTAAACAGCATTGTGAAAAATTCTGTTAAAATTCTTTTAAATGATTAACCTTGACTTAGTCTAAATATCAAAGAAGTAGCCAAAGCTGTGAATCAAAGTCTAATGCGACTGATCACGGAGGATGATGACAAAGATTTTGACGGTGACAGTGTAGCCATGGATTGCGATAATGCTGTCATGGAGCCTCAAACCCAGCTTGACGTCGGCCCTGTTGTAGATGTACTAACCGTTTATATGACTCACAAGTCAATTCAGACCAGAATAGCTGTGTTGCGATGGGTGTTGCTTCTGCATGTAAAGACACCTAATAAGGTTCGTTAGACATGGTACTGATCCAACTCTTAAATTTTCATGGTATTTGATTCAGTTCAAAGGTAGTTTTACACCTTATTCTAAATTAGTATCAACTTTTAATTTTCTTTTGTCTTTATGATAATTGGCCCTCAATGCCTTGCTTCAAGGTAAAAGTTCTTTTAAATTGTCCAGCTGAATCGAGGCAAAGAGGGATGATAAACATAAATATAAAAGAAAAGTAGTGTTGCCTCAATTTTGGAATAACGTGTATAATCATAATTTATTCGGAATCATGTGATTGTTATTAAAATGTTCGGACACTGGTATGGAAAAGTGATGACAAATAAGCCAAAAGTGGTATTTTTGTATTTTTTGAGGTTTTCACCCTTTTTATTCACTATCTAGTTATTACTATTTCTTATCAGCATTGACAAAATACTTTGTACATTTCTAACAAAAAAGAAATTTAGGCTGAGAATAAGAGTTACTGCCTTTCTTACACATGTCTTCCTCTCTTGCATGCATCACCTATCAACAGCGTTTGCACTCACCTTGAAAATCCTCTAATTTTAAAATAAAAATTTGAGGCCTTTAAGGTCCTTGAATTTCGTTCCTAACTTTATCTAACCCAGCAAACACCTTCAGGATAATATTGCTCATGTTGTGGAGGAACTAAACAGGACGTAAACTCAAGGCTCTTTTTTGCATTGAATGGAGTCCTTAAAAAAGGGAAATGTGACTTTGAAAGTCCTTGAAAAGTCCTTGAATTTTTTGTTCAAAAAAGAATATGAACCCTGTATCAAGCACCCTGTATTTCTTATTGGTCTACAATGCTGGTAGCTAACTTGTTACTGATCACGAGTCTTGCTATTATTGGGCAGTGTAAAATATTTTGTTTCCCTGCAAGTCCTAAACATATTTCTAGTGCACAGTGAAGGTCTCTTTGTCCTGAAGAAACCGTTTCTATAAATTGTTAAATTTACTACATGTACGATACATTACACATTCATCAAGTACCTTTTACTACAAGGTAGATTATTATGTACCTCATATTACATGATTGTAGGTTGCTATCAGGCATGTTTCTGAATTTGATGGTTAGCTTTTTTTGTATTAATTTTACAGATCTTTGGTCAAATTGAGCAGCTTTTCCCTAAACTGTTGGATACTTTATCAGATCCCTCAGATGAGGTATGTACATTGCAACCAGTTAAGTTAAATTAAATTAAATTTGTTTTGAATAAAACTTGATAATTATAATAAACTCCAAGCCAGTTATAATGCACGTGATCACAATCCAGTAGACTGAAGCAAATCTACCCTGGTGTAATAAATCTGTAGGATTTCAACAAAATGAGGATGTGGACAACTAATGGTGTTCTGTATTAGGCATATTAGTACATGTGTATATGTATCACACCAACTCTTGTATGTTCCGTATTTGTTTGTACTTTCTTGTTTGCTCTCTTTTATATTTTTTCATACTTTATATACTTCTCTTTTTTCCCTTTTGTCCTAAATAAAACTGTAATTTAATCAAAGGGCATGTTGTTAGTTTCACTATATCTTCCCCATCTCCATTTTTTCTTGTAATCTGATATTTAAATCTTGTGAATGACATCTTCAAATCTGTAATGTATGGGGGGGGGGGGGGGGGTGTATAGATTATAAATGGCCTTAAGTAATATAAAATAAAGAGAGAAAATAAATATATGATATAAATACAAAAATATCTGTATCACTATGACCTTTGCCATGTTCACCCTTTAGCTCTACTTAACAATTAGTCGCCGAAGGCGACGTGAATATCGGCGAACAGTCACCTAGGAGACAAAGTCGAGGTGACTATTCGCCGATATTCTCGTCGCCTGAGGCGACTAATTGTTTTAGTATAATTACATTGATGATTAGTCGAGAAAATAAAAGTATTGATCAATTTCCGACTCCGAAACATCAACAACTCTGGCTGCTATTTTGAAAACTTCTAGCCTTCAATGTTATGATCACCGCGCGGTGATTATTTAACAATTAGTCGCCGAAGGCGACGTGATTATCGGTGAATAGTCACCTCGACTTCGTGTCGGTGACTATTCGCCGATATTCACGTCGCCTGAGATGACTAATTGTTTTAGTATAATTACATTGATGTTTATTCGAGAAAATAAAATTACTGATGAATTTCCGACTCCGAAACGTCAAAAACTATGACTGCCATTTTGAAAACTGCTAGCCTTCAATGTGATAATCACCGCGCGGTGATTATAGCGGGATAAAGCGAAGCTCCTAGCCAATCATAGCGCTCTATTTTCGATAATCGTCAATATAATTATACTAAAGCGGGATAAAGCGAAGCTCCTAGCCAATCACAGCGCTCTATTTTCGATAATCATCAATGTAATTATATTTAAAACTTGTATAGTGTAAAAACAAAAACTATAAAGTTCTTTTCTTGTAGGTCGTTCTTCTCGATTTGGAGGCACTTGCGGAAATTTCTGCCTCCCCGGCCGGACCTCCAAGAAATAGTTCAACACAAAGCATGTCTGAAGCTGGTTCCCCGGTCAGCAGCTCATCAGATCAGACATCTGCTCCTCACAGGCAGCTTAATACATACTTTCACAAATTCATGCATAATGTCATGCAGTTGTTTAGGACAGATAGAAAATTGCTGGAAGAAAGAGGCTCTTTTATTTTGAGGTAAGTTATACCTGCTTTGATTGTGTGTACCATTAATATTTTTACAACTCGCAAAATGCATTAAGTGCATTAAGTCAGTATATTTTAAAACTGAAGCTAACAACGTTGTCATGCTGTATTTCATCAGTTAAGGCTAAAGCATGACTTCACGTTGATGGACCACAATAACTTTACGTTCGTTGTGGTCACACACACCCTTGGGGAAAGCAAACACCTGCACTGTAGAAAAAAAAAACGGTTACACGCAAATTAGTTTCCCGCGCTGTTAGCCGCGTGCAGCGCGCGCGTCGCTTGCGCGGGAATGCCAATCTTCTGATTGTGGAAGACGGAAACCCAAGATAAGCGTCTCGATTGCTTTTATGCGTAAAACATTTGATGTTTCAGGGCTTGAAAAAAACTTGAATTCCAGCTTGTACTTTGGGCAAGAAGCTCTCATATCTTGCTTGCCCGTGGCACTTCTTGCTTGTCTTAGTTCATAGAGAGTTTACGGCAAACGGCAACGTGAATTTGTGCCTCGTGGCCAAGTTTTCCATCTACTTGTCGTTTACTGTTCATTATAACAACACGAAAATCGGTACATTCACGCCAATTCTATCCGTAAGAATTGTTTGAAGCTGTTTTTATATATACATTACTCATTTTAAAAATTTCTCAACTTGAATCTCACGTTTTCCGTTAACCGTAAACACGATGCGTGATATTTCTGATGATTTAGTTAGAGAATGACTTGCCTAGACTGTCGCACATTGGGCAAGTAAGCTTATAAAGTTATTCCCCCAGCAAGAAAATCTACTTGTCGCAGACTACCGGACGGGACTCGAGCCCTGCGTTTTCATGTATATGTTCAACGTTAAAGAAAAAGTTTATCTTCGAGAATAATTTTTCTTTTTCCCGAGGGTAAAAAATCGGCGTAACCTCAACTATTAACTTTATCAAACGAAATCTACTAAACCTATAAGTTGCTGTCATTGGCAAAAGAGAAAAGCTGATAGCGAAAATGGAAGTGGAATACGTCTTGAAAAAACGAGACTCCAAGCTTTCTTTTACAGGTGTTTGCTCAAATTGTAGCAGAAACTACATCGCATTTAGAGCACCTCCTGCAGCTCCTGTTATTTTTTTCAGCGCATGTACTATTATGAGAAAACTGAACTTTGTTGTATCAATTTTTATCTATATTGTTCTTTAGGCAGCTCTGTCTTCTGTTAAATGCAGAGGACATTTACAGAGCATTATCAGAGATAATTGTTGAAGAAGAGGACTTGCTGTTTGCATCTCTCATGGTGCGATATTTGAACATGATTTTACTGACATCCAGTGAACTGTTTGATCTCCGGGACCAGCTCAGGGAATTGGCCACGCCTGTAAGTAACAGTTAATACAGAATGCGTTTCGGTTTTGAACTTAGAGAATCCCTTAGAGTTAGTCTCTTGACTGGCCTCAAGGGAAATAGCGAGTTTTGTTTTGCTTCAGAGGACGTTGAGGGTCGAGAAGAACAAAGTTCATCATTTATTCGGTGCTTTCTTACACCTTCCAAGTTAAAAATAAAATAATTTTTTTAAGTTAGTTTCGCGGCTGCGACTGCGACTGCGACTGCGACTGCGAAAACTTGGACACAGATTTCCCGCAGTTTCAAAGTACAGGAACTGATTTGGTGCGAGAAGCTCCCTAGGGACATGGCAAGTGAATTATATTTTTGTTCGGCCTTGGGACTTGAAGAGTTTTGCACATGTCACGTAACACATTCTTATCCAGTCCAGAAAACGAGATTGAATTATGATGTGTAAGAAAATTTTACAGTGATGTTGGCCAAATCAATGACGACTTTGAACCCCTTGTTTTTGTACAGTGGTTTTTCATCTTAATTTAGTTTAACTTCTGTTTTGCTTTCTCCTCTAGGATAGCTGTTCGTTGTTTTGCTGTTTATATCAGTCGTGGTGTCACAATCCCGTTGCAACAGTCTCCTTGTGCTTACTAACACAAAACTACAAGCATGCTTGTGATCTCCTCATTATTTTGTATCCTTTACAACCACCATCCTTTCCATCTGGTTCTGATTAGAACAGGTTTTGATTATTTAAAGTCCTACGCTGACTCCATGTGATTGGCTGAAAATCTCACGCCACTCTGTCTCAACCAACTGGAATTAAAACTTAACATACTGACACATGGTCACACGTGTTTCCCGCGCTTGGTGTAGGCGGCATGTATTTGCTTTGAGATCTGACTGGTTCCTTTGACCGTGAGTGACAGTCTAGTGCATGCTTTGTGTTTTCAATTGGTACTTTGGTTTTGATCTTATGACCGTCATTTTAATCCCTAAAGTTTAAATGTAACTTAACTGCGTGACCTACTTCTAACTCATACCGTACATTTTGTACTTTTGTTGGCCTCGGTAAATTCTAAAGTTAGGGTTTGTACAGGTCATGGAAAACCTGGAAAGTCATGAAATTTAAGAATTTCATTTTCCAGGCCTGGAAAGTCATGGAACTTAATAGTCGGTCCCTGAAAGTCATGGAAAATTAGTTTGCTAGATTAGTCAGTACAGATGTCATTACTGAGTTAGGTCAAAAAATACCCCAAAACAAGGAAAATGTTTAGAACTTTTTATCGCGGCACCTTGGTCATGGAAAACTTGGAAAGGTCACGAAAAAAGTCACGGAAAGTCCTGGAATTTGAAGAGCTCAAAAGAGTACAAACATTGTAGTTTGTAGCACTGCTTGCAGTCACCTAGAACCTCAGGCAAAGCTACTAGTGACCAGCCAAAAGGCACATCTTTGTAGTGGGCTACCTGAACAGTGAAAAAGTGAAGCCTGTGGGTGTGGTGCCGGTGTGGCCATGCAAGCTGATATTCTTATGATTTGTGTTTTTATCATTATAACGGTTATATCCCTTGACATTCATTCCATCAGTGGACAACTGGAAGTGAATGTTGAATTTCTCATCCAGATAGACAAACTTGTTCAACTCATAGAGTCTCCCATATTTACTTGTAAGTATGCATGGCTTTATCCTGGCATGTAAAATCTAACAGTGCCATCACTAAAGATTTCTCAGAATTTTGAATGTCATTCCGAATGGTTTGTCTTTTTTCCACATCTTTTGATTCGGTTTACGGAAACCTTGGGCGTGGCCATTGATTTCAAACCTCTTTGGTGGCGTATTTTTTACATGGTACTATTTGTTTAATGCTGCGGCACAGTTCTAACTATTGAGTCTGTGGACCCAATGTCTTGTGACCGGCATTCAAACGAAACCTCTTCAGTAGAACTCTCACGAGGTGCTAGTTAGTTATTAGTGAACTTGCCCAACAGGAGGGGAGAGGAAAGAAGACGGCGAACGTTGTGTGACAAACGTGAAAACAACTTTGTTTGAAAAAACATTCCGCCAAACTTAACCTTCCTTTAAACAGATCTGTTTGTAAAAGACAAGAAAACATAAAATGTTAAGTGAAGATCAGGACAAAACACGCAAGTAATGGCCCTGTCACACAAACGTTTTGCCATCTTCTTCCTAGTGCCGTCCTGTTGCGTAAACTCACTGATATGTGTTAAGTTTTTAACTGTTTATACTGTGGACAAAATCCCATGATCTAGTCCGATTTAAATCAAATCTCTTTATTACCATGTCTTTGGTATAGTACTGTTTATTTTTCCGAAGTTTTCTTAAGTTTGATTTTGGGGAGCAAAAACTTAAAACTCCAACTTTTAACTTTTACTCAGACTTGCGCCTTCAGCTGTTGGACACACAACACAATCATTTTCTTCTCAAGTCGTTGTACGGCTTATTGATGCTTCTTCCTCAAAGTGATGCTTTTACTACATTACGGAACAGACTGGACTGTGTACCAAATGGCCGGGTACTCTCACGTGATAGCAGGTAATGATCTTTGAGTGAAACTTATGCTCTATTACGAGGAAGTCACAAATGGTCAGTGTATATGTAGGGAGGGGGGAGGGGTAACCGGTTTAGTCGCCTGAAATTTTAATAAAGAGTGTATGTAATATATATTTCGTTCTTTAAGCGATATTGAGACAAAACAAGCGGAAAAATTGTGCAATGATGCTGTGGTGAGACGAAACAAACGGGATGAATGTGTATGATAACCCTTTCTTTACGCGATGAAGAGACGAAAGAGCCCTTTCGTAAGTAATATATCAATAATCTTCTTCCACTAAAAGTGGCTGTGTTTCAGGTCTCTAGTTTGTTTTGATTATACTTCAAACTACGCGTCCTTTTTCGCTTTTGAACCTAACGTTAGCGACGAAGTTACAACGTTACTTTAGAAATGACAAAATCACAGCCTCGTGTCAAACGAATATGTGTCTCCCAAGCATCTTATCAAACAACAAAATTGAACTTAAAAGATTTGTTAGGCTAACAATTTGTCCAAAAAACTACAATTGCAATCCGTTTTAATCTTCAGTTTTGCTAATTCAAGCCTTCTTTTGTATTTGCTGTTGTTCTCATATCGTCTTCAGTTTAATGTTTTGAGCGGTTATTTTTATGTTTTACTCTACTTGGTGGCACTTCCCACTGCTTGAATTTTGAGAAATTTTGTGACGCAGCTCTGTAAGTAATGATATCCGCCGGGGGAAACAAGTCGTTTTGTGCCTCTTCTAGACGAATGACCCTTTTGTGTACTCGAGTGGCAGTTTCCCACACCTTTTTCTACAAATGTACCTCAGCGGTTAAAATCCGGGAAAAGTGTAGCTCTCTTGGGTCGTGTAGCCTGTTCCAGGTTCCAAGATAGTGGTTGGTCTCTGCAAGTAGTTATAAGAGGATGCCTTACCATTCAAATTCGCCACCGATTATTTCTGTCATTTCTCTGATTAACTTCATACTAACTTCATCAGTACAAAAAATGACAGACTTAATGGGAAATTTTAGCCCGTCAAGCACCCACTTTTTATTTCAAGTTTAACTCTGTCATATTTTGATACTAAAAGAATTTTTGAAATATTTTAAATTTCCCATTAACTCTGTCATTTTTGTGTTTATTTGACACTTTATGACATTAATGGCTCGCCCTGCGGGCTCGCGGAAATGACAGAAATAATCGGTGGCGAATTTGATGGACAGGCATCCTCTTATAACTACTCAGGAAGAATTCAATCGCGATAAAGATTATTACAAAATATATTTAGAAAAGTTTAATTATAAATATAAAAATAATTTTGAAATAAATATATTGTAGGAATGTTTATCACAGAGGAAAAGAGTGTGAGTGAAAGTTTGTAAACAAAAAAAATATTAGTTAATCTCTTATTATACCTAAATATTCACTATTTCCTTTATTTATGCGAAAAATAAGTTTTTTTACCATATCTATTTGTTTTTTGAAAACTTTTTTAAAATATTCATCATTAAGATAACCATCAATACCTATTAAATGATATTTATAATCCAAAAAACTATAATAATCATCTGATTTCTTCATTAAATTTTTAAAAAGTTCATCATTATTATAAACATCTGGATCCATCATTGCAACTTGAAGATATTTATTTTTTTGTTCTCTGATAAAATCTCTTTTTTCTTTTTCCCATTCTGAAAGGGGTTGTAATCCTTTATCATATTCATTCAAATCAATCTTTTTTGCTTTGTTAAATAGAAGAGTTTTTTTATCATAGTTATTATTAAAAAGTAAGACATATTTACTAACAAAATGTAATTCATATTTTGGTTTTTTAGAATTGTCATTTTCGATTACATATAAATTATTATCAGGAAAAAGATTATTTTCATCTTTAAAACTAACTCCATATCGGGAAAAGTCATCCAACATTTTGAAGTAAAAATCATTAATGTCTTCATTTTTCCATCTGCTGTAGTTGGGAGGGTGTTTTTCAAGATAATGTAAAAGAATTTTGAAAGGATGATTAAGAAATATTTCTTTTGTTAGTTTCATATCAAATGATTCTAATTCCATTCCTGGTTTGACTTCAAAATTATCAAATTCGGGGCCATCAGTGATCATTTTATTAAGGATTATATATTTTGAAAAATAATTTTGATTTAAAAAATAATATTTACATAAAAATAATTTTGAAATAAATATATTGTAGGAATGTTTATCGGATTTGTTTTGGGGGTGGGGTGGGATGGGGTGGTTGGATGAGATTGAATGATAAAGATTATTACAAAATATATTCAAAAGAGATTAATTATAAATATAAAAATAATTTTGATTTATTTATATTGTAGAAATGTTTATCGGATTTGGATGAAGGGGTTAATCATCAATAATACCAAGATATTCATTATTTCCTTCTTCAATAAGATAATTAATATTTTTTAACATATATATTATTTTTTTGAATTTTCTTTTTAAATAATCTTCATGTTTTTCATCTGTAAACATTAATGGAGCATAACCTTCAAATTCTGCATTAAAATCATCTAATAATCCAAAACTTAATTCCTCAAAAAGTTTGTCGTTATTATATACTTTTGGGTCCATTAAAGCAACTTGGAGATATTTATTTTTTTGTTCTTTGATTGTCTTTCTTTTTAAGTATTCCCATTTAGTAATTTTATTTTCTTCATCATCATTTAATCTTATTTTTTCTAATAATTCCCATTCTAAAGCTGGTTTTTTTAAGTCAACTCTTTCTGAAGGTTTTGAAAATGGAATTTTTCCAAAAATTGAATCTTCAAAGAGAATAGGTGATGAAGGTGATTCAGATTCTTTGTTGAGTTCATCAAGGTTAATTTTTTTTACTTTGTTAAAAAGAAGAATTTTTAGATCAAAATGATTTATAGAAAGAATATCATATTTACTTTTGAAACGAATTTCATCAACTTTTTTTGAATTATCGTTTTCTACTACATAGAGACAGTTATCAAAACCACAAATATGATTTTTTCTTCTAAAACTAATTCCATATCTATTATAATCATCAAGCATTTCAAAGTAGAAATCACACAAATCAATACCATCCCATCTACTGTAGTAAGGGGGATGTTTTCCTAAATAAAACATGAGAATTTTGAAGGGGTGATTAAGAAATATTTCATCTTTTTGATTCATATCAAATGATTCTAATTCCATTCCTGGTTTGACTTCAAAATTATTAAATTCGGGACCATCAGTGATCATTTTATTAAGGATTATATATTTTTAAAATAATTTTGATTTAAAAAATAATATTTTCTAATAATAAAATGCAGTTGTCAAGTTACGATCGTATCACACCAGAAAATATTATTTTCAATGAAGCCAAAGAATTCAAAGTAAAGGATAGCAAAATCAAGTACAAACGAATCCCAATTGAAGTAAAATACCCAAATGGAAAGAAAGGTGCTCTCGTAATTGAAACTCCGTTTCTTTTCTCTTTTGGAGTGAATGAAAAGAAAAACCAAGAAAATAACAAACTTGTTGGTTACAGTATTCCAGTTTGCCTCTGGGGAAAAGATACTGAACCTAATACTGAAGAAAAAGCATTTTTTGATGCATTGAGTAATATCAGGGAATTATGCTGTAAACATCTTGAAACTGAATACGGATCTGATATGGCATCAACCCTGTCTTCCCCACTTTATTACAAACAGGTTGAATTTGTTGATAAAAAAGGAAAGAAGAAAACAAAAAAAGATGAGTCAGCCGCACCAGTTCTTTACGCAAAACTTATTTACTCTGAGAAGTCAAATAAAATACTTTCTCTATTCAAGACCAAGGGGAAGAAAGATTTGAATCCTTTTAAATATATTGATCAGTATTGCAATGTCAAAATGGCGTTGATAGTAGAAGGAATATTTTTGAGTAAAACTGTAATATCTATTCAAATAAAAGTTCATGAGTGCTATGTAAAACCATTGAAACCTCGAGAATCTCTTTTGACAATAACTGAGGAAGAAGTTGATAGTGAAAGTGATGATGATGTGACTGTTGAGGTTGGTGATGTTGAAGATTTAATTATTTCCGACATTGAGGAATAAACATGAGATTTTTAATACAAAATTTGTATTAAAAATTAACCAAGTCCTTGAAACTCACCCATGAGTTAAATTTATCAGGGTATCCACTCCATTTTACTAATGCCATCTTTTTCTTGTTATCTCTTCTGATAACTTTTTCTATTCTAAAAGTCTGCTGTTTTGCTTTTTGTAGTTCTTGTTCGTAAAAAGATCCCTTGATCGATTCCGACATCAGATCAACGATTGAATACGTAACAGGTTTTGTTGGATTAATCTGTTCAATCACAAATATCTCCTCTGTCCAGTTTGGTGTGTAACCTTTATCAAATACCTTTCTTTTGTACTTTGAAATTCTAACATGATCTCCAATCTCGAACTTTGGTTTGCCAGGTTTCAAGTAAATAGAATCATCATACAAATTAGACCAAACTGTTTTTTCATTCTTCTTTTTACTCGCTTCAACAGGAGTCATCTTAATACTAGAATGTCTCGTATTATTGTAATCATTAACCAGTTTATCTATCTTATCCGCGTAAACAGTGTTGTTATTCACAGTAAACATTTTCCACATCTTGTTTTTCATTGTTTTATTCCATCTCTCAACAACACTAGATTTCTCTTCATTTTCAGTGTGATAAAGTCGGATTCCTTTTTTCTTCAGAAAATTTTTGAAGTGTTTGCTGATAAACTCAGAACCTTTATCAGTCCACAACATCTTTGGTTGACGTCCATCTTCAAAAATATCATCAAATGCTTCTTTCACAGTTTCAGTTTTTTTGTCTTTCAGACCTCTTATCCAACCATACTTGCTAAACACATCAATAACCATCAGCAAATATTTAATCCCCCTGTTCCACTTGCTGAACTTTTGCATTTCTACCAAATCAGCAGCCCAGATATCATCAATTCCATTTGAGATGACTGATCTCTTTTGAAAGTTTCTTGTGATTGGTTTGTGAAGTTCGTCGGCAAGTTGTTGAGACCAATCATTTCTCAACGCCGACGCGCGTTTTTTTGAAGCCCAAGTCCAAGTTTCTGTTTTGTATTAATCAAGAATCGAGCAGTTGATCCCCATTTTGGCATTTCACCAAAAGGAATCTGATTCAAAGATTCTACCATTTCTCTGTCGCAATCACCTTTGTTTTTTCCCATATCATAACATATATCATGATAAGCTGCAATTTCATCAACTTTGTTAAAAGGTTTGACGTGCCACTCAGTTACTTTTCCGGTATTTGGATCGTAAGTTACTTGTTTTTCAAGAGGATTATAAGGCCCCATATACTTGTATTTACCTGGAGTCCATCCTGCTTTTGGTTTTGGGAGTTTTCCTATCCATTTGTGAATATCAACTCCACTTCCAAAACTTGTCAGAGGATTATTTTCCCAGAATCGATCGTCAACAATAATCTGATATTTGGTTCTCAGGATCTGAGGCCATGTATCAGGATTAGATGAAATGATATTATTCATATCTGCCAGAGCTTCTGGATTGTTCTCAAAAAATCTTGACTTTTTCATTCTTCTTGAAGGTTTTTCAAACTTAAAAAATAATTCAGGATTAGAACCTTTTTTTATTATTCCCATCTTGGCTTCTTCAGCGGCTGTTGGTCTTCTCCAGAATTTACCAGAAGTCACACCATGATCCGATCCAAAAGCTGATTTCATGATATCACCAGATTTATATCGATCGTAAACTGGTTTCAAAGATGGAATCAATTCTTGAGTTGTTTTCATAGCAATTTCTGGTGCTTTTTTTACAACAGTCATTGGATCAATTCCAGCTCCATCCAAATCGCGTCTGTTGGTTTTATATCTTTTTTTTGGTCTGACTTTGGTAGAAAGTTGATCCATTGCCGATCCAACAGAATCTTGAATAAAAGGAGTCGATTTATTGATTACATAATTTACAGCTTTCTTTTGCAAATTTTTATTTCTTATTAATTCACTTGCTCCGTATCGCCCCATTTCAACTGTTTTTTTTGCCATCCAAGGAAGAGCATGTTCAACAAATGCATCTGCGGCTGTTCCAACAACAGTGTCAAAGACATCTCCTCCAGATTGCTTGCCCGCCTTCTCAGACGGGCTTATTAGTTTTTTGTCTTCTTCTTAGTTTTTCTTTTCTTTACTCCACTTCCAGTTTGGGTCATTTTAACATATCTTACTTTTTTAATTCCACAAACCGCGCAATGACAAAAGAATTGCTTTCTTCCTCTTTTATCAGTTTGGAAACCACTTGGCTCGGTGCAAGGTGTTACCATTTTATCTTTAATGCAATATGATTCTTTCATTTAGTATAATGTTTAGATAAAATGTCAGCGAGGGTTAATTTTGTAAAAAGTGAACTTGAGAAGATTTATAATAAATTAAATGAGAGTTATGAATATGCCAGTATTGCAAGATTGGAGAATAATAATAGATTTATAAAAATATTTGAATTGATTTTGGAGTTATCTGAGAAATCAAATAATCTCAAACAAGTTGTAAGGGGAAGTTTAGTATAAACTAAAGATAAATGGAGGCCAAATTCTTTTCAGAGATAGAGAAAAATATGGATGTTGAAACACTCAAAGATTTTGAGAAAGAAGTAAGAATAAAGATAATTGAAGAGTTTGAGATTCTTCGGAGTAAAAATGCTGATCTTTCACGAGTATTAATGGCTGGTGAATGTGAGATGTGGGAAAAAATAAGAAAAGGAGAGTATTCTTGGTTGAAAATCAAATCTGATAAAAAGAAGAAACTTTTCAAACTTATTGATATTTACACAAAATTTGATTCTATTGTTGATACTGTGAAAGAATTGGAAAGAAAAGTTGAAAAGGTAAGGAAGTTGAAGGATTCACCAGTGGATTCAGATTAAATATAAATTTTATATTTAATCTTGAAAAATATTATTACAAATTATTTTATCAAAATCTTTTTTTATATTAAAAATAAATTTTTCTTTTTATATTTTGTAATAATCTTTATCCTCCAAAGTATTCTTTTATAAAATCACTGTTATCATTGTCAAAATGAGGATTGTGTATTACATCAAGAATACTTTTTCCATTTTGTCTCTCAAACAAATAGTAAAGACACCAATAACCACAGAGAACAGTGTTTCGATTTTGTATTTCATCCAAGGAATAAACAATATGTTTTCCAGAAGACCTGAAATACTTCAAAGCCTCATTCGGCATTATCAGACCAAATGGATCAAAATACTCGACTACTGAATCCAAGTTTCTGTAACAAACCCAGTGCGTGCCAGGTCCTTGCATATCATCAAGATTAATTATTCCACATTCTTTTTTTATCTTTTGTGGTAGTTGGTCTCGACTGTAAATACCTCTGAAATGTTTCAGGTTAAGTTTTTTTACCCAATCCATCAAGTCAAAGTTTGAAAGAGGTTTAATCAAAAAATGTCTCCTATGATGGGAATTGAGTTGAATGGGCTGTTTTTTCCCAGTAGCAAACCTTTGCCTTTGGGGGTTTTTTTTGCCTTTTTTTTTACCCCCATTCCTATTGGATTTTCCCAACTACCATTAAAGGGAGGTGGATAGTAACCCTCTCCTTGTGTGGGTGGAACATAAACACTTCTTGTGTTACTAGTTGATCCCCTGTCAACTTGAAGACCTGATCCAAATAACTCTGAAGCAAAACTAATTGCTGCTGGTATTCCAATTGCTGCTAGTGTTCCCAAGAGTCCACCTTCTATTTGTTGTCGAGTCGGTTTGATAACCAATCTTCCTCCTGTCTTGAAAATTTTGTTAATTTGATCTATTTGTGCCTGAGTAAATTCATTAGAAAAGGGAGGAAGAAATGGGAAAAATTTTTTTGGAATTGAAATACCTTCTCCCATTATTTTTTTCATTATTTTATCTCCCACCGAACTTAAAGCTCCAGTAGCAAGTGCAGGAGCAACTTTTGAAACTCCCTTTACTGCAAGGGGAAAAAGTTTAGCACCAATTCTTGCCAGACTTGTGAAAAGGTTTCCTCCGTGTTTTACTAAACTTTTAATCTGTGTTTGACTTATTTTCAAGTCTGATCCTGTTCCATTTACAAGTGATTTTTTTATTTTTGCTAACTGTCTTTGAGTCAACATTAACTCATCAGGCCCCCTGAGATGAGAATGTTTTAATCGAAGTGTTATTGCTGATCTTTTTTGAATTGCACTTAAAAGTTTTGATTTTTGGCCATCTGAAAGTTTTACTCCGTATTCAATATAAGTTGTCATTTTATATATTAAGTTATATTATTTTTTTCTCAAGCTCTAAGAAGTAGTTTTCCACTTTTCTGTTCTATTTCTGCTTCTCTTTCGTGAAGAACCAGAGCATAAATATTATAATTAGCGTTTGGATTGGCGCTTAGTTCGTAGTGAAAAGATAATTTTGTAACTCCATCTTTCAAGTCTATTTTTTGTTTTGTAAGATCAAAGTAAACAAATGGGAAAAGATTCTCAAAATTTGATCTATTGAGAAGTGTGCCTCCTTGAAAGTCATTGTTAGCATAAACATAATTCATTACTTCTCGGAAAACTCTTGCTGGATCTGTAGCTGGCTTAAAGTGAATATCGGGATATTCATTCCCATTTCCAACCTCGAGATAGCAACGTGAAATATTAGCATTGTTTGGAAAATTAAAAGTGTTGTATAAAAATGGATTTTGTTCTTGCGAGTCAACATTGGCTGTGTTAATTCCCCAAACAAATACATGACGTGGTTTTGAAATACCATTTGTAATTCTAAATTGTCCTGTTTGTTGCTGTCCATTATTTGATCTTTCAACTACTTCATTAAGATAAATCCATTTGTAAGGTTTAAGGTAATTATCAGCGTAAATTTTTTGGCCTTCCGAGTTGAATACTAATCTTGGAACAAATAGTTGAAATCTTGTTAAAATAACTCTGCAGTCTGCTCCTCCAGCTCTCCAAAGAACATTGTTATCCGATTCTATTTCAATATTTAACTCAATTTTTGTATTTGGAAGCAGCTTATCCTCAAGTGATTCAAAAAATGAATATCTGTTGAGAGGAATTTCACAATGCACTGTTGCTGAATCGCCCAAAATAACTTTTCTCAGGGCAAAACCTTTGTTGTAATTTGCATTTCTTCCAGTTACAACTGGAGTGGCATTGAGAGTAAATTCTGCTCTATTAGCATTTCGTGATGTATCAAGATAGTAAAATTCATTTGTTGCAACACTTTCAGCATAAGAAGGATTATATTCAAGTAAATTTTTAATATTAACAACGTGATTTGCGTAATTACAACTATAAACATCTCGGCCGTTTGCCAAGATAGTTAACTTTTCGATGAGAGAACTGGAACCATTTACAATTCCCAGATTATCTCCATCTGCATCGATATTAGCTCCACCTGCTAATCCATTAACTTTGAAATCTACCGAAAGTCTCGCGTTATACCAATCAAATGGTGTTGCCTCGCCTGAGTTATCGGCTACAAATCTATGTCCTGTTTTGTTTTGGTGAGCATTATTTGCTGGTGCTACATCCAGTGCTTGTTCAAGATCAAAAACAACATCTTCATATCTTTCAAGATATTTTGGGTTTCTAAAAGACTTCATTTTAATAAATAGATTATATTAATTTTTTCCAGATCCAGACATAATTTGAAGTACTCTATCATTGATTTCTTGCCGATTATTTGTTTTACGAGACGGAGGATTTTTACCAGAAAGCATTTTTACTATTTTGTCACCAGCCTTTTTAGATGCAGTGGGGGTTGGTTTGGGTGGCGGAGCAAATGTTACTTTTTTTTTGGTTGGTTTTTTACCAAGAAAAGATTTTACTGTATCCATTATTCCTTCTCCATATATGTGATTTCTTGAAAACTTTCCTGTGTCAGGATCATATTTTTTTTTAAACTCTGATTGTCGCATCATTTTATTTATATAATTATACAACATTGCTATCTTCAGTATGACGAAGCAACAGTGTCATAAACCAATCAATTCCATTCAAGTCAATAGGTTGACTGAGTGAATCATTCACTGTTATGTGCATTTCAGAAATAGTATTAGAACTGACAGGGCAATACAGTGTCCTTCTTGGTTCAAAAGTGAAAGGAAAAGACCTTGTAAGATTATCCATTGGAATAACTGCTATCGTGTTTGTATTCACTCCGTTCACAACGGAGTCTTTTATAGCACTCACATTAATATTAAGAGAATCAATAGATTTTGTGATATTTGGAAGTCGTGTTCCATACTCAGTTTTAGTCACGAGTTTCTTTTCAAATCCGATGAGTTCTCCAAAATCTGTTCCTCTCAGATCGAGTTGAAAACTACCCTCAAGAGTAATTAAAACACGATAAGTGGAGAGAATGAAATTCAGATTTATTGAGTAATTTTTTACGCCCTTGGCATCAGTTGTGTGATGATTCTTTTGTTCCATGTACTGATGAATATAATCATTAATGTCTGAGTAAGAATACATTCCGTCTGAAAAGGTGATAGTCTGCCATGTTGTTCCATCATGGGTATATTTGATTTTATTGTTTTTGTAACTACTTCTGATGTTATACCAAGAGTAAGTCATCGATAACCTATCCAAGGCGAGAAAATGCCTGAATTGCGGGTCAAGTTTCAAAGGAGGATTAAATTTAACCAAAAAATCATGAGGTTTGTTTACTCCTATTTTTTCTCTTTTTACAGAGGAAATATGAATTGCGCTTTCATTCATTTATATTATATTTAGATAACTTTTCTATGGAGTGAATTAAGTTGGTTATTAGACAGGATCCCGAGATCTCGGAGTCGATGTGATATTTGAATGTATTCAGGCAGCACACCATTGTTTCCTGCAACAAGAGATCCATTGAGTAACTCAAATCTACGAAGCAGTTCTTGTGGGTTAGTGAATAATCCAGAACCGGTCTTTTTTAATTTTTTAAACTTAGAAAGATCGGATAAATTTTTTCCATAAATGTTTAATGTATTAAAACTATTTATTTGTTCTATTGTTTCTGGAGTAGGCCCCCTTTTTTTTGCTGTAGAAACAGCGAATTGATACCCTTCCTGAGATATTCCAAATTCTACTTTGCCTTTGATTTTATCATTTAAATCTAGTAAATCTGAATTAACATTATCTATTCTATTACCAATTTCATCAATATCTTTATCAAAATAATCGGAAGGAAGTTCAAAATAACCATTTGCTTCTAGTATATCTTGCGATTTTTTATTATTTAAATATTTATCAAAAAATTCTTTCGTTATTGTTATTTGAACTTTTTCTTTTTGCAGCGGAACTTGAACTTTTTCCTCTTTCTCTTCCTCTTTCTCTTCCTCTTTCTCTTCCTCTTTCTCTTTCTCTTCTTCAATAGCTCCTACTCCTGGTAACTCTTGCATATCAACCAATCGCTCAAACTGACTAAATCCATCTGTAATGGCTTTTTGATTGGCTCTGATACCTTCTGTAAGAGCCAGTTGATTTTGCAACATTTTTTGGTTTTGAGTAAATAGATTTTGTTTTTTAGAATCCTCACCGGGATCTTCAAACTGAGAAATCAGAGGTTTGAATGTTTCAGTAAATCCTTCTCTCAGATTCTGTTTTTCCCAAGTAGTTTCTTTTATTTTTTGTCGAATTTGTTTAATAAGATTATCGGCTTCAATCTTATTTTGTGAATATTTTTTTATTTCTTCAATATCCATTTATATATTTATTATATAAAATGGAGATACCAAATTATGATAGCAGAGATGACGGAGAAAAGAAATTCAAACAGTTGTTTCCCTTCATGCCATCGGATACATTTCGAATGCTGATTTGTGGAAATAGTGGAAGTGGTAAAACTAATTTGCTCTTCCATATGTTAATGAAACCTCTGTTGTATTACGACGAGATTTATCTTTACGCTCGAAATTTAGAGCAGGATAAATATAAGAGGCTGATGCAAAAAATGAGAGAATTATCGCATAAACTCGGTTATGAAATACTTTCTGTGAGTAATGATGAAATAACTCCTGTAACAGAAATGGATTTCGAAGACAATCAAAAACTTGTGATATTTGACGATTATGTCTGTGATAAAAATCAGAGACAAATCGTTGATTATTTTATTCAAGGTCGACATAAGAATTGTTCGGTGATTTATCTGAGTCAATCATTTTACAAAACACCAAAAGATATTCGATTGAATTGTTCTCATTACTGTTTGTACGAATTTCCATCTTCCAGAGAAGCAAACAGAATATCGTCTGAATTGGGAGTTGATAAAGATATGTATAAAGAGGCGACTAAAAAACCATTCTCATTTCTTTACGTTAACAAACCAAAGAAAACCGTTTCAAAAAACTTTACTGGGATTGTATAAACAATAAATAAGATGGGAATATTTAATGAACACTCTTCTAATCACTTTCAATTTGCAAAAGGAGTTCAAGGAGCTCCAGGTGTTGGGTTTAATCTCACTTCAGATGGAAATTATGATATGGTTGGAAAAAAATTGTCAAATGTTGGAACACCAACATCAGACACTGATTCAGCAACCAAGAAATATGTTGATACCAATTCTGGAGGTGGAAAAACATCACTTTTGACAGTGGATTCAAATATTGATATGAAAAGTCAATTCTCGATGACAAATCTCAAAACACCATCAAACAATGATGATGCTGCAAATAAAAAATATGTAGACGACTCCAAAGTCGATGGCAGTGTATTTTTGAAATTGGATGGAACAAGATCAATGACTGGAAATTTGGATATGAATAACAAAAGAATTTTTAATCTTCCAAATCCAACTGGTTCCAAACAACCAATACCATTGGCTTACGGTGATCTTGCTTATCTTCACGTTAATGGATCAAATATGATGACAAATCATTTGAACATGAATAATAAAAAAATAATCAATCTTGTTACACCAACAAATAACTCAGATGCCGTTCCCAAAAAGTACGTTGATGATAGCCTTTCTAACCAAGATTTCAGTTCTTTCTTTAAAAAAGATGGAAGTAGGGTCATGACTTCAGATCTTAATATCGGTGGACATAAAATAATTAATCTTGAAGATCCAACTTCAGATTCGGATGCAACCACTAAAAAGTATGTTGATGGTCATCTGCACCAAACTCAAGTTCAACCAAGTCATTATAAGGATGAGTTTGCTTTTCTGATGACAAGTCCAACTCAATGGACAGATGAAATAGATAATAGAACTAGTTTTATTCCAAAAAAGATAACTTACTTGCCAACTTTTAAAGGAAACTTTCACGAATACAATACAAGAGTTCTTTATACAACTATACTAAAGAATTTTCAAGGTGGTTATAAGTATAAGATAGGACTTAATTTCTTTAGATTAGTTGGAGGAGCTGATTATACCCTTTGTCTTGAAATACTTAACATTGATTATCAACTATGGCATAAAACCCAAATAAGTGTTGACGACAACACGTCACAAGGATTGCAGCTTGGAAATGTTAGTGTAAAAAAACTTCAACATAGTTTCACCGATTCAAAAAAACAAACACAATTTATGTATTACCATAGAGTCATAATTAATTTCAAGAAGTTGACAACTGGAAGCAGGTTCTTTATTCACATTTTGGTTAATATTCCAAATAATGGAAATGATCTGGCTGTGTATCCACTTCAGTTTTCTGGTGTTTACATGATAGCTTATGGTATTATGAGCAAAGTTAGCAATATCGACCCGGATAAAGTTTATGACTATCATAAATCATTTGAAATTTATAGAACGCAAGTAAAGTTCAATGTTGACATTAACGCAAATAATACGAGTATATTGAACCTTGCTCTCAATAGAAATCTGAATAGTAGTGCTGCAACAGTTGGAATGGTAAAAGAGCTGTTTCCTTTTACGATAAACCATGTTTATAGTCGTTTCTTTGATCAAATTTATGATTTTACAGATGCAAATAATTACGAATTAAAAAGAGGTGCATCTGGTATTGTAATTAGTGGCCTGAATGACTTTCATAGTTTAAATGGTATTACCATCCCAGATAAAGACTTGAGTAATATCAAAAAGGAAGGATTAAATATTAATAATTACACCATTACTTTAAACCCCTCTGATAATTTCAAAAATTATACCCTGTGCCTGGTTTTTTATCACTGGGATAACAGAGATTTTGCTTTAGTTAAGAAAAATAAACAAAATAACCAACATCTTATGAGTTAAAATTATACTAAAGCTGCTGGTTATTTAACTTTACTTACCTCTAGTAAAAGACAATTTTTTAGTTTACCAAGTGGTTTTAATGGAAAAAAAATTGTTTTATGGTTGGCGCATAGTGTTGATACAATTGTTACAAAAGTTAACTTGAGTAATTACAGCTCAACATTAACTATAGACAGCGCTAATTACGTACCCAATCAAGATTTTGACTTTACAACTGAAGATGGAACTATGAATAAAATTATGTTTTCTCCAAATTTTTATGACTTTGACTCTGAAGCATTTAAAAGGATAATGATTCAAGAGAAAATAAATGGTAGTTATATACTCTAAATAAATAAATGAAGGACTTGTTTGAATTTAATCATATTGATAACAGACTATCAGAATCAGAGATCAAAACTCTCAAAGACTTCTACAAACATTATCACAAGAAATTCTGGTGTTTCAAGAAATCTTTCAAAAGATATAAAATTCTTGATGAAACACTTACTCTGTCTGGAGGAGGACTGGTTGTAATTGGCACAATTGCTGGAGGAATAACACTCAATCCAATAATCCTGGGTGTTATCAATGGTCTTGGAGTCTTGGTGAGTTCGGTTTCAAAAATGAAGAATTACAAGAAAAAGATTGAAATGTCTCAAATAGCATTTACAACTTATGAGAAAGTATTGGTAGAACTGAGATCAGCTTTGAGAGGTGATGAATTCAATAAACAAGAGTTTATTGATCGAATGAAACTGATAGATGAAATGATTATCGATCAATCTCCTGTTGCAGATAGATTCTCAAAAAAATATAATAAAAAATATTTGTAAAAGATTATTACATAATTTGAAAAGAGAATTTTATTTTTAATATAAAAATAAAATTGATTTAATATAAATTGTAATAATCTTTTTCATCATGGCAAAGTATTACCACCCATCATATTCAAGATTCTTCACAACTGATAACGGAGGTGTTTATAATTCAAGAACAGGAAGAGAACTTGGTAATAAACCATCAAAGAATGGCTTTATTAGAATCTCAATTCGACCTCGAGGTTCAAACCCGATTAGCCTGTTGAAACATGAATTTATTTGGGAAGCCTTTAATAACGAGGAAACAGACAAGTTTTTCAAAATCTTGCATGTTGATGGAAATAAGCAAAATAACAGGCCAGATAATTTGAAACGTGTATTAAACGAATCCTCTAATCCAGAAGGTCAAAACAGAAAAATATTGGCAACTAATCTGACAACCAATGAAAACAGATTTTTTAACTCAATATACCAAGCTTCTAAAACACTTCAGATTAACGCTGGATCTATTAAACTAATCTCGGATGGAAAGAGAAAAACAGCGACGTCTAAATTAAATAATAATAAATACTCATTTAAATATGCTAATCCAAACGACTTGAATAATGTAAAAATAATCAAAAATAAAATAAAAAATAATATTGAAAAAGGTTTGTACAAAATATAAAAAGAAAAATTTATTTTTAATATAAAAAAAGATTTTAATTTATTTATTATGTAATAATATTTTTCATCTTAGAATCAATATTATTCCAATCCAAATATAGATAAAGATTATTACAAAATATAAATTGAGAAAAGTTTTTTTATATTATAAAAAGAATTTAATTAAAATAATTTGTAATAATATTTTTCATCTTCTATCTACTCTATAGATAGAAGATGTTAGAATCGATTGTAGCATATGTGAATTTCTACTTTCCTTCTCATAAAACAAAATTTTACAATGATAACTTTATTAAGGCCTGTTTGGTTTATCAGTATTTATATATAAAGTATTTCACTCAAAGATTGGGTTTTAATCAAATTCTTTACAAACTATCTGACTTCAGACACAGTTGCAGATCAAACTCGTCAGTACTATCCAATCACCTTATATTCAATCTCGCTTTTCGCGAATTCCGGAAACATTTCAATCTCGGTCGAGGCTGTGTTTACACTTTCAACTCACCAATCAAATCTGAAGTTCTTGGGTATTTAACCGGAATCATTTACTGGATTTTTCACAGAGGTATTGAGTGATTTGTAACTGTGCCACCAGTTTTGATAATTTTCGAGAGTTTGTTCTCCAATATTCAGTTCAACAAGACTGTGTTTGGGATTATTCATTTCTTCCAAAATTTTTTTTATAAGGAATATGACATTAATGCTTCTTTTTCGATTAAATTGTTTGTTTAATTTTTCCATGACGTTGTTGTCTATTTCCAAAAGTTTTGAATACAGATTGTATTTCTCATCTTCGGAGAGATTTAATCTTTTGGAGACTTGATTAACTTTCTTTTCAAAATGGTACTTGCGTTGGTAAATGCTTTTCTTTCGGAAAAGTAATCTGTCTTGATCTCGTTTGTCAAATGAATCAAAATAACGCCCGTTTTGTCTGCCACAATTCATACAAAATACATATCCTGCAACCAAATCAAATTCACTCTCCTGACAGTTACAGCAACTTATTTTTCGATTGGTTTCCTTTTTTAGAGATTTGGTGTAACTACGAAGGATATCCAAATATTTTATTATTTCCTCCTCAGTGTAACACATTTTATTTATAATTTAAACAAATAAATTTATAAATAGAAGAACTTGTATTTTTTCCCGTCTTTTTTGGATTTGCAAGTTTTGTATATTTTCTGACAGTTTAAAGTAATTGATGAAACATTAATTTTATGAAATTCGCTCGCTTCTTTGTTACTATTAAAAATATTTTTTTCTCCCGATTCAATATTTAAAGAAATCACTTTTTTACAACAAGATTTTCTAACATTTTCTTTATGCGTCAATAGTTGGAGATTAGAAATTTGATTATTTTTTCTATTGAAGTCGCAATGATCGATTTCCATCCCCTTTGGAATAGCGCCTTTGAAACACTCATAAATAAAACGATGAACAAAATAATGTCTTTTTTTATTGTTTTCGCAAAAAATGAATTCTAAATAACCTTTTCTTGTTACAAGTAATTTCAAAATTCTCTTTTCTTTTCTTTTTAAACTTAAAATTTTTCCGTTTTTGCTAGCCAAATAATATTTACTAAAAGGGTGCCAATAAAATTTAATTCCTTGATATTTAACATATTCTCGATTACTCATGATTTTATATTTTTAATATAAAATCCTTAAACCTTTTTATCTTAGTGCCTTCGTATTCACTTTGTCTTTGCATAAAATCCTCTTATCATCATCTCCACTCAAAGCTAATTTGTTAACTTCTTTTGAATATATCTCATGATTTTCGCTTTTTATTACATTCATCGTTCTCATTTGTTTTTCGCCCGTAATCAAACACTGAACGTAGTCCTCAAACTCAATCTGTTTCTTCACCACGCTTTTCTTAACTCCTTTGCATTTTTTATTTGTATTTGATCCTTCTATTTTAAAACTATACAATTTCGGCCTAAGACCAACAAAGTGAGTTATTTGCCGACCAGCCACTTCATCCTTGAATTTTCCAATTACTTTCTTATTAACACCTGATATAATTCCTGACTCATGTCCCTGTGGGAAATCCGACGTGTCAAATCTTTTTTTAATAACGTCTTTTATATCAAAGTAAAAATCGTCGGTTTTTAATTGATACATGAGGGAATCTGTATCTGTAAACAACAACTTAGCGCGTTTATGAGTATATTTTTTTTGGATGAAATTATAATGAAAATCGAACATCAACAACTTTGATAAATCCAATATCGCCTGTCCAACATAAACAGGTTTGTTAAAATATATCTCGGTCTTTTTCAGGTGAATCGCAAGCAAATTTTTATCAAATATTGTTACTCTATCGAAGTTTGGACGACATGTTAATTTCAAAGCTTTTTCTCGATTATCAATCAGAAACACATTTTGTCTTTTCCGAATGTTTTCAATCGTCTTTCCAAAAACAGAATTATTCATTAATTTGAAAAAGTCTTTCTCAAATCCGTTGGCTGCTGTTTTGCGAAGTTCTGTGTTTTTCCTGTTATAAGGCTCCATCCAAGAACTTTGATTAAAAGATATTCCTCTGTGAACAGCTTTGATTTTCAAACCCAGTTCAAGACACTGCCTCAAATTACGATAATGGATAACATATTTGTTACGAGGTTTAAAATGAGAAATAAGTTTCTCTACTCCCCCCACTTTAATCTTCTCCGGTGCAAGTGGGTAATCGTTATGTGATTTCCAAAGTTCTTCTGGATAAACTAAATCAACCTCGAATATAAAACCTCTCTTTCCCATATTATTCATGCTGCTATTTGTTTTCTCAAGAATTTCCAATACCTTTTCTTTTGTGAGATTTGTCATCCATCGAAATCCACCCACAGGAAGTGATTGTGACATTGCCCAACCATAGAGATTATTAGCATCAAGATATTGAATGAATTTGGAAGGTTTTTCTGGGTCATAATTTTTCATATATTTATTATTTGCTTCTGAATCGTTTTGCTATATGCGTCATTCCACCTCTGATTCCTCTTTCAAATAACATTAACATATCATAATCGTGTAACAATTCTAATTCTTGGCCAGTTTCCTTGAGACAAGCATCCCAAGCCAATCCAGGAGATGTATAATAATGCGCCGGATCCAGTTTGTAATGCTTCAGGCATGTTTTACGAAAATTTTCAAAAACATCCGCCAGAAGCAATACGTCAGACTTGAGATAAAGATCATGATAATCTCTGATTGATTGGCATTTGAACGTATTCCATACATTTTGAGCATGTTGGTAATCTTCATCCGAAATATCTTCGTCATTCAATCTTGAATAAAATTGCTCTTTGGTTGGAAGTTGTGTTTCAGTCAGCTTTTCAAGAGATGAAACATAATCATAGGGATAAACACCTTTTCGAGTAAGAAGGTTAATATTATCTTTCATTATTTCTTTTGTGTTATGAAAATCATCTGGTTGCAGGTTTCCAACAAGATTCGCAAGACTCGTCTGAAGAAACTTGAACGAATCGATGAATCTTATCTCAAAATTCAAAGAAACCATCTCTCCAGTTTTCCGAGATCTGTATTCGTCGACTTTAATCTTCTTTGAAAACGAAATATACTTCTCTTCAGTCGATGGAATACAATTCAACTCACCCTTCAAACCAGAAAGTTTTTTTATAAACAAATGCGCGTCGTAACCTTGAAGATTGTGAAATATTACAGGCAATATCAATGGTTTTCTACACTGGAGATTGCAGCTGTTATGCGCAGCTCCTCGATATTCCCCGGTAAAATGACAATGTTCCCGGACTTTATCATCTTTTAATTCTTTTGAACAAATATGACAGATCCTGGATTCTTTGAAAGATTTCTGCTCTTCCTCCGTTAATCTGAGAGGTTTTGGATGACGATAAAAATCATCATATAATTTTCTTGTTATCATTGCAAGTTTTGAAACAAATACTTCAGCAACATTATCACTTTCTTTCTGTTTTGTAAAACAGATTGGTTTAAAAATATTTGAAACTATTCCCTTTATATAGAAACAAAACCCCGACGGTTCGTGCTTCTGGTAACCAAGTGTATATGAACCTGCTGGATTGGGTTTACATGTTTCCAAGGATTTGGTAAAACATTCAAAATCAGCGTAAACTACAAAAGGTATTGGAAGTTTTTTAAAATAATTTTTGAATCCTAACTTCGAATTTTTTGCTGGCATTTTTACAACAACTGATTCATTAGACGAACAATATTCAATATGTCTCTGAAATAATTCTTCCTTTGAAAAATGAGAGAAGCATCTTTTGCAAATGTGTATTCGACCATTCGTTCTCGATGTTATTTGAGAACGGAATAATCTTGAAAAACTTTTGATAAGAGAATAATGATACTTGCCATCTTTCTCAAACAAAAACAGATCGATTGTTTTCTGAGGATCTCTCTGTGCCATTCGAAGAGGGTAAAACTTGTTTCTCTCATTGACTGAAAACACGTTTATTCCTGGGATATCTGGATTGAGTTTTTCGAATTTTGAAATGTCTTTTAATTTGACAGGAAATTTTATTCCTTTTGTATTCAAACTATTTTCTTTTTGCTTCAAATCTGTCAATTGGAAATCATTTTTGTCTCTTGGATGAAGGTATCTCAATACGCACCATAAAAAGCATTTCTCATCTTTATTTCGAATGCTTACTATCGCTTTCTTTCGCATTATCCAATCTGGAAGGGGAATATAAGATGAACCCCTCATTGGGTTATAATCGGCAGTGTGTATCTCAAGATGTACTATTTCCCTGAAATACCAACCACTTCCGTTCTTCTGATAAACTTCAATCTTTTCAATTATGGAGCGAATAACTTCAGTCAGTATTTCTTTTACATCGGATGATTCAAGATTGATATGTGTTTCAGAATTAAAATAAGCTTTATCTTGAATGGAAAGACTTGACTTTCCATCGCTTGACTTTCCCATTTGCTCCATCATGCAAACAAGAACAAATCTGACTTTAATATTTCGATGATTTTTGAGAAACTCTTTAAGATAAGCAGCCTTGGATTTGAAAAACTCGAATGGCGTAATATCAGTTTCGCCTTTTACTACGTATTTATTAGCAAATCCTTCCAAAGATGATTTCTCTTTCTCTATTCCTTGTTCGTATTCCTTGAGAGCTCTCTCAAATGCTTTGCGCAGATAAGATGGAGTATCTGGAGGTATTGTTTTATTCTTGATGCAATCCTGGAAATACTCTTTAAATTTTTTTGGTTTTGGTTTTGGTTTGAATTTAATTTTGTCTCTTGCTTTTTGTATTTTATTAATATCATCAATCAACTTTTGTTTATATTCCTCCTTGAGTTTTTGTTTATTATCTTTTTTTATTTTTTTTAGCTCTAAAATAGAAAGATTAGTTAGATCAGTGGCCATTTTTATTTAATGGTTTTTTTATTTTTAAATTTCAATTATTTTTCTGATTCACATTAGTAAAGTCTTGAAACAAAATTGTTTTAAGACTTAGATCAAATATTCTACTTCCCCGACCAGAGCAGATTAACACTCCAAAAATTAGCCGATTCAGGATTTTCATAAGTCAACTCACCTTTCTTATTCTTTATCTTCATCGCCCGAGAAAGATATTTTTCTTTTCGCTCGTTATCTTTGTGAATTAAAAAGTCTGGATATTGCGACGAGCCAAAATGCAAATTCTTTCCACTTGGCAGCTTCACCACGTATTTGTTATTTTTCCGCTTTGAATAATCAAGAGATTCGGCGCCGAGTTTTTTTGCCTTTTTGCTCAGTTTCTGAAAATCTTTTCCTTTTACAACATATTTATCATCATCGGATGATTCCTCTTCCTCAGGAACATAATCAGGATCTTTATCATGTTTATAACCATCTTCAACAATGAAATCTTGGTCCTCGGGATTTTGATATTCCATTTTAGTATTTGTTTAGATTATTTTAAAGGGAAATACCCCGCATCTATATTATTCAACTTCTGGTCTGGTCAAAAAATGAGCTTACGCGTAAGCCGTTGTATCTTAGTCACATTTTCGACTTACGCGTAAGCCGTTGTATCTTAGTCACATTTTCGACTTACGCGTAAGCCGTTTGCGAGAAAATAATATAATCCCTTAAATTTAAAATGATTACCCGTGAGTTAAAGTAAAAACTATTTATTTAAATTTCAATTTTTTTTTTAATCTAAACACTTAAATAAAATGATCCTTGGTAGTTCTGAACTAGATAAATTCATTGTTGAACCATGGATGGAGCTCAAACCATTTGATCCAAAACTAATAAAAAAAATCCAACCTAATCATCCTTATAAAATTCTTTTATGGATTTTTTACAAATATAATCTCAGCTACAACAATTGGAATGAAAATGATGCCAACCCAGATTGTCAAGGTTACGATGACGATGTCGTCGATTTTTACTTCAATATGCTAGACGACTTTAACCGCTATGGTATTGCTTTTCAACCTAAATACGATCTTTTTCCTGATAATAAACTCGGTGTATTCGAAGAAAAAGATTTTGGAAAAAGTATATATTCCTTAGTAAACAATCGCTATGATAAAAAAACTCTTCTATTTAATAAAATAAAAACAATCGATCTAAATGAATTAGACAAAGGAAAAATACCAATTTCAGAGGAAGAAAAACAAAAAAAAGATTTAATTAAAAAACAAACAAATAAAAAACTTCCAAGTTGCATTGATGGACCCAGATGTTTATCGTAGTGTTGAACTTATGAAACATGTAATCAAAAATTCAGTTTGGTATATAAAAAATTTCAATCATCGTATGTCATGGCGAGGAATAAGAGAATTTAGTAAAATAGAATTCGATTAACCCCATCCATCAAAAATCTATCATCCCACCCCACCCCCTTCATCCAAATCCGATAAACATTTCTACAATATATTTATTTCAAAATTATTTTTATATTTATAATTAATCTTTTCTAAATATATTTTGTAATAATCTTTATCATACTTCTTTAATCCAACCCACCCCACCCCCAAAACAAATCCGATAAACATTCCTACAATATATTTATTTCAAAATTATTTTTATATTTATAATTAAACTTTTCTAAATATATTTTGTAATAATCTTTATCGCGATTGAATTCTTCCTGAGTAGTTATAAGAGGATGCCTGTCCATCAAATTCGCCACCGATTATTTCTGTCATTTCCGCGAGCCCGCAGGGCGAGCCATTAATGTCATAAAGTGTCAAATAAACACAAAAATGACAGAGTTAATGGGAAATTTAAAATATTTCAAAAATTCTTTTAGTATCAAAATATGACAGAGTTAAACTTGAAATAAAAAGTGGGTGCTTGACGGGCTAAAATTTCCCATTAAGTCTGTCATTTTTTGTACTGATGAAGTTAGTATGAAGTTAATCAGAGAAATGACAGAAATAATCGGTGGCGAATTTGAATGGTAAGGCATCCTCTTATAACTACTTCTGCACATCCCGTGAAAAGTGCTTGGAAAAAAAAGAGAGAGAGAAATCCTTGTTGAAAGCTTCTGTGAAGCGTAAATTGATTATTTTTCTAATCATTCCTTTTCTCTTACAGTGACAAAAGGGAATTACTTGACTTTCCATGTCGCGAACATGTGCAGAGAATCAATTTTCAGGAACTTTTGCAGCAGTTCAAGACTGTCCAACAAAAGCACTTCATAAACAGACACTCTCGCTCTTCGTTTCTGGCGAAAAACCTGTTAAATGCCTAGTTTACAGACAAAAAGATAAAAATATATTCAGAATCATATGTAATTAAATGATATTTTTTAAATTGTAAATTGGTTACTTGCAAACATTTTTTGGTCAGAGCTACATACAACTGAGATAAATTTGGTCATAGAAGCTTCGTAGATTGTATTCAGTCAGTTCATTGTTCCTCTGTTTTAGTCCTGCAAGAATTTTAGTCTTTTAGTCTTACATTCAGCTTGCCGAAGCTGTTGTTATGGCAAGATAGTGTTTATAAATCAAAAGTTTATTACAGTTATTTTGAAAGTCCCAAAAATGTTGCAAATAAAGTTTAATATCTTCAAAGGACTCGTTCAATAGACCTCAATCATTTCTGAGACGGATGATCTCTCAGGACCTTATATACTTAGCCAGACTTTTAGCACAGAGGAGGAAAGAACAACAACCACCAAAGGCACGACTCGCTAGGGTAGCCTGGGGGCATGCACCACTGATAACTCATTTTAGTTTAAATGAGGATTTTTTTCTCAGCTAAAGGTATTGTAATGCACATAATTTTTTCCAGAACACTGATCGATTCCTCGCGTTTGCAGGCTTGCCTTATTAAATAAACAGAAGCAAACATGTCATTTTCCGAACAAAGGTTTGTTGTGGCAATTTTTTTTCTGGACAACTTACACCCCAGCCCCTCCAAAGCCATTGTAGCCACAGAGACGTATGGGTACGTATGAGCGAGGCAGTACATGCATGAAACGCCTGAAGTGCGTTAAGAGTGCGTGGTATGCATTAGGAGAATTGGATGTCAATACCTGCACCTTTATCACGTTTTCTAAACCGGTCATTTGATAAAATAGTGTATGTCCAAGCAACTCTTTTCAACTTGGTGTTTGTCTGGTGTTGTCGGTTGTGGTGTACTCTCCCCGAGTATCTTTCAAGCGGCCGTCATTACGTAACATGCACAAACAGTAAATTTGTACACTATATTTGTGGTATGAACAGGAAAGTGTAGCTGGGTGGTTTTTTTGGGGTGTGTTTTTTCTTTCGGGACTCGAAAATCACACCAGAAAACTGCCAGATACAGACTAGTATGACTGTGCTTCACTTCAGCACTAACATAAAACCAAGGCATGCAAACACCTCTGTCCTTCCTTGCATAACCAGTCGTTTCAATGCCGTCTGGGAGTTCACTAATGTGTTATATTTTTGTTTAAGTGCCATAAAATATCATTTCTTGTTCTGAGCCTTTGACATTAGCCTGTGTACAGAAGCCCGGGAGGGAGGGGCTTCTTCTGTTCATTATTTTTCTGAGGGAGAGAAGCAACGACCGGAAATACGTCTGCAGTTCGCAGGCTAGTACATGGGCTATTTTGCATGAAAAGAGTTCTCTTTCAGAGAACGTTAGGAAGCAACTTAGAGGACATGAACTTGATGTTAGCAAAACAACCACATATCCTTCCTCATGAAAAAATATTTTTACAAAGTGATTTATGAATAGGTTTCCCCAAAACATTTTATTTTATTAATGAAACAAATTTTTAAGATTACAGTGAAAACAGTATTTACATTTTCAGTTTTCGATAGTCATTGGCCATAACATATCGCAGTCCACAGTAACCACAAGCATGTGGTCCTTCTTGATCCTGTAACAGAAAATAGAGATGCAAGTGTAAGAATCAATAATTGGGATAACTTATTTACTGAGCCTAAAGGAAGTTTGAGACTCCAGTTTCTACAATACTTTGCAAGGTTTCCTCCCACAAGTGCACATAACTTCATTATTTAACAAAAATAGCATGTTCAAGTTTTCAGAGACACTCTCTTTGTACTTTTGACTGAACTTGTCTGGAGTTTTGAAATTTCCTTCTAAGAAGTTGAAAATTTTGTTGACACCTGAAATTTGCAAAAATTTCTAGAAAGTCCTCACCACTACTGCTCCTTTCCTAGCCCTAAATACCTAACCCTAGTTTGCTTTATTTACCCATAGAAGCAAATCTAGAAATGAGACAAAGCAAAGCACATCAGACCATCTGTAATTTAGTGATATGAAAACCTTGACCAGCTTCTGGTTATTCAGAAACTTTTTAACCAGAGGTGTACCAATCATCGATTTAAATTTCTAAGCAACACAAGATTAAATCGATTATGGAAAATGTTCAATCAATTATTGTGTTCTTGTTGGCAACTAAACATAATAGTCATAAGGAAAAAAAGAGAATTGTATCATCCCAAAGAAGAGAAAAAAATTCTGAGCTCCAGGCAAAAGGGGACCATCTGAGTTTGAAATTGGACACTCTAACCACTGAGCTACTGGCACTTTATGGCAAGCAGGGCCAAATTCATTGATGTCCCTTTTGTGATTCACGTCATATGTTTTAGTCATGTTCTAAAACAAGGTACAAAGCCAAAAATAAAATGGAATTCTTATAAAGAGATTTTTCCAATTATAATCAACGATCACTTCGATGGGTCAATCCTATTATTATTTTCTTATTACCAATTAAGAATTCTGAGAGGATTTTCAACACTATTAATATTATTTGTAACTATTAGCAGTCTTACCAAGTTAATGTACACCTTTGGATGTCCAAGAGCACCACCTCCTAAAAACAACAATAAATCATGCATAAATATCGTGGTTCAAATAATTATATTCTTGGTTTAAATTATATTCTCTTTTGTTTCTGAGTATACTAATGAACGATAATGAGCTGAAACCAACAACAATGACAATGTAATAAAAAATTTAAACCATAGATATAATTGGACTAATTGGACCACAAGATATACTTTGAATTTAGTACCCTGACTAATGTTCATTAAAAAAAAAAAGAAAATTGAAAGTGAAGCAATGCCAGAACATTTACTTTGTTCCCATCAAGGAGTTTTGGCATACTGTATGTAGGAATCATGACGTTTAAAACTTTTACAATTTCATGATTTAAGATGACATGTTCCAGAACTTGCACTGTCTAGATACAATAATTTGTGTACAATGTAGATGCCTGTGGCATGATATGTACAGTGACAAGAGGAGGGATGTTGGCTTTTCAGAATAAAATGATTCATATTCAAGTTTTAGGGAGGAAACAAAGACAACAATGACCTCCGTCACACCACACATGGCGTGCATGTATTTCGATAGGTGGTTCCTCATCAACAAGGTCAATTGCAAACTTCTCATTCACCTGCAATGATAAAAAGGGAAGAATTTTTCCAACAATTAATGGAATGTTTGTGTATTAGAAGCATCTTCTTCACTCTCTTTTCAAATTTCTAACCCTACCCACTGGTAAAGGTACACTGATTTACATTGATCCTGTCTGCCTATTTTCCCATGTTTTATAAAGTTTAAGCTTCTATTATCATTACTGTCGAACTCAGAAAACTGTGAACACCTGAAAAATTTCAGGAATGTTGATAGTGTACTGACCAATCACAATAAAGTTCGGGACATGCGAGCAAACCTCAAAAACACAAACTGATTACTGTTGCTGTTTGCGGTTTAGTTATCTCGCATGTTATTGGCTCACTTCTTACAACACAGTAACATTAATATTTCTGGTGTTCACGGTTTTGTGAGTTTCACAGTAAAACCTTACCTGCAGTCGAATTAAGTAAGTCAAAATATAAAGTATCATTAAGTTGAAAACAATACCTCCTTTGTTCTGTCAGTGAAGCGTGCCATTCTATAGTCATCTGCATCCCATACCTACAAGTTCAGAAGTTTAATATTTTAATAACGCAGTGGCTATTTGTACAGGACCCATACACCGACTTATATTTGCTATTCATACGGGAGTCTTCTGAATATGTGCAATAGAGCTATTTATTCATGGCAGCTCCCGTACGCTCAGTTGGCATTTGCTATTCATACGGGACTCTTTTTACAGACTTGCTTCGTTCCGTTTTCAGCGGTTATGTATTCTATCGTCTTAATTTAGTTCTGCTTTTTGTTTCCTTCGTGGCACATGTCATAGTTTAAAACATGTTTCATTTCTTCCAGTAAGTCTTCGTCATGTTATATCACGCTATTGTTGTTGTTGTTGTCTGTCATCTACTGGATATATGGACAATAAAAGGCCTCATAGAGGGCAAAGCCCTTAGACTTCTGAGAACCTTCTGTTTAGGGTTACGGTTGGTGCTATATCAATGAAAATCAAACATTGTCAAGCAGCGAGTACTCCGTGGTAGAGTGGTTAGGCTACGTATTATAGATTCTATGCCCTGGGATCGGTTCTCAATCATACCACATCGATTTTTTCTTTCCTTTTAGAATTTGCCACTGAACTTTTTTGTCCTTAAAAATTGAACAGTGGTTGAAGAGACACTTACACTTTCATGGAAATTTAATGACCAGAAATTTCAAGAGACTTAGAAATTTCATATAAATTTCAAGAAGAAACTTGATCCCATATGAATAGCAAATACACTTCAGAGAGGCTATTTGTACGGGACCCGTACTTGCTGCTTGACAATGTTTGATTTTCATTCATATAGCACCAACCGTAACCCTCAACAGAAGGATTTACTGAGTTAGTTCTCAGAAGTATAAGGGCTTCGCCCTTTATGAGACCTTTTATTGTTCATATATCCAGTAGATGACAGACATCGACAACAACAATAGCGTGATATAACACGACGAAGACTTACCGGAAGAAATGAAACATGTTTTAAACTATGACATGTGCCACGAAGGAAACAAAAAGCAGAACTACCGTAAATCCCCTATTAAGCCCCCCCGGGGGGCTTATTTTTTTCAAGCACTTTTGAGGGGGGGCTTAATAGAGAGGGGGGGCTTAAAAGAGAGGGGGGGCTTATTTAATTTAGCGAAACGCATCACCTATAGCAAAAATACCGTGGTATGAGACAGAGTAGACTTGCGCGTTGTACAATTAAACTTGTGGTTCCCGGGCGGTACACTGCTTTGTCTAACGACAAGAAAATGGTGGCAATTCTCCACAGAGAGCTACAGCGCAAAATTGAGAAAGTTAGGGATATGAAGTTGGAGGTCATGCCGCCGAAGACCAAAAACAATATGAACTTCCAGCCTGAATAAATCATAACTGATCAGTCCACGTTAATCATTAATTTTTTTGTGAAGAATAAGGATTGGGGGAGGGGGAGGGGGGGGGGGGGGCTTAATAGAGAGGGGGGCTTATTAACTTTCCTCCTCTGAAAAGGGGGGGCTTATTAGAGAGGGGGGGCTTAATAGAGGATTTACGGTAAATTAAGACGATAGAATACATAACCGCTGAAAACGGAACGAAGCAAGTCTAAAAAGAGTCCCGTATGAAAAGCAAATGCCAGCTGAGCGTACGGGAGCTGCCATGAATAAATAGCCGTATTGCGCGTACTCAGAAGACTTCCGTATGAATAGCAAATACAAGTCGGTGTACGGGTCCCGTACGAATAGCCACTCCGTTTAATTAAAGATTTTGAAAATGCAACTCTCTGTCTCTTTCTACCCTAAAATACTAACTGATGTTACCTGCCCAGTATGTGTTAGCTTATCAGGCGTAGCGAAATTTCGAACAGAACTATGAAGGGCTGCCACAGAACGAAAGTTACTTCGAATAACAAATCGCCTACAAACAAGACGAAAGGAGGCCGCCATCTTGTCCAATGTGATCCCACAATGCACCTGATATCTTTTTTAAGCAAAGTTTTTTGGTCAGCGGTCGTTCCTTCGCGTCTTTACGTCGTGTATGACTAATATGGCGGATAAGAGTAGAACAAAACTGAAAAGAGAAAGAAACAAAGAAAAACAAGAGGGGAGGAAAGGAAAACGCAGTCAGAATGACGATGTAGAGATAGCCAAACACTATGAAACATTGTAAGGTTATGGTTACTTCACTTTACTTTAATACCCATTTGAACGCATAAGAAACGTCTACATCCGGCCACAACAGGTAGCCTGAAATTCATCCGATTGCTTCGAGTCGTTTTCTCCTCTCTACTGATGAGGGAGTAATAACGACTCGAAGTAATCGGATGAAATTCAGGCTACCACAACAGGTTGATAAATCTGCTCTTTGTCGTGGTCCTTTGACTGCTTGTTGCTGACAGAGTTAACGTCGTACTGTCTTAATTTCCACAATTCCAGCTATGAAAAGCCTCCACCTGGGATTATAAAGGTCAGTGGAAAATTGCAATATTTCATGAGTTGGACAAGTGTTAGGGGTTTCAGAAGTGAGAGTAGTTGATAGAGGATAATGGTCAAAATGCAACTGAGAAGGTGTCATGGTGAACTTCATTGCGTAAATTCCATCAATTTTCGCTCTACTCTAGAGAAGAACTTTATTACATTTCCTTAATAGATATAATATTCCTCTAAATTTTCTGCTGATTCTCGTAGACGACTGTATGGGGCTTTTTTTATGAGAACTCTTCTCCTATGGCTGACAAACATTTGGTTTGTTTAAGACAGGTAGTAACAATTGGGGAGTAGAAGAATTTTTGTGTTGAAGCGTTTCAAAGTAGTTTTTGTTTTATAGGAAGAAGCGGAGCTTCCAGAGGATTGCATTCCAGATTTACCAGAAAACAGGGAGGCACGAGAATTTCTTTCCCATGCTCCTAGTAAAGGACTCTGGATGCCACTTGGAAAGGAAGTAAAAGTGATGAAATGTAAGATAAGCCTAATTTTCCCTCCTCTATGACAAAGTTCATGACAAAGAATTTGATCCACAGACTCATGCAAGGAATTAAATTAAATTAGAGTTGGTTCTTGCAGTTCTCTGGTGGTTTTATTTGACTCTCTATATGACAGACAACATTCTAAGATATACCCTTAGAGTTGGTTGCTAAAATTAAGTCAGGGAAACTCCCCAGGGCTTGAAATAATGGCTGGTCAAGGGACAATGTCTGGTCAAAAGTAAGCTTTGTCCTGTCCTTTACCCCTCTGATGGACCAAAAATTTAGTTTTATAGTGATATGTCGTAGTAAGTATTTGTAATTGTCTGGTCAAAAACGGTTTGTGTCCAAGCAAAACAGGTTTGACCATGGCCAGACAACTTGACCGGCGCCAGCTGCAAAACTATTTCAAGCCCTGAACTCCGAAGTTTAATTACCAGTATTTACTGAACTTGGCTTGCTTCATGTAGGTTGGCGCTGTAAAGCTTATGGTCACAGAACTGGAGATAGGGAGTGCCCCATGTTCATTAGTGGGAATAGGAATACTGAAAAATTTAGGATGGTAAGTGGCCAGGTATACAATTTCATGTAGTCAGTGTACTGATAGTTTAAAAAAAAAATGTAACCTGCAAAAACAGAGTCGTTTCTCCTTGCTCATCACCTCTGGTGGATGTCTGTGACTCAGTAACAAAAATTCCATGATGTAGTAAACTCTGTCCTGGAATCCGGTCAGAAGCGCTGATTGGTTGACAAGATAATTTTACATAATTATACCAGGATTACACCAGAGAAAAAAATGGCAGCAAGTGGTGAGGTTTTACCTCAGTCTTCCCCCTGCCCAGCAGTGATGAGTGCAGAAAAACACCTGTTTTCGACGGCTTTTTAAATGGGCAAACTATAAGAAAGGAGCAAAAAACTGCTATTAAAGTGCTAGGTCATTGCCTTTGGGTAATGGTGTTTAAGGTGATTCTGGTTGTTCAATTTTTGTTGATTCAGCTAAATAAAGCATGTTTACAGACAAATATTATCATGAACATATCACTGACAACAATATATCACTGACATATTATCATATCATATCACTGACAACAATCAAGGATGATTGAAATCTCAAAACTCAGAAATCATGTTCTTGATACTCAATTTTCTGCAAGTTAGTTTCCAAATGGGATTCTTTTTAAGTCCCCCCCCCCCTCCAAGTTTGCTAATCCATACTGCCCCTCCCCCCTTGGTTTCCTTATACAGGTATTTCAGTTGAAAGTGTGTTCTTCTAAAGTTTTCAGCTGTTATTTCATTTCACTCATTTTTGACAAGTACCTGCTGCCTTGACCCATTTCATGTTTGAATGTATGAGTGCCAATGCTGTTCACTACCCCTCTCTTCATTTTCTTTTTGCAAATCTGAGACATTCAAACCCCACCATGTAACCTTTCACTGCCATCAAATCTTGTCTTTTCAGGCGCATGAAGATCCCATGCACGAGTTTATTCAAGATAAAAAGAAGGCAGAAAGACAAAGCAGGTCTGCAGAATTTGAATTCATTGAAGGTTTGGAACCAATGAAGAGATCTGAATCTGGATTTCTAATTCAAAAAACAATAGTTAACAGATCTTTTGTAGAATTTGGTTGGATAAGCATTTGAGAAGGTTATCTTAGATCAGCGGTAGATATATATTTTACCCTTGCGGCGCACAGTCATTATATGCTCCGGGCTTTGAGCCTTTGGTTGTAAGGGTTCTTTTACTGTCACCTCCAACAATTTTCCCTAAAGAACTCCACCTTATTGGGTCTGAAAATGAACGGATTCGGACAGGTCGTCTGTCTCATATTCACGAAATATCTTGCCTTTTTCCTGACGGGGAAATATATGAAACGTAGGAAATGTCTGCGCGCAGGCTGTCGCGGGAATGATGATTGGGCAAAATTACCACTTAATAGTTAAAGGTTTTCTCTAACTCTTGCAGGATAGAGCAGCTGAAGGCGTTACTTGAAGAATCGACAACAAGCGAGAGCGATTCAGAGGAAAGCAGCGAGGATACAAGTGACGGTGAAGAAAAAAGGAGGAGACAAAAAAGCAAAAAATCAAAACGTGAAAAGAAAAGGAAAAAGAAACATAAGCATAAACGTAGAAAATCGACGTCGAAGGATAGTGACAGCGATTCAAAAACAAAGCGTTCAAGGAAAGATAGATAAGTTTTTGTCATGTCGCTCACGTCATTCAAGATGTCTAATTTTTGAAGAGTTGAAGCTCGGAAGCCATTTTGTTATATACTGTGAAAATCGTAGTGACTAAATACAAAGACGAGATAAGGGCCCGCCCCGCTAAATCTGTAGCGGAAAAGAAGTTCAGCTGTTATCTGTTGTAACGAAGTCTCCGGCTTTCGTGTATAAAGCCTCTTTGCAATCTGGTGATAAAATTTGGGTCATTTGTTGTTGACTTTAATGGCAGTGAATACTCAAAGAATATCGTCTTCTAGAAAGAAAGTCCACATTGCAGCAATGAACTGAAGAAGAATTCGGGGATATGGAAGAGATTAAACAGTGACAAAATACTTGTGAAGAGTAAATTAAACGAAGAAGTACTTCAGAGTTCCTTCATTGTCTGCTTTCAGCGTAGAGGTCTTTGGGTTAATTAAAGTTCGTACCGCAGGACGTCTAATGTTGAGCTCAAGGTGGGATGTAGTAAGCAGGGAGGAGTATGGCCTTTTCGCTACAAAGTCGTTCCGCTACAAGTCGTCTCGCTGCATAATGAAGTCGATTTGCTGCAAAGTTGTAAAGGCGTTTCGCAAACTTGACTCATTATTACTCGTTTGTAAGTTCATTCTAAATTGTTTTAAACTATTTAATACAAAAAGTTGGTTGCCGCGAATCGGCTTTATGATGCAGCGAAACGACTTCATTATGCAGCGAAACGACCGTATAATTCAACAGGAGCACAAATGTATGAGACTAATGCCACGTGTGCGTTTTAGAGAGGTGTTCCAATAAACATGGATGAAGTGTTTCTTTAGACGGTGTTAGTATTAAAAAACCTCGATAATGAAATAATGTACTACTCGCTTTGTGTACAGCTATAACTGGACAACATAACCGGTCTGTTAAGCCCCTCGATACACCGGTTATCAGCACACAACTAACAATTTTTAATGAATATCATCGCTATACTTAGATTCAACTACCGTGCTACATATAATTATTCATACACAGCATACAGTCAATTCCTATGACGCATAGGTGTAACTGATATGTTATCTTCTCTTAAATGGAGATCTCTGGAGCTCAGGCGATCCGACGCACGTCTTTGTATGTTGTACAAGCAGTGTAATGGATTAGCCACTTACGAACGCGACAAGCTTCCGAGAGAACATAAGAGCGGAATGAAAACCAGGCAATCGTCTCTCTGGCATCGATTTAAAGAGCCACATTGTACATGTGATTATTATAAGAACTCTTTCGACAACACAAGGTCCAACTGTTAAAGCTTTATTATGTTACGCACTGGCTATAGACCAGAATCGGTTACTTTGGTAAATGTCTTTACTGCATGCTTGTAGAAGTCGCTACATAACAAATATAGATACCTCATTGTATTGTACTATAAAAACCATCTCTTTCAGTTTACAAAGCTACTGTAAATTTTAATTTTGTAACAACTTGGGTAACCTGTGTACCTGTGTACAGCCGCCCCTACAACTTGGTATATACCGAGTCAAAGTAGTATTAATTTGCTTTAAAAGTGCTTCGTCAATATCTTAGTGCTCTATTCTTTTAAGCGACGCAATTTCATCAAACTCCTGCGTATTAGTTATTGATTAAAGCTAGTTTCCAGCAGACGATTCCTTCTTCCTTTTGATTCCTCACCAGCAGAAACTTAACACTTCGTCATCGTAGCTGCAAACTCTGAAAAAGAATAAAGAATACGCACATAGGTCCACATTCATTAAGTGTCCTAAGTGCCGGATTTTACGCTCTAGTGATAGGCATCTTTTAAATGTCCCTAAGACCAATAAAAAGATCTATGGCGACAGAGCTTTTTCTGCTGCTGCCCCACGACTGTGGAACAGCTTGCCCCTCGATTTAAAATAAGTCCATCAGTTAGCATTTTTAATCGCGCCTTAAGACGCATTTATTTAAATTAGCTTTTAATTAGTTAATAAATTATTTTAGTAGTTGTTAGTTTTGTAGTTAGTTTTTAAGTTGGTGTACAGCGGTATAGAGCTCTTGGATATACCGCTATATAAATAAAGTATCTGTATCTGTATTATTCCCCGCCTCCAATCTGAAGAAAATAAATGTTTATAAATGTCAAACCCCGCCGCTTTACGGATACCCGCTTTATACGGACACCTCATTATTACGAACAGTTTTCTTTGTCCCTGGGGAAAGAAAGTCCTTACATTCTCTCTAAATTCAACCCGATTAATACAGACACCTCGTTATTACGAACAGTTTGCTTTGTCCCTGGGGAAAGAAAGTCCTTACATTCTCTCCAAATTCAACCCGATCAATACAGACACCTCGTTATTACGAACAGTTTGCTTTGTCCCTGGGGAAAGAAAGTCCTTACATTCTCTCTAAATTCAACCCGATTAATACAGACACTCAGGTAAGTTAAGGAGAGGGTCACACATTATTCTGTAAAGAAAATACGGGGGGTGGTCTATCTCCGAAAGTAAACGTCCGATCAACATGAAACTAGGCCACGACTTAAAACATGTCAAGGGAGCTTTATTCACAACAGTGTTTCCATAGTAACCTATCACGTGACCACTTATGGCTTAACTTCCGGTTTGTTCTTTTAGGGCTTCTGCACGCTAGGAAAAATTAACTTTACTGAAATTTTTTTGCAGTATTGTTTTTAGTATGTAAGGCCTCTTCTCAAACGTAACTGGAATCGAAGTCCATCTAGGCGACATCAACTTTTAACGGCTATTGCGTGACAAAACAATGTCACATTTTATTGGTCTCGTGACCTGGACACCCATTCCAATTGGTTTCGTTTAGAATTTCGTGCACATGAAACCATTCAAGCATCATTTTGCATATCACTTTGTGTTAAGTTAGTGTGCACTTAACCTAAAGGAAAATAAGGAAACTTGATATCATTTACAGTCACGTGACTAATTGGTGACAACTTCTTGTCAACTTGATTCATCTTGTCGAGTGTAAGACCTTGACAACGTTTCATTTCATTATCTTGAATACTGTAGAAGATAGACCACCCCCCTTCGTTTTCACACATGCCTTGATTGACCCACTCCTTAATACACCTGAGCACCTCGTTATTACGAACAGTTTGCTTTGTCCCTGGGGAAAGAAAGTCCTTAGTAAGGGGGTAGAGAAGGGAGAAAAGAATTGACACAAAGATAGATGCGTAGGAATAAAGCACAGCACAGTGTATCGAGAACTGTGACAGAGATTTGGCTGAATTACATGTATCTTGAAGCAAAAATATTTTACGGCTTCTTTATGACTTAAAACCCTAGATAAACTTAAGTTGTAAAGGAGGCGAGCTGCGAGCATCATTTATTTCATATTTTTCCTCCAAGACTGAGGTGACAAGCGCATAATTTGAAATCCTAGCGGAAATTGACGTTGTCTGGCAGGCCGCGCGCAGAAAGTGTTCATCGGTAATCGCATGCGTTTTGAGCCCACAGATTGCGCCACAGCTCGTCCGAAACACGCCATAAATTTTGGGTCGAATAAGACTTAACAGAAAAGTGCCACTCCGACCACACTCACTCACTCACTCACTCACTCATAATCAGCAAAAACGTACCCTCATAACTGACTTTGCCATCAGCATCTATGTCTGCTCCTTTAATGATTTCATCGATTTCCTCCTTGGAGTAGGTTTTCCCTCCAAAAGTCTTCATCACCAGAGCAAGTTCGTCTTCTTTAATGAATCCATCCCCGTTTTGGTCAAATTTCTTAAAGTAATACTTGAGATCATCCGCACTCAATGGTTCTTCCACTTGACTGGCCATCAAGTCTTCGAACTCGGCGTATTCTATCATTCCATTCCCTGGTAGAGAAAAGAAATGACGATGATATGCGTGCAAAGTGAGAAAGGGCACGAAATGGCAACCGCAGGACAGATTTAACGCCAGCTAGTCGTTGCCAAGCATTGTTTCATGAGGAAGCTTTGGCCCATTCAAGTCCTAAACTTCAACACACAACTGATGTGTTCTCCGCATTGTTTTCTATAGTTTTCTTCGGTACTAAACTTGTTGCCTGTAAAACTTCATTCATTTTTTATTACACCCTAAGTCACAAGTTAAGTACAACAGAGAAATCTAAAAAGGAGCAATTTTGTGCAGGAGCGTTTTTGCTCTTCACATCGAATTCTGCAACGCAACTTCTTCATTAGAAAATTTGACTACCAGTTATACGTATATTACGTATTTAAGTTCTCGAAAAAAAGAACTACTGATTATATCTACTGCGATATTTAGGACTGGTTCATTTCATCCAAATATGTCTATTTATTAAAGCACCTAAACTTTTATTTGCCTTAGAGAGGCTACCAGTTGATAAATGGTCAGAGCTATTGTAAATACACAGTAAACCACTCAAACAGGTAACAAGAGAATACATGCGTAGGCAGATTTGGGTTCGCGCACAAGTAGCGCGTGGGCTTTCTTCACTGTCGTCTCTCCTCGCTCCTGGCAGCTAGGGAACTTCCGCCAGAAGGGACATTTGCGCCTCTGCGATTTCATACTGACGACGTAAGTCAATGTTTACATAAATCCGGAAGTCATGGGGTTCCAAATGTAAATTTGTTCGATTTTTTGTTTCTCCTGGTCGATTATGGTTTAAAGTTTTGTGTTCTGTTGCGAACTAGCTCCAGCAAATTAAACTCAAATGCTTCTTCTAATTGTCCAGTTTTGTCTGTCGTTAGTAAACAATAGCTAAGACAATACATCTACTCCACAGACCAATAAGAGCTCCTGATCATATTCCGGATAGATTTTACGTCATCAGTATGGAATTTCCGTCACTAAGGTGCAGACGTTCCTCTTAGCAAAACGTCCCTAGCGTGGAGGAGTTAGGAGGGACCGCTGTTTTCGAAGGCTACTTTCTTCCATTCCTTCTTCCAGCTAATTTATAGTATATATATCGCCATGAAAGGGAAGAGCCATACCACTGCGGTCCACTGCCTTAATCATTTCTTTAATCTCTTCTTCAGACATATCTTGGCCAGCCTGCTTCATTGCCCCACCGAGCTCCGCCACTGAGATATGACCATTGCCGTTTTTATCAAAGATCTTGAAAGCTGCTGCAATTTCTGTTTAAATATACGTGACCTAGCTGGTTAACGTCAAAAGAATGGCCATCGTAATCACACAGTATAAAAGTCTCTATAAATAAATTTTAAGAACCTAACAGTTTAAAAAATGGAAGATTATATTATTTTTTTACAAAATTACTACCTTCTCTTTGTCTCTCAGTCAGTCTATTAGCCTACAATAGAAAAATATAACAACAATTATTAAGAGCCACTATGGTGCTTATAAAAATCAGATTAGAAGCCACAGCCTAAAGCGAGGAAGTGCTTTTGCTCATCGCCTACATCAGTAGTAAGCAGAAGTGAAAATTTGCGAGCACTCTCAGCATTTCGAGACCGTTTTAGTCCTTTGACAGGAAATTGAAGAATGCTTTTTGACTTCGGGATTGATTTTTTTTAGCTTTTGTTTAACTGATTAGTTGTTTTGTTGGTGCGTAGACGAGAGTGTTCATATATATCCTCTCTCCTCCGCAGAGCTTCCCGCTGGGTATCCTAATAAAAAATAGCAACGATGGAAAAATAGCAAGCGCGTGGGGGACGATGGGAAGAGGGAAAAGGCGGGATCCTCTCTTCCCCTTGCCATCGTCCCCCGCGCGTTTCTCTTTTCCCTCTCCCCAACCTCCTAAGAGTTATAAGTCTTTCCGTACTGCGATTCGAATGGAGTTTACTGACTTAGATATCTAGTAGTCCCTTTTGGACTGTTGCGCGAGCGAGCTTTTTTGGAGCGAATGTGAAGTGGTTCCTTCTCCGCTCGGTCATTCCCACCAGTCTCTCAGTACCGGCTTATACTTTCTTCTCTCTTATCAGCTATCCAGCGATCTAACGATCCAGTGATCTACGGTGCACAGGGTGACACGTTTGTGGTGCATGGAGCCCGGGGATAAGCTCTTTCAGTTCATCTTTAATTTCTTTGCCAATACAAAGAGAACGCTCTTCACGCGTTTTGCATTATTCCTGTGGCGTTCTCTATGTTCTGCTGCATACCTGCCAACAAGGCAAAAACATTTCACTTATATCCACAATTCGTGAGAGAAATGGTGTCATACGCCTAGAATATATGGACAAGATTTTCGGCCCTTTCGTTTTGTTCTAAAAAATGGTCATTAATTTAAGGCATAAGCACATTTTCTGCCAATAGTCATTGTTACCAATGATGTTCCCCTGAAAGACGCGAAAAAAAAAAAATCAATATTTATAAATAGTTACAACAAATAAATAAAAGATTAGAATAAGACTGAAGATGACATCTGAGCAAAGTTTTTCGTATCTCGTTCTATTTGAAGTTTGCAAAAAACGTTAGTGTATATATTAATGTTTAGGGTGTTTACACGATATGTAAGGTAGGAACTAAGTTAAAGCCTTTTTAAAAAAAATACAATGTATGTTGCTATAGGAGAGGAATTATAATACAATGAAAAATACAAGCATAGTTAAGTGCATGTATTGAAATGGTAATGATGAGACTCTTCTGGAAATTGTGTAAGATGGTCATAACACGGTGCGGTGCTTTTGATGTTTTAGCTTTAAAGGATTCATTTACGGCAGTTAAACCGGCAACGAAATCGTCTTTTATAAAACCTTCACTACATGAATGTACATCTGAATTGAATCTTATTTATTAAGAACTCTCATTATGAGAGCCATAACCTACCCTGGCTGCCGAGGTTATTATTATTTTTTTCTTTCCTCGGGCGCACTTCTTATTTCTTCCTAGGTATGATTTCGAAAACGCAACTCTGGAGCCAGGGCAGCCATAACCCTGCTTCAAGTGCGAGTATCATATCATCCTGTCGTAAAAACTCAGACGTTCTTATTTTTATTGTTAGGGCGTTGTAAGCTCTTGGTGGCCACATGTCTATGACGCTACGTTCCTGATGTCAGCTGCAAAAGGCTGAAAATACCCGAAGTAGAGCTCCAGGTTTATCATTTCCGACAGCTTCATTCAAATGGCTGCTTAAATCAGGTGAAAAAATAAAATAACTCAGTTTGCTTTCTTGCATCAGCTTGAAGCGACATGTTAATCATTAATTACCTCAGTTACGTATATAGTTAACGAACGGAGCTTACAGCTTTAAATAAAGAAAACTGACTAGATTAACATAACATATGGGTTAAAGACTGCTAGTTTCTCACCATATTTTTGAGGATTGTTGCTTTACTTCTTGGATGACAACGGCCAGAGTTTGTAGAGCGAATGAAGAAGGGTAAATGGCACTCGTGAAATATATAATCAAGGCTTGGCTGATTGCTGTCAAGAGACTGGTGTAGCATTTATGAATTCAGTAAAAATTAATTTTAATTCTCGGGTTTTCTGATTGGTCAATAAGTTTCGTTATTGCATTACATAAGGGATTATGCATGCTCTCTTGAGTTTCACTAGCAAGGATGACTTAGGCCCTGTCGGCAAGTATCCGTATTCGTTTGAAAACGCAACTTTTTTTCTCCTTTTTCAAAAAAATTCGCTTCCACTCGTAGCGTTTTCGCATCGCTTCCGCCCTTCCGCACGTATAGGCGAATTTAATTTACTGACGTCGTTGTTTACATTTTTCTTTATTAGCATACGACTTGACTCATAGAAGCCGTGGCCGAATATGTGAACTAAATGCAAAAGTTGAAAGAGCTTATTAAGTTGAGCAATTTGTGCAATTTTCAGCTCTTTGCTAGCAATATTGGAAGACTGATATCAACCATCGATCATCAAAAACTGCGAAATTACTGTGTGGCAAAAAAGTTAATGAGCCATACATTCTCTGTAAAATTTCGAGTTGTTAGAAGAGAACAGTTTTCTAATACCATTCGGTGTGTTGGGCTCAAATTTTCAGAGACAACTGAAACTTTTATGCCCGTCTCAATATTCAGAGTTTTTATTTTAAGTGTAAACAAAGATTCATTCGCCTATAGATCATTTTCACTGTCAGGCAACAAAAAAATAAATTGGAAACCGTCCAGTGGAAGAAGCCAAGAAAAAGAAATGTTATAAAAGACTGATATATATTGTCTAAGTCTCAGGTCTTTGTGGCCCACAGTTGCTGAGTTATTTGCCGAAATGTTTCACGCACCGTTGTAGAGCTTTGTATGGAGACGCCATATTGGTGTACCGTTTTGGTGGACCGATATGGCCGCCGGAAATCAACAAAAACATCTGGCGTTCACTTTTTCTACAAAAGCTCTCTCAATTCACTCGAGAACTAGCATACATGCGCATAAACAGATCTACTAATACTTGAAATGGTTATACTGCTGAAAATCAAGCGGAGAGACTTTTTTTAACGAGAGAGCAATTCTATTTTGGTGTCACGCACCGTGAAAACTCGGAAGTTCGGAATGGAAACTGGTACAAAGATTTATTTTTCGTCTACCTTCAACCTAGTGTAAATAAGAATTCGTAAAACCTCGCTATTTTGACTTTACAATTTGATGACGTCACTGTGAAAACCATCTATACGATGATCCTATACGATAAATCCGGATTTGAAAACGATAACTAACCCGACTGCGCATGCTTGACGCATACGTGTTTGCTATTATGAGCCCGCGAAATAATAAATTAGCGCCATCTTTGAATTTCGTTGGTGTGGGTTTATATGCTTGTAACGTTCTTCAAAGTCGCAGAAACAGAAGTTAAAATGTTGAATTCAGGGCAAAAACAAAGTCCAACTAAAGGGAGATCCAACCTTCCTCCTCTTGACACTGGTAGCGATAGCAACCTGATAATGTTCTGTAAATTTTTTTCTCTCCCCGCCGCGTCTCGTCTTTCTCCCGTGGGGTGATTTTCACGCGCGCTCGCGTTTCGCTTGGGGACTACTCGTAGTCTATAAAATATCAAGGGGCGTTTTCCACAATCGTGGGGTTTGCGAGCAAGCGATTCCTGTTCTCCCCTCCCCCTCCCCCTTCCCCCTTGTTTTGCTTTCGCTCTAACTTTCGCGCAATAACTCGATTTAGTCAGGTCACTTAACGCCAAATTTTCGCGATAACGTTCAGTATCGCGGATTCAAGCACCGAAATCGCCAGAATATTTCCTTAATGGCTATTAAACATTTTAATCCGTGGATCCAGGCGGATTTTTGTGTGAAAAATGAGTAATGTTTCGCACCACAGAAGCATGTGAAAACTCTTGGGCGCTGCTTCAGAAGCTATCATGTTATAATTACAGTCGACTCCCGATAATTCGAACCTTCAAGGGAAATTGAAAAAAGTTCGAGATATCGGGAGTTCAAGTTATCGAAAGTAAAATTAATATTGAAAATGTTCTGAAGGGAAATGAAAATTGCTTCGAGTTAGCGGGCCGGGAGGTTCGAGTTACCGGGAGTCGACTGTATGGTGCTTTCTTGACGGGAAAGAATGAAGTGCTACAATAAAATTTGTACTTTTGCAAATTAACAACATTTGGTTAAGTTTAAGAAATTTATAGAGTCAAATGGCAGAAATAAAACACTGTCTAGCTGTTTTGGTTAACAAAGAAAGGATGCGTAACAATTGAAGATTTAATGAAAAGTGTGTCCTAGGCGCGCTAATTTTAGCTAGCGCCGAATAATAAGCAAACATATTTTTAGCTATATATAGAAGCTTTCTCTTCAACGGTTATTTTGTTTCGACAAAATGTCAAGAGATATCACTGCCAACGAGTTTCAAGATCCTCATTTTGGTAATTCTTGGGAAAGTGCCTATTACTGAATATGCAGCCATGTTGGGAGGCTTGCGCACGGAGAAGAGAGAAGAATAAAAACTAAACAACAAAATTTTATTTCAAGAATTTAACTTAGTAAAGAATTACACTGACCCGCAGGTAGCAACTGCTTATCTCAGACGGGACAGACGAACAACAGAGGGCAAATAATAGTGAAATAACGTAGTTGGAGATTTACCAATTGCAAAAGGCCCTGGCTGGACATCGGCTCTAACGTAAGCCGGAAGTTTCTTCTTTGGACTGCAAACTCATATTTGCATCTTTGTCCGGTCTCACAGACAGGCAATATTTTCCAAGAACGTGCAGAAATTGGTGCTTGTATCGGCCCGGTAACGATAAATACACTAAGCGACCTAACTAATTGGAAACGCTTGCTACGCAGGTTAACAATAAAGTGAAGCGCCCGTCCGCCATCTATTGGAATAGTGTGTCTTTAGCGTTTTCGAAAAGTTCCGTTTTCCTCTGTCCACATGCATATGTACACGCGAAAATAGCGTTTTCAAAAAGTTCCACTCTGGTGAGCGTTTTCGAAAAGTTCCGTTTTCATTGACGTGTGGAGGGAAGCCGTACGTCACTGTATCCGCAAAGAAAAAGTTGCGTTTTCAAATCAAAACGGATGCGTTTGGACAGGGCCTTAAACCCCGGCATGAATTCTGATATTCGCATATATATTTTTTTACACGTCAAATAGGCCGCGGATGAATGAACGGATTCACTGGCCATGGCTTCGAGCAGGGCAGATCCAACCTTTATACGCCCTGGTTTCGAGTGGACAGAAGGCCATGCACCGGGGGGATTCGTGTAAAATAAAATGCTGCTTCAAAACTACCATATCCGTGCTTGGACGGGGTCGATAACCAGATCGGTTAGTTCATGGAATTGTGGAAATAAAATTAAAAATAGCCCTGTCACTCTCCAGACGATTCTGAAAAAATTTACTCACCGATTCCCCCCGGGCACACCCCGGGGATTTCCAATCTTTTTCTTTCTTGGAGGTCTATTCCCCACCCCGGGCACGCAGACTAGAAGAGACAATTCCCCACCCTCGAGCTCCTGATCGACCTCATGCACGCTTTTTGGTACATCTTTTTTTGATCCTTCCTGAGTTTATTGAGAGAAGGATAACGGATGTCATAAATGTAGTTAAACATGAACAATAAATATGAAAACGAAAACCAAGAAGGGAAATTCTTTAAAAAGCTCCTCTATATAATAAAACACTTCAGGACAATGGACCGAATCTCTGTTTCTCATATCAAAAGCCTCGTATTCGTTTTCATATAAGTTTTCTTATCATTATTTAAAACTAGGCCGAAGAAATATTTCTGTCCTTCTTTTCCTGAAAATAAAATCCATTCGAGTACGCATTATGCGCACATTTGTTTAAAATTTTAGAACATACCTTTAAATACAGACTTTAATTTTGATAAGATATTCCTCTCCAACCACTCTCTGGCAAATTCCTGCGTTTTTCCTTAAAAATACGTAGTCTTGAGGTCCGCATCCATCGTGTAAACCGCCCAAGAAATGACACGTACTTCGCAAAAACAAAGAGAAGATATTTTTGATTTGCCTCAACCCCCTACCCCCGGAACAGGATCCCCCATCCCCGGCCCCGAAGGGCTAGACTTGTCCGGGGGTTGCCTGGGGGGGATGGTAACAAGTAGAATTGAACCATGCATAAACCAGCAGTGCTCTTATGAATCAACTGAAGGCTATAGAATGTCTTGCATGGTATCAGCAGACAGCCCAGGGGCCCGTTTCTCGAAAGGCCAGGAAATTTTTCTGGCCCGAAGGCAAATTTAAAAATCAAAACTTATTAAATAGCAGCACAGTTCCTAGCTCACAAACCAGTCAATTTTGCTTCGTTGACTGATAGTTTCATTGTATCATTATCAAAATTATTGAAACTTTGATCTTGAATGTAAATACGGCATACATAAAATAGCTTTTCGGGCCCCAAAAGCTCCCGGAACTTTCGAGAAACAGGCCCCAGGCCCAGACCTATTCGTGGGTGGGTGGTTGACTTATTTTGTGTGAAAACCAGGGGGGTAGGGAGGGGAGATTTTGTCACTTTGATTAGAGTTTCACGTCTGAAAGCAGTGCAAAGTCAGAGACTTTTTCCTGTGGGCTAGACCGGCCAAATCAATGCTGTGACTCATAATCATAACACTACTAGCAGAGCATGGGGGAAGTGATTCACTAGTCATAAGCTTCATGGGTGGGTAGGCTGAGAAGTTGCTCCTTGGACTTGGCTGTCTAGAGGCTCAGTACAGGCACCTTGTATAAAATCCACACATATATAAAAATAAAAGAAAAAAAATAAAGAAAAGATATCACATTTTGACAACGCCATAGATATTGAAGGGAGAATCGGATAATTTGCATAAATTGGCATTTGAGAATTTTTTCAGTTCAAAGAATAGACGTTTGGTACCGGGTTGTACCAAGTGCAAACATTAACCACAAGGGACTGTCTATATGTTGTACCAAGTGACGTTTTAGCCGTAAAAGGCTGACCCATTCCATTCACTTCAAGCCCATAAATATAAAAGGCAATCAGAAATTTGCACAGTTTATTGTAGATTTATTACTGAAATAACAAAAAAATTACAATGCAAATTAATAGTAGACCTTTTTCAAAATTGAAACTTTTCAGCCAGTTCTTTGCTCCAACTGCAGTAGTTATCAGTATCCGTATATATATCGTTCATTTATAATTGTAAAATTAGCTACTTTAATAATGGATTTTTTGTTTGTCGAATTTGTCGGTCCAGGCATAACACTCAATCAGCTGATGGAAGCAGCAAACAGTCATTATTGCCCTGAATAAAGTCACCAAAAGCATTCAAATGGCTGCTGGGACGACAGGTCGTGGAGGCCACTTAAAATTTCAGTACTACTTGATCTGAATCATCTTCACAAACTCTGCAAAAGAGGAGGCAGTGTTACTGAAATACTGTTCAGCATTGAAATCAAAGTGGTTCTCTTCAGGGACCAAGCTATAATTTTGAGTGCTTAACTACTATACTTTCTCGGAGCTGTTTAATTCTAACAAATAAATCAGTAACAACCATCGATCGGCGCACGCAATTTTTTTAATCATATGTACTGACGACGAATTTTTAATCAATTGTCGTTATCAACTGACCAACAACAACAATGTTTATTTCGCAGTATAACCATTTACATAACAGATGGTGTTGCATAAAAAGGAAAAAATAATATAAAAATAAAACAGATTAATAACTAAATAAAAAGAAAAGTAACTCTCCCTATAAAGAAATGTTTATAGTAGATTAAAAAGTAGGGTAGAATTCCTTTGGATTAATTTATAGTACTATTGCGGTAACAAAGTGATCATAATGATAAATGGAAGATCATCAAGAACAATAATTTACGAAGTCTTAATTTTTCTTCTCTGGAATGCTTTAAAACTGAGATAACCTAGTTTTTAAAAATAAAAGGGTCTACATCTTGAAAAAAGAGACAATCCTTTAGCACTTGTCTGTTTACTGAATCGACTCGGGATTGCAAATTCCACTCTCATTTTATACACTAAATAAAAACGATATGTTGTAGCCCTAAAAATGGGGCCGCAGGGCCAGTAATTACCTAGGGATGATTTAGACCTAAGGGCTGAAATGGGTCCCAGCGTGGGCTGGAATAGCCTTTTGATGGCTGGGGCTGTTTTGGCTTAAATTGTTCTCAAAGGGCTCCAGGAGGGGCTGAATCAGACTGTGGCCTGAAGAGCTGAATCAGCACTTTGGAGCTGAAATAGATCTTTTTAATTTTCATCGTACGTAGTCGCTTACAGGGGTAAATTTTTCCGGAGGGATATCATTATTAAACATTGATTACTACTGAGTAGAAATCCAACAAAAATGTCACTCTGTATTACTGAAAAATTAATCCAAAATGACAGCCTTGTCTGACAACTGAAATGTCATCATTACTGGACCAAAAAAGCTCTCAAATGTCTGCATCACTTATCATATTTTTGGCGTATATTGAACAAAAACTAGCCCAAGAAATTCTTGTGGCACTACTACCCTGGATAAAGAAACCTCTGGCAGCTTAATCAAATCCCTAAAAGCTAGAACACACCTTCATAACTGACTTTTCCATCGTGATCCATGTCTGCTTCTTTTATCATGTCATCAATTTCTTTTGTGGTGTAGGTCTTGCCTCCAAAGGTCTTCATTACGGTTTTCAATTCATCTCCAGTGATGAAACCATCCCCGTTGGTGTCAAATTTCTTAAAATAGTACTTTAGATCCTCTCCAGTCATTGGTTCACCTCCCATGTGGCACGCCATCATCTCCTCGAACTCGGAATATTCTACTTTGCCGTTTCCTGTATGCAAACAAAGTCATTGCGAGTGAGTCAGATGGGTGGCCTGGCCGAGTAATCTTTCACTCCACAATGCCCCGCAATGGTGAAAAAACCACCAGTGCATGCCTGATACATACACTAATTTCTTTGTTTCAGTGGACCAATAGGCCATTTCCGAGTTCCTTCGGGCCTCTATATCAAAACGAGGTTAGGTGCTCAACTTTTCTTGTGGAAATGAGTTTTATTTGCATGAGAAGGAAAAATCATTTCCGTATCAAAGGTTGAGCACCGAACCTCGTTTTGATACAGAGGCCTGGGGGAACTCGGAAATGGCCTATTAATTAATGTACTTTAAATCGCAGATCAGGAACCTCAAATTTTCAACAAGATCTATACAAAATGAAACGAAATGAGGAAACATTATTGTAAAACTGATCAACGGGTTAATGAAGGCTGCGGCGGGTTCGCATCGCAGGGTGTATGATTTTCTTGTAACTGTTTGAAAGATAAACTGACCAAAAAATAAGGATTTATTGTAGACTTGCTGTTATATAACAGATGAGGCTTTACACAATTCATGCACGTGTATGTATTTCCTGTTTGGGAATATGGATTCCGGAATCCGGGAGGTTTTTCTTGTGGAATCCGGAATGATGGGCTTTGGAATCCGGACTCCTGAATAATACTACTCAAGGTATTTGGATCCCACTGACAACTGGAATCCAAAATCCAACCTCAGACAAAGAATAGGGAATCCTTTACTTGAGACCCGGAATCCGTTGCGTAGAATCCAGAATCCAAGACTACCTTGGATTCCTGCCTTGGATTCAGCTTATGCGTCGAAAGGCATTATTTCGACAGTACCCAAGGGAAATAAATTTGGGGACTTTGTCCCGCTGTCCGCTTAATGCAGGGTGTCTGCTTACACAGTGTGCGCTTAATACAGGTTTCACGTTGTGCAGCCTTGAAAAAGCAGGCCATATAAGGAAAGTAGAAGAGAACTCCTGTTTAGGAGGTAAGTACCTTACCATTACGATCCACAGCTTTTATCATTTCCTGTAAGTCTTCTTCGCAAACTTCTTGCCCGGCTTGTTTCATTGCTTCACCGAGCTCCTCCACCGAAATTTGACCATCGCCGTTTTTGTCGAACAATTTAAAAGCTTCTGCTATTTCTAGTATTAGAAGAACAAAGAACGTTTAAAGAGTTTTTAGGACTAGCCTGCGAGCAAGCTCTCCAATTATGGCGAGAGCGAAGCGAAGCGACTCCCGCGAGGGGAATACGCGAGCGAGCGCGTTCTCTTACGATTCCCTCCGAATGGAGAGCGAGCTCATCTCGCAGGTTAGCTAGGTCTGAAGTTCATTTCTGGGTCGCATGAAGGGCAACAAATTTTTCTTTATTCAGATATAAATCCAGTCTTCTGACTCGAGGTTTTGTATTAGTAGCTAATTGTCAGTTATTTTCAGCACTATTTAATATATACGCCCACCCATTTATACTGAGGGTAAAGAGAGAGAAAGTGGAGAAAGGTTTCTTGTCGAAGGAAATAACTTGACAGAAGGGCTTCTAGGGGTCGCTCCTCTAACATATATACAGTGGCAACCACTCCAGTAAAAACCGCTGACTAATAGACTTGCATTTTTACAAAGCCTGAGTCTGGGAAGATTTCCCGTCAAGAGTTTGGTTTTGGTTCAATCATCAGCTGAATCATTACGGTTTACACAGAAAGAAAAATGTCTTGATTCGTATGTTCATGGTTTCATGTGTGACTTACCTTTGCGCTTTTCGGCCGTTAATTTTCCGCGTTGAGCCTGGTATTAAATGAAACCATAAATATGACGTGAGTTGAAGTTGTAATTTCTGTTTTGGCCGAGGGGGGGGGGGGGGGGGGGGGGGGGGGGGCTAATAAAGGATCAGTTTTTCTTTTCTTCTTCTTTTTCCTTTTTGCAAGAGTGTTTACATAGGTGAAAACAAAATTCTGGTCAAAAGAACATAAAAGCTTTTGTGTTCTCTTGAAATGGAACAGTAGATTTATTGGAAAGACAATTTACCAATCCAATTCTATTTGAAAATGATTTTAACAAATCCTCCCTTGTTTCAACTTAGACTTTCGTATAAATAGTTTGAAGACGCGGATGAATGAACGGAACGAAGTTCCTTTTCAGTTTACATAACACCAGAAGGAAACTTTATCATTCAGAACAAGAATTTCATTCGGACTGAAAACCGGAATGACTTGTACGAAGAACGAAATTTCGCTTCGGTGTCATGTAAACAAATGCAGAGAAATGTAAATAGAGAGAGAGAGAGATGGAATGTACCCGTTAGAATGAAAGTCCCGAATGGTGTGATTTTAACCGCATACAATATTAATATTTCCGTTCAATATTTTAGACTGTGTATAATGATATTAATACTTATATCATTTTGTATCTGTATCAAAACAGAGTTTATAGTTAAAAGAACAATTAAGGGGATCTTATTAGGGTGAACCTCACGGCCCCTTTTCAAATATATCATATTTGCTGTTATCAAAATTTTAATAAGTATTGTTATTATTGCAATCAGTGTGAGATCCGCTTGGTACAGTATAAGACCAGTACGCATGAAAAATTCTGATGTTTGCAAGTTTTTAAAAGACAATGAGTTCAATTCTTCTAATTGCGCGCATATGCATTAAAAACGCATTTCTTTTCTACCATTGAAATCAAGCTCTTTTGTCATCTGTTTTGTCAGCAGTTTTGTTTGTATGAGAAAGCTTAATTATAGTGTGAATTTTAATTTTATGTTATCATGTTGTCCAAATCGTATTGTCGTGTCGCTTGCGTAAGCTGCGCACTGAAAAATATAAATTTTCATGGACCATTCATCTCCCCTTGATGTCAAGCTCGGAGATCGCCTACAGATTTTTAGTCATTAATGACTAAAAATCTGTAGGCGAACCACGATTCAATCAAGCTCATTGTTTACGCAGACACAAAGTGAAGTCCTGTCAGTTGAAAGTATGATTTCGCTTTGAAATATGAAGCCTGGCGAAGTCTAGCTGAAGTTAGCAGAAAATCCGTTTACTTTGATATTATATTTTCTCCAGAGAAAAATTGACACACATCAGGTAAACCAACACAGCCAAGCTTTCTCAAGTCGAATCAGCCAAGGGTGGAAATTTAACTCTGCTGGCCAGCGAGTGAGGGAGAAATATCTTTAGAGCGATTTTAATTGGTTTTCAGCCAAAAATTAAACGTTCATATAAACGAGCAAATTAGCATGTTTTATAGAAACGAATTTAAGAATTTACTACGCCATGCGCTTTAGAATCATGGTTTCAGTTTGTTTCCTTCTTTCACAATTTAAAAAATAAAAATCTCAGGAAAACTTTGAAAGCAGTCACTATTATATTAATTTCCTTTGGACAAATTCATTACTGTCATAAAATAGCCAGGTGTTGCCGACGCGGCGAGTGCGAAATTCTGGAGGGGATAAAAAAAGTATTTAATTATTTATGCCTGGCAATCAACAACAAACTTAGCTTGGTGATTTATGTTTCTTGTTTACAGTGCAACGGCAGTAATGGGGGCAGAGAACAGTTTGTTACATCAAAACTTCGATATCATTATAAAACTTATAGACAGGAAGAACACAGTATCTTACTCCCGGAGTGATTGAGTTACTTTCGTTGAATCATAAAACTCTCTCTTTGTTGCGGTCGAATCTCATATTTTTTCGCTTCTATACAGGATTGAAATGTTTTTTTTTTTTTATCAAATTGGTTGAAAGCTAAAAATTCGTATAAGGTATTTTCAAGAATGTTCGAAGACAAATATTTTGTTGCAGATGTAATCCTTTTAATAGTTATTGCAAGAAATGTAACTCAGTCACTAGCGAAGCATTGAGACGTATGTGGCAAATCTGGGCTTAACTATTCATAACAGCTACTGTTAGCATGAATCATGACTAAAGTTATATATCACTCTTTTTAATTTCCGTTCAATTTTCTAGAAGCCTCCCATACTCTATTTTCTGTTTAATCCCATCACCAGTTAAAAAGTTTTATCCTTGCATGGGTATTGATTTGTCTCGCTATGCTGTTCTGTCAAGTTTAAGTCATCATAGAGAGTCCAATTCTCGTTCATCACTCATTTCTGCATTAAAAGGTTTTCAATGACAATTTCCTCACATACCTTGTTAAAATTGACTAAGAACTAAGAATCGCTTACGACACCTTTATCCTGAACTTACGAAAACCTTTTAATAAAGCAAAGCACGTCTCGCATTTTTATTTAAGCGGGAGGAGGTAGGGTGTTTAATACTTATGCTCCGTTCTTAATTTTGAAGCTCTTAGCCTATTTCAAAAATTTTCAGGGCTAACACTCGGGCCAAGTTCAGTTAAGTGAATGTTATTGTTCAAAAAGTACTTTTACATTAATTCTTTTTTGACCAGACAGCTGTCGCAGTAAATGTGAATTTACATGAGTATTGAGATAATTCATTTCCATTTTTCGTTTGCCTGAGCCATATATTTTTATGTATCTCATATCTTTTAGGGTTACTCAAGAGAAAGAAACAATTTTCGCTTGTTTTAATTTCCTTAAAGATGAAAAAATATCTAGCCTCCTTGCATGTCAAACAGTTAAAGACCCAGAGCCAAAAAAATCTTTAAATCTTCAATGCAACCAGTTTGATTAAAACGCTAACACAGAATTGCAATAAAATTATGAAGATCAACGTTATTTCAGTCTAGACTTACCATTTTATCACTGAGAGAATAAACTACAGGCCTATTTTGCTTTGACTTCACTGAAGATAAGGTTTTAAACGAGGAAAATCGGAGTTGTCTTAGAATTGGAGGTTGGTGAGGATGGATGTCAGAAGAGTAGTGTGTCGAACTCTTTATAGCAAATTATACGAAAAAAACAAAAATCTTCCTGCTATTGATGTGTGGCAGGCGAGAAATATTCATGAATTTCACCAGTCACTTGACAAGCACCTGTCAAATGCGAACCTATCTCTGTAAACTCAAACAAACAATAGAGGAAACTCTTTATTAATTCGAGGAAATCTTGTTTGACTTAAGATGCAAGATGGATAGCGTCATGCAAATACGCCATGAGTACGCGACCGTAATATTAAAGTTTCTGATGAGACTCAGTGTATATACGTGCTTCCGAGTGATGTGATTATTCAAAAATCCCTCACAATTTCTTTAGAGACAGAGATTTGCTGGATAGCGTTTGTCAGAAAACAAACAACAACAATGAGGAAAACAAAGCAGGAGTAAACGAGGATGTTGTGGATATAAAATTTTACCATTAATTTCTCCCCTTTTTCTAGAATCTTGCTGTTGCAAAAAGGCAAAAGAAACATCTTTTATTGGATTGGCTGTCGTTTTAAGCGCACTATTTTCTGGTAATAGCACATATTCTTTTCTTTTTAGCGTACTTCATTGATGAATATGTGATTAATTATTTTTATTGTACGTTTGACTGGAAGGAAAGCTCGTTCTTGACTGCCTAGAAGCTGATGACATTGATAGTTTCTTACAAACTAATTTGATTACTTTTTTCATCTGCGAACTGTTTAATTTGTCTTTCCAACTTACTTACGTTTATTATGGATCGAGCTGCAGATGATCAACGGTTTGCAGATATATTTTCTTACGATTCTTAAAATCTGTCATTAAAACAAGCGAACCTGGCTGATCCCGATCGGGGTAATGAGCTAACGCGGCGGACAAAGGCCCTGGGAACGAGATTGTAATGAAATCTTCACAAAAGCGCCCCAATAAAAGAGAAAAGAGAGGAACTTGGCGAAGGTAACTCACGAAAATCATCATTTTAAATCGCTCCCAGATTATAATGTGCCTTTCAGCCGTCCTTATTAACACAAACAAATCTATACAAAACGTTCTATTCAGTACCAAACAGAAAAACAAATGATCTAAACTATCTCAGCTTATTGTTTGCGTCATGGTCATAATTTGTAACACTGAATCGTCGTATCTTTGTAAAAGCTATCGTAAATTCGTAATACTTAATCGTAATTTGCAATATCTTATGTTTATGTTTGTTAATGTTTATTTCTTGTGGAAATTTGTAGTAACTTTAGGTTTTCGTAGTTTGTAATATGCGAAACGTTCACAGTTTCTAAGAACGTTGTCGTAATAAGTTTTAATATGCTAGAAACAGCTATATATAATAATATTCCGCTTGTCAACTAACATGTTATTGATTTCACAAAGCCGCGAAAAGAAAAGAAAACAGTAAACCCCCTCCCCTCTAACGAAAATTTATTTTTACTGCAAAAGAGAAATACAACCAGAAAGGTTTAGTTTCAAGTTCTATATTTTTGGAGGCGGCGGCGGACTTATTGCTTACGTTTCTTCAACTATTGCTTCTAAAACTGTGAAAAAAACACCAACATTTAAACACATCGAGGTCCTAGCAACTGAAATTAAGATCAATAACAAGGATCTTTTATTAATTGGAGCATATAGGCCACCTAAAGTAACGGGCAAAGATTATTACTTGACCTTGGAAGGCGATCGCTTAATTCATTATTCATGTGGGCCTAGCTTGGGCCTTGATGCAGAAACAAACGCTAGTTCTCATGGTAGACCTTAACCTCAATAGGCTGGATACAAACAAAAGAGAAGGCAAAATATTGAAAGATTTGGAAGACAGCTTTGCTTTTGAATGTCTAATAAAAAGCCCCACTCGAATAACAAACGCATCGTCCACCCTGATCGATGTCATACGTTTAGACCTGACATTTTTACAAAGACTGGGACCTATTATCCAGAGATCGTGATCATTGCCTAATAAACGAGAAAGTTACTCATTACAAGCCAAAACAATCTTGTGCAGAAATCTAAAAACCATAGACCTCGAGCTATTGACAGATGACCTTTCAAACGCTCCCTGGCATGTGGGTGATATATTCACTGAAATCGACGATAGAATTGATTACTGGAACTGACTGATGAATTACATAGTTAATTATCATGCACCAACTAGGAGAAAACGAGTGCGAGAAAACGATGTCCCGTACATGCATGACATCAGACTAGAAAAATTATACGCAAAAAACAAAACTGAAGAAAACTTCGAGCTTAAATGAAGTTGTTATGTTATGTTATGTTGTTCAAAGGCCAGATATCATCTGGCCTATTACCTCGTGTGAGAGAATCCGGAGCCAGAGTACTACTAAGTCAGGTCAGCTGATCAACGTAAAAAATATATACATTATTAAAAAAGACTTTTTTCAACCCCCAGAAGAAAAAACCAAACACAAACCTGGTTTCTCAGCTGACACCGGTTAGCTTTTTTGTTTGTATGCACGCTCTGCAGACCCATAAACTTTTGTCTCGCAAGGCAGTCTGGTCTGGATTTTTTTGCACGTGCGCAGTGGTGGTATTAGATATCAAAATGGCGGACGGAAGGCCCGTTACGTTTTTTACGTTCTGCGCTGGGAAAATCTCCTTCAAAACATGGTGAATTCTTGATTTTGCACTTGAAGTTTCTAAAGCTATTAAGCTTCCAATAACTGGCTATGGCACAGTGCACGCAAAGCGCGTTCGAGTTTATACAGAGCGCATTTTGCCCGATGGTTGCAGTGATGTGTAGTGAGGATGCGGATAAAGTTTGCCAGAAAAACAACTTAAGCTTCGTGGAAATGGTGCGACCGTTTTGTCATCTTACGAGTGAAGGTAATTATTTTAAGGTTAAGATAGCCCTGCTCGTTTTTATGATAATAATAATAATAATAATCAACTTTATTTAACGAGGGTAACACGGGACAGTGCTTCAACTGAATAACTAGTGGCCCTCAAAAGATCATCAGTTGTGCTATTTTTAATTAGTTTTTGTTTGATAAATAAGTACTAAATACACATTATAAAAGTTTTTAAAACGACGTCAATGCATTTACTTAATCGTTGAATGTAGGTAATTATCGATTAATTAACCCTCGATTTGCATTGAACTTCATGTATTGTTATTTATTGATTTCCCTTGTAGCGGCATCGTTGTAAAATGTATTGTTTGAGTAATCAAACAGTTGATTCACAGTCACAGTTCCAAAACTATGTACCGAAGTCAACTATAGTGAATTTCATTTTATTTCTTAAAATTAAACTAAAACATAGTGATCCATTTGTAAGGTGTGATAATCAACATGTAGTTACCTTTGCCATTTCTTTACCAAGCTTGAAATTAACCATCTTTTTCTATTTCATGAACCGTTATTTCATTTGCCATGACTGCACATGTAGTTTTGAAAGCTAGAGGCCCCCATTATTTAAACTTTGGATAGCACGATCCACCAGATAAATCATTATTCAGTTGATTAGAATTAGAGAAATTAATTGCATTTTCCTGTGGATAAAGATTTATCTAATGGATAGAGTTTTCCACTTTTTGAACAACTGGCTGCTGTGCTAAGTAGAATTTTGGATCTTTCTTTTGAATGTCCATGGCCTCCCAACATCAATATGGACAGCTATTTAAAGAGATGGTTTTTCAAAAGTTTTTTTTGACATGGGGACACTCATTCAATAAGGCATTAAGAACTTCCTGTTGGGTAGCCTGGGACTAGTGGTGCAGCCCATAAGAACTTCCAGTTGGGTAGCCTGGGACTAGTGGTGTAGCCCATAAGAACTTCCTGTTGGGTAGCCTGGGACTAGTGGTGCAGCCCATAAGAACTTCAAGTTGGGTAGCCTGGGACTAGTGGTGTAGCCCTTAAAAACTTCCTGTTGGGTAGCCTGGGACTAGTGGTGCAGCCCATAAGAACGTCCAGTTGGGTAGCCTGGACTAGTGGTGCAGCCCATAAGAACTTCCAGTTGGGTAGCCTGGGACTAGTGGTGTAGCCCATAAGAACTTCCTGTTAGGTAACCTGGGACTAGTGGTGCAGCCCATAAGAACTTCAAGTTGGGTAGCCTGGGACTAGTGGTGTAGCCCTTAAAAACTTCCTGTTGGGTAGCCTGGGACTAGTGGTGCAGCCCATAAGAACGTCCTGTTGGGTAGCCTGGGACTAGTGGTGCAGCCCATAAGAACTTCCAGTTGGGTAGCCTGGACTAGTGGTGTAGCCCATAAGAAGGAAGACCTTAGATAACAACGACCTAAACCGGATTGGACACCTTATGAATTTTACACAACGCATTATTTCCGTAATGGAACGAATGACGCTATAATAGCTGAAGAAACCAAAACTACAGAGCTCCAGTTATGGAGAGAACACAGTAGAGAGTTAAGCACTGATCTACAGTGATTGGGGTTAAGCACTGAACTGAAAACGGTTAGCTTTCGAATATTGTAATGGGGTACGGCATATATAAGAACATGACTGTATATTTTAAAAATTACTGGATTTGGCAGCTAGTCCTCGATGGTGTAGTGGATATGGATGTAGGCTATAAAGCAAGTGACCCGGGTTCAAAGCATCACAGTGGAGTTTTTCTATTTCACTTTTATATTACACAGTAAAGTTGGACTTAAGTTGTTTTTCATGTAATTTTACTGAAAGAAACAATCTGGTTTAGGTCGTTGTTATCTAAGGTCTTCCCCATAAGAACTTCCAGTTGGGTAGCCTGGACTAGTGGTGCAGCCCATAAGAACTTCCAGTTGGGTAGCCTGGACTAGTGGTGTAGCCCATAAGAACTTCCAGTTGGGTAGCCTGGACTAGTGGTGTTGCCCATAAGAACTTCCTGTTGGTTAGCCTGGGACTAGTGGTGCAGCCCATAAGAACTTCCAGTTGGGTAGCCTGGGACTAGTGGTGCAGCCCATAAGAACTTCCTGTTGGGTAGCCTGGGACTAGTAGTGCAGCCGGTAAGAACTTCCAGTTGGGTAGCCTGGACTAGTGGTGTAGCCCATAAGAACTTCCTGTTGGGTAGCCTGGGACTAGTGGTGTAGCCCATAAGAACTTCCAGTTGGGTAGCCTGGGACTAGTGGTGTAGCCCATAAGAACTTCCTGTTGGGTAGCCTGGGACTAGTGGTGCAGCCCATAAGAACTTCAAGTTGGGTAGCCTGGGACTAGTGGTGTAGCCCTTAAAAACTTCCTGTTGGGTAGCCTGGGACTAGTGGTGCAGCCCATAAGAACATCCAGTTGGGTAGCCTGGGACTAGTGGTGCAGCCCATAAGAACTTCCAGTTGGGAAGCCTGGGCTAGTGGTGTAGCCCATAAGAACTTCCTGTTGGGTAGCCTGGACTAGTGGTGTAGCCCATAAGAACTTCCAGTTGGGTAGCCTGGGACTAGTGGTGTAGCCCATAAGAACTTCCAGTTGGGTAGCCTGGACTAGTGGTGTAGCCCATAAGAACTTCCTGTTGGGTAGCCTGGACTAGTGGTGTAGCCCTAAGAACTTCCAGTTGGGTAGCCTGGACTAGTGGTGTAGCCCATAAGAACTTCCAGTTGGGTAGCCTGGGACTAGTGGTGTAGCCCTTAAAAACTTCCGGTTGGGTAGCCTGGGACTAGTGGTGCAGCCCATAAGAACGTCCAGTTGGGTAGCCTGGGACTAGTGGTGCAGCCCATAAGAACGTCCAGTTGGGTAGCCTGGGACTAGTGGTGCAGCCCATAAGAACGTCCAGTTGGGTAGCCTGGGACTAGTGGTGCAGCCCATAAGAACGTCCAGTTGGGTAGCCTGGACTAGTGGTGTAGCCCATAAGAACTTCCAGTTGGGTAGCCTGGACTAGTGGTGTAGCCCATAAGAACTTCCAGTTGGGTAGCCTGGGACTAGTGGTGTAGCCCATAAGAACTTCCTGTTGGGTAGCCTGGGACTAGTGGTGTAGCCCTTAAAAACTTCCTGTTGGGTAGCCTGGGACTAGTGGTGCAGCCCATAAGAACGTCCTGTTGGGTAGCCTGGGACTAGTGGTGCAGCCCATAAGAACTTCCTGTTGGGTAGCCTGGGACTAGTGGTGCAGCCCATAAGAACTTCCAGTTGGGTAGCCTGGACTAGTGGTGTAGCCCATAAGAACTTCCTGTTGGGTAGCCTGGACTAGTGGTGTAGCCCATAAGAACTTCCTGTTGGGTAGCCTGGACTAGTGGTGTAGCCCATAAGAACTTCCAGTTGGGTAGCCTGGACTAGTGGTGTAGCCCATAAGAACTTCCTGTTGGGTAGCCTGGGACTAGTGGTGTAGCCCATAATGCTAGAGAGTTGTCCTTTGGACAAGCATTATTTTCCAGGCTAAAGCAGAGGCTAAAGTAAATGTTGGTGAAAAGGGGGATTGGTAGTGTAAATGACTGTTTCAGGGCAGTAAACCTTAGCAACGGCTTGTCCAAAGTCCTTCATCTCACCTTGTTTCAATCTCGAGTGAAGAATTATATTTTAGGAAACTCCAAACAAGAAAAACTGGCAGCCATATATACATGTATAAACATTAGCTGAATATTATTTATGAAATAAATATTTATGTCACAGATGTACCATAAAGGCATTATAATCTTATGCAAAAAAATAATAGTGCCATACAGTATTATTTTTATTCACACAACCATTTATGCATTGCACCTTGTATTACTTGCATTGTAGCTCATGCCCGTGATCCCTCTGGTGTAATCCATGCTGTGAGAAACTGGCGCATCAGGTTGGTTGAAATGTCAGCAACACATCCACCTCAGCACGTTGTGAATAAACTTTTGAGTGAAGTTGTGTCACGTACTCAGCCACTAAATACTGATCCTAGCACTTTGACTCCTGAAGCACAGATGAAAGGTAAGAACATGAAGGACAACTGGGCTGACATTAAGTTAATGGGAAGTGGGGAGTGTTTTGGTAAATGTTGACATCTACATGTGACAAAAATGTATGAGCCATTTATTTGCCACCATTTTATTTATTTATTTTTTTTAAAGATATAAAACAGTATAAGGCCTTTTTGTTAGTGGAGTTAACCCATGCCCCTGGAAATTTTGGGAAAAACACTGTTTGACGCTAGTAGAGCCGTTTTCTAATCAGCCCAAACTGCTTGAAACATTGTTTACAGGTCACATACTATGCTCCTTTTTGTTCCCAATTACAGTGTTCAAGATTTGGTTGGGTTATGCAGAAGGCAACATTTTTAGCATTTGTGTTTAAAAATGACACAGCCTCCTTGAATTTTACCTTCCACATTTTCTCCTGGTACCACGGTTTGATGTTTGTTTATGGAGGTGTCTGCTATCAGAGGTTGAACTGCATGTAAATGTTAGCTCAGCTGATGTTATTGGTGATGGAAGTGGGTAAGCAACAAGGGACTATGATCACTTTTAACGTGTTTCAGCTGAAAATTCATTATGGTATCTCTGTTTCAGAACTTTTTCATTCCTAAAAATTGTTTTTCTGTAGGTTAGTGTTTACTTACTTGTTTCTGGTCTGTTTATGTCTTTACAGCCTCTGCACCCTGGTTTGAAGCATTTCGAGATTGCTTTTTTCAGCTAGTGAAGCCATCTGATCATGAATTTATCAGACACTTCTTAGCTTGTATCCTTAAGGCAAAGTTTATTTTCATTTGTGTCTCAGTATTGTAATTATTTGTAAAGAAAACTATTTACTGTTGTAACAAAAATAGGTTAAAACAAAGGAGAGGGATGTTGCTAAGAGGTGGCTACTGGCTAATTTCACCAACTGCAAAAGACAAAGGAAAACATGGGAGAATTTAGAGATGCAGTTGAGTGAACAAGCCAGCTTGACTAATAAAAAAGCTTGCTTGTATCAATGGCGGATCCAGGGGGAGGGTACGGGGGGTCTGGACCCCGCTATCAGACCTGATGCTTGTTTGAGACTTTTCTTCTTACATTGACAGGATTGTATATCACTTTTTAACTGGCTGATTTTTTTAATGAAATGCTTGTTGCATTTTGCTACTAAACTAAATTCTAGGGATATTCAAAAATGTAATTGTACCCCCCTATGATCTGTTTGCCTCTGTTCACAAAGCAATATTTCCTGCACCATTGGTGATTGGCGTTCACAGATTGAGAAACATGTGGTTGTCTCTGTTAGAAGTAATTTGCCATAAAAAAGTTCAACAGTCTTTTCTGAACCAAAGTTTGGACTCCCCCCCTAATCAAAAATCCCTTGATCCACCCATGTATATTTTCCTTAGCTACATCCCTGAAAGGATGAAATTGAACCATAACACCCCTTGCTTTGACAGGGCTCTCACCAAGGGCTGGGGACTGGGGAGTTTGCCCTGCTTCTATGAGCATGAGCCCCAGTTACTTTCATAGAAAACAAAAGGAATATTTAACAATTAGTCGCCTCAGGTGACGTGAGTATCAGCGAATAGTCACCGAGATGAAGTCGATGTGACTATTCGCTGATATTCACGTCGCCTGAGGCGACTAATTGTTTTAGTATAATTTCATTGATGTGAAATATATGAAATAATTTCTTTTTGAACTGCAGTTATAGATGAGAGTGAAGAATGATCATTGCAGTGAATTTTCCAATTCAAGCAATTGGAAAGAAGAAGCCTGAAAAAATCAGGGCTTCAACGGGATTCGAACCCATGACCTCTGCGTTGCCAGTGCGTTGCTCTACCAACTGAGCTATGAAGCCACACATTGGGAAGGAGGTCAATTTATTGAGTTGATATGAACTCAATAAATTGACCTTGCTCCCAATGTGTGGCTTCATAGCTCAGTTGATATCAACTCAATAAATTGACCTCGCTCCCAATGTGTGGCTTCATAGCTCAGTTGGTAGAGCAACGCACCGGCAACGCGGAGGTCACGGGTTCGAATCCCGTTGAAGCCCTGATTTTTTCAGGCTTCTTCTTTCCAATTGGCAGCTTAAATTAGAAAATTCACTGCGATGATCATTCTTCACTCTCATCTATAACCGCAGTTCAAAAAGGAATTATTTCATATATTTCACATCATTTCACTCCTCACGGGAGATATGAACTCAATAAATTGACCTCGCTCCCAATGTGTGGCTTCATAGCTCAGTTGGTAGAGCAACGCACCGGCAACGCGGAGGCCACGGGTTCGAATCCCGTTGAAGCCCTGATTTTTTCATGCTTCTTCTTTCCAATTGCTTAAATTGGAAAATTCACTGCGATGATCATTCTTCACTCTCATATAATTACATTGATGATTATTCGAGAAAATAAAATTACTGATCAATTTCCGACCCCGAAACATCCAAAAATCTGGCTCCCATTTTGAAAACTGCTAGCCTTCGATGCTATAATTGCCACAAGGTGATTATAGCGGGATAAAGCGAAGCTCCTAGCCAATCACAGCGCTCTATTTTCGATAATCATCAATGTAATTTTACTAAAGGAATATATAATATTTCCTAAAAGATCAATTCCTGCCTATTAATTGCATATACCTACCAACTTGAAATTGTAGTGACACTCCTGTTTGATCAGTCCATAGCATTTTAGTTTTCCTTGATAACTGTGATATCATTCAAGGTCTCATAGTTGTATCATCTCACCATCCTGACCCCATGAATGCATTTGCCACCATGAGCTCACAGCAATTAGAACAGCAGTCAGAACAACACGGCCATTTCAGATGGTTCACCAGCACTGTGTTCAAGTATTACCTGCTTTTACATGATGTCAGTGTTGGAGAAGAGTCAAAGTATTCAACCTGTTTTGTGGCTTTTATTTATTATACAGTCATTTAAAAAAAAAATCAAATTAACATATAGTGTATGCTTGACTTTAAACCCCAGCTCGTGAACTGGATCAATAATTATTTTATAAACACCACTGAGGTGTTGAAATTTGAAGACATCATGTATCAAGAAACAAATTTACCTAGTGTTCAGATTATGACTCAAATCTTGACTTTCAGACTGTGAGTTCTTTGCACTGACCTTCATGTGTACATGGGCCAGTTGGATTCTCTCTTAATCACTGTTTCATACAGGGTAGGAGTTTGACAGTATGGAGCAAAGCTCCCTGTTTAGAAAAGTACCATGCATGAACATGATGATGGCCTGGCTAAGCTTACAGCTTGCTAACCTAGTTGCTCAAAACTGAGTTAGATAACTTAAAGGCCACACAAGGGGGAAACACGAAGGTGAAAGGAGGCTCCTTCTCCTTTCATTGCCTCGTGAGTGTGCGTCCACTAATTTTCTCTTTTCTCCCTTAAAAAAATACTGGCACCTGCTATGTAGGCTACGGATAAATCTCTATCCACTATCCAGATAGTGCAATACCGGTAATTGGTGTGCCTAATACTTATTTTCTGGATAGTGATTTATCTGGTGGATAGCACTATCCAGCTTTTGAGCAACTGTTGCCAGTTCTGAAGTCATCAACCACTGAATCACCCATCTTCACTTTGTATGTCATTGTATGTCTTACATTCTTTGATACTTTACATGTATGTATGCTTTGCAGGGCTGAAGCTGTTTATCAAAGCATGAAGTCTGTCTATGGTCCAAATGCTTGTCACCTTCTACAGATCAATTCTGTGCATCACACAGCAACCAATCCCAGACCTAACCTGCCTGATCCATGGAGTCAGTTTATTATACCAACTAGTGAGGACACTTTGGTAAGAGACTAGTTCTGTGTTGTTTAAGTGTACATTTAGGTGTATAGTCGTACATGTAGTTTAGCTAGTGATGTCTTTCTATATCTACTTGTCCATTCCTTGACAGTTTATTCCAAGTGAACAAAACCAACCATGCCTCTCATTGCCTATTTCACAATAAATTATATCTCATCAGTGTATATAAGCTTTCACATTCAGGTGAAACTATATTTCTCTATAAAATGCTTGCAGTCTTCATATAATAATAATTGGTAGGATGCAAACCAGTGAACTGTCTGCCAGTACATAGAGGTAGCAATCTTGAATTAGGGATCTCAGGATCAAATGTACAAATCCAGTGATCTGACCACTAAGCCGTTTTTTTTATAATTATTTTCATTTAAGAGAGTTAAAACTTCATGTATATGTTGTGGTTCAGTTTTATCCTTGGTTTAAATTTCATTTTTCTTCATTTCAAACTCATTATCGTACATTACCATGCCCAAAAACAAAGAAAATACAATTTAAACCAAGGATAAAATCAAACCACAACAAACACAGCAAATGGCAAATGTCAGATTCAAGCTTAAAAATTCTCAAAATAGAAAATGGGCTGACAAAAACAGCACAAAATAATTCTTATGGATAAAAAATTGCATGAAACTATTTATTAATTTATGTGTAGAAATAATGAAAAGTTAACAACAAGTTTATGTAAAGGGAGAACTTGGTCACGTGCTACAAATTTGTTTTTGCCTTTTGACGTGACTGTGATGCTCACCTTCTCTATTGCTTTTCCTTTAACCAGGACTGGGATGATGATGAAGTAGGTGCTGATACCCAGACAGTGGAAGATGATCCCGAGAACTGTGCTGTTGATGAGAATTTTGATCCTGAGGCTGCTGTTGAAGAAACAGATGGAGGACCTGGACGTGTTCGTAGCAGTTCTGGTCCAATTCTGATAGGTCCACTGTCATTTGACGACAGCCCTGAACCAGAGGCCAACCTAGAGAATGAAATATCCCAGAAGAATTTTCCAGGGAAGCAAACCCCAAAACACCATCATCATCTTGCCAGCCATTATCGATATTTTTCCAGCCGTCATTTCTCTGGGGGTACAAGGGGGTCATCAGCTCAGAGAAATCATGGGCTGTGTTTGAGTCTTAGTGATCATGACAGGATTAAGATATTTGTTCATGAGCTTGGTTACAGAGGATTATTGCTGTACATGGAGAGGCTAATGAGGCACCTTAATGAGCAGGTACACTGTACACATTGTGTTAAGTTGGAATGTTTTTAGTGAAGCTCTTTATTCACAAGATTGCTTCATGAAAATCAAGATTTTACAGTCAAACCAGCAAAACCGTGAACACTTGAAATAATTATTAATTTTCAGGAATGTTATTGTGTAAGTTTATAACCAAGATCAGGACATGTGAACTAGCCATAAAACCACAAACTAATTAATGTTCTTGCTTGTGGTTTAGTTTCTCATTCCCGATAGGCTTTTTTCTTGCAACACAATAACATTCCAGAAATATTTCTGGTTTTCACAGTTTTCCTGGTTTGACTGTAAAGTTTCAAATGTCATTTTCAAATAAAAACTTTGAAAAAAAACATTAAGCATTGTGTGTAAGTGCTGCCAAACAGGTTTTACTTCAAGTTCTTGATGCAGGTTTTTAGCCACCAGACTCAAAAGTTAGAACTGCTTTGTGTGGTGCCTCTTGCAAGAGATTCGCTCCTTTGGATTTTCCAAAATTTACACATATCCCCTTAAAAAGTAAATGTTTCAATTTTTATGTTGAGTGAAAAATAAACAGTGTGAAATTATTTTTTTTTTATTGCTATTTATCATTTTTCTATCTTTTTCAGATTGTTTCCCGAAAAGGCCTTCATCGTTATTTTAGTGGAGCCAAGAAGTGGTTTAGTGGAGGAAAACCTGCCGGACTTGCTTCTGGATTGGTTCCAGGAATTATGTAAGTTTCATCTTGTAAAAGTGATGTAACTCAAATCCTTCCTATACAAAATAAAAACTCGAAGAGGACGAGGGGATACAATATGCTCATTATTACTGTTTACGAGTGCAGTACCTGTAATTATACTTGATGTTAATTTCAGCTACACCAGTGATGCCCCAGAATTGTATCAGCGCAAACTGGGTGACCTAGCTTTTTTGGTGCAAAATTACGAGCTAGCTTACAACTGCTACCACACAGCCAAGAGGGAGTTCAATAATGAGCATGCTTGGTTTTATTTTGCTGGAGCACTGGTAAGAATGGTGATGTTGCCATAAATTTTCATCTTAAGGTGGCTCGACTGGATTTTTTGGGGGGGATACCTCCCAAGTTTGAGCATTAACTACGTCGCCATGAGTAAAGATATGGAAAAAAGGTTACCACAACTGTATTATGTAAAGATGAAAATTTCTTATGATCTGGGTTTTATCACAATCGGAGTCGCCATGGCAACGTAATGACGCCATTACGTTTTTTATTTATCTTTGTGTTTCTCTGTACCAGGAGGTTTTTTGAGAAATCGCTTAAGGGAGTATGTACCTGCTATAATTGCCTCAATTATTGTAAAGTTTGAACAAATTCTATGAGAGCGTTTTTGAAATATTTTGAAACGAAGTTTTAAGCATTATAAAAACAGCGAAATAGCATGCTATGCAGAAAATTAGCTAATTTTTAAAGAAAATGATAAACTTTGGAAACGCGGCTTCATCTCATAGTGGTTTGATTCCATTCAAAACCTCCTACAAAAAAAAGAGAAGAATTGCTTTGGGCGATCGCGAGTAAGAAGAATTTTATTAACTTGTATTCACCTGCTTTTGTTACCGTTTTTGCACGTAATATGGTCCACGCCTACAAATTTCTCATTTTTCAAAAAACTGCTCGATAAATTTTTTTATAAATTTGATAATCCCGAGATCAATTGTCAATAAATATACCCTGCAAGTTTCAAGAACATTGAAAACAGGGAAGGCTTTCAAATAGGACGTGAAATATGACCAATTTTTCCCCCTGATTTTGTGTTTACAAGCTAGCGTCCTCATTATTCACTGGCATTGTTTTCAAGTTTCATATGCACGTGCAAATTTAGCAAAAAGATAGAATTTGCATCAAGAAAGGATCCTCGGTTAAGTCTCCGGAATATGCTAATCACCGGGTAAAGAAATTAGTGATATATTATAACATCACAGCAACTCTTTGTAAGAGTTTCTGTGATGTTATAACCCGAGTAAGATAATTGAGTGTTGCTTCCTACAAGATGAGCCGTGACGTTCACTGTTTCGGCCCTCACTGCTATCTGTGACACAAGCCAGTTGTTAGCATATTCCCCATATTTCTTCCGAAAGTAATCGACAGTTCTTTTCGATGCAAATTTATTACTATTTTCAAAATGTGCACATGCACATGAAACTTGAAAACAATGCCAGTGAATAATGAGAACGCTCGCTTGTAAACACAAAATTTGGGGGGAAAATTGGTCATATTTAAGGTCCTATTTGCAAGCCTTTCCTGTTTTCAATGTTCTTGAAACTTGCAGGGTATATTTATTGACAGTTGATCTCGGGATTATCAAATTTATAAAAAAATTTATCGAGCAGTTTTTTGAAAAATGAGAAATTTGTAGGCGTGGACCATATTACGTGCAAAAACGGTAACATAAGCAGCTGAATACAAGTTAATAAAATTCTTCTTACTCGCGATCGCCCAGAGCAATTCTCTCCTTTTTTTGTAGGAGGTTTTGAATGGAATCAAACCACTATGAGATGAAGCCGCGTTTCCAAAGCTTACCATTTTCTTTAAAAATTAGCTAATTTTCTGCATAGCATGTTATTTCGCTGTTTTTATGATGCTTAAAACTTCGTTTCAAAATATTTCAAAAACGCTCTCATAGAATTTGTTCAAACTTTGCAATAATTGAGACAGTTATAGCAGGTACATACTCCCTTAAGCGATTTCTCAAAAAACCTCCTGGTACAGAGAAACACAAAGATAAATAAAAAACGTAATGGCGTCATTACGTTGCCATGGCAACTCCGATTGCCCTAAAACCCAAATCATAAGAAATTTTCATCTTTATACAATACAGTTGTGGTAACCTTTTTTCCATATCTTTACTCATGGCGACGTAGTTAATGCTCAAACTTGGGAGGTATCTCCCCCAAAAAATCCAGTCGAGCCACCTTAAACAGAGATTAAATAAAAATAATATTACAGTTAACTCTCTCTAAGGTGGACTCCCCTGGGACCAGCACTACTTGTATGTGCTATCTTCGAGAAATGTATCTTGTCTTCTAGAGAGTCAACTAAAAGGAGTACCATAAATGATTGATTATGAGCTGCTCCTCAAATAAGCATAGCTCTTGAATAATTAATAATTTGGGTATTTGAAATTAACGCCCCACCTTTGTTATGGTACTTGATATAACAAGATGTCAAAACCATATCACCTAAGAAATGAGACCTCTATAAACTTGTGAGTTGTAAAGTTTTACTGTAGCTAGGGAAACTCTTTAAACCGGCTTTTTGAAATGAACAGTTCAAGGGGGACATATGTTGTTAAAATTGTGCACACCTTGTATGTGTCTCACTTAATTCTCTCTATATTACCCTCAGTATTTTACTCGTTGTTGAAATGGGTGCTGCTCTCGAATAAGCACCGCTCTCATACAAGTGCTGCACCTATAACAGGGAAAATGAAATAAGGGCTGCATGGCACTTAATCGATCATTTGTGGGACCAACTCTAGGTGTTCGTTTTTAGCGAGGTGTGCATCTTAAAGAGATGTTCAGTAAGAGAGAGAGATGACTGAATCAATGTTTTTCTTGAAAATGCATTGTAAAAATTGGATTCGACCCACACGGGTGATTACCTGGATCTGTTAAAATTTTTAATCTTACAAAGCGAGGTGTGCATCTTAAAGAGGTGTCCAGTAAGAGAGAGAGATGACTGAATCAATGTTTTTCTTGAAAATGCATTGTAAAAATTGGATTCGACCCACACGGGTGATTACCTTGATCTGTTAAAATATTTAATCTTAAAAATATGAAATTCTTGTCTTGTACTTCTCACTACAAGTAGCCTTGATTGAATTGCATTTAATAAATTATTCTTGTTTTTTGTTAGGAAATGGCAGCTATTTCAGCCTTCATGGCCTCAAATCAACGCTCCTACCCCACCCACTACATGGAGACATCCATCACCACCTACCTCAATGCCTGCAGGTATTTTGAAGGCATGCAGTATTATTTTTGAGGGTAATTGTTTGAGAAGCAATTATAGCACTTGGGGTGGTCAGATATGCCTCGAGCAGGTCCACAAGTTTTTCTGTAATTTTTTAACTCCGAGCATAAGTTAACAAGTGTATCCACTGTACAGGTATATTTTACTTTTAATGATAGGAGACACAAAGCAATTGAAGAATGTAAAATACCAAAATTTCTTGAAGTAATTATGTCTCCTTTTTGTAATTTTAGTAATAATTATTATAATATGTAATTATTGTCATTGTAATGTTTTTTCTTTGTGACTGTTCCAAGCAGTTTAGCAAATGCTACTTGTGGACCAGTCTCTTTGTGTTGTATAGTTACAGTTATTTATTCAAATAAAGTTGAAAATTGAAGTTTAGCTACCGGTAATAATAGTATCACATTTGGTATTCATACACATCAGAGTCACTCTAATGAATATTTTTTTTCATAGTGTTGTTAGTCAGGTAAATGTTCTTTGCCATTTTAACTGTCCAAACAGTTAAAACGAATGAATAATTCATTATCCAAACAGTTAAAACGGCAAAGAACATTTACCTGACTAACAACACTACGAAAAAAAATATTCATTAGAGTGACTCTGATGTGTATGAATATTAACACTCTTCCTTGTGTTTGAAATAATAATGAAATTATTATTGCTCCTGTATGTGTTAGATTACCTTGAATTGTTGACGCCACATGTTGGTGTAATTGAAGCTGATCATTCCTATTTCAAACAGTATAGTTTCACTCTTTTTTCAATGTGTTTGTAAATTTTCTTCATTTTCAGGCAGCACCAGTTTGCTATAAGAGCAACTCTCCTTAGCACTGAAGCACTGAAGTCACGCAATATCTTTTTGGACCCTGCGATGCAGTTCATGAGAATGACTGCTGAGGTAGATTATTGATTTACAGCTGACAAGAATCTGACCCATCCATTAATCTTAACATCATTGAAGGTTTTTTGTGAGACATCATGGAAGGGACAGGGAAGATGAAAGATCTGGGGTTATAGAGAGGAGAAGTTGTTACATCACATTGTCAGGGTAGCAAAATTTCTGCATCATATTACACCAAACCAAAAATATCACTTAAAGAGTGAATTTGCACTGTTTCAAAGTTCATCGATCTTATTCAATTTCATTTAATTTGTTCAATTGTCTGGGGTTGAATCCAAGAGGACTGTATCTAAGTTTAAAAAAGAAAAAGAAAACTTTGGTGAACATTGTGCTCACCTACTCCATAAAGCGGGTGCTTGAAATTAGGAAGTTTTATGTCACAGTCATGCAACAATGGTTAAAAAGAACAAAAAAGCATGATGCACGTGTAAAGTCGTTGTTGTGCTTCTGTAGAACTTTTTCTTTTGTGGCACCGAAATTATGCCAAGACTTTGATCTGTTTTAAAAGCAAGTTGAAAACTCATCGTTTTAGGAAAGCTCTTTAATTTAGTAATTAAGTATCATGGTGAACTTAATTAGATAGGGATTGTAATTTTATTTTCTGTTTGTAAATCATTGTAAGGCGCATTGAGCTTTGTAAATGCACCATGTAAGAACATTATTTATTATTATTATTATTATTATTATTATTATTATAAACCTATTGCTTTTTTGCTGTTCTCGTTGCCATTGCCATCATCATTGCTTAAGCTGTATTGTTGTGATCCAGAAATTTTGTTACCATGGTAATGTGACATCACACTTCCATCTTTTTGCACAAATCTTAATGTCTGTTGTAAGAGCTCTCATTTAGTGGTAAGCCAAGTTGAACTCTTTATTTTAACACCAGCTAATGTTATCAGGACCTTTTGGCACAAGGATTTCTGTTTTACCTCCTGCCTTCTCAATTGCATGTAGTCTCCACTGACCCTGTTAAATGTTAAGAGCCTGATATCAGCATTTATATTCCTCATATTTTTCATTACTGGAAGAAGAAGAAACTGAACGTTAGTCATTTTTATACTGGAGAAGGAGGAAAGTGACCGTGGAGTATGCCATGTTGTTAAGAACAAAACAATGATGAAGTTTCTAAACATACTGGTAGATGTTTAACATACATTGTAGCCCCTTAGTGATTGGATCTGTTTTCAAACCTTTGGAGGAGGCAGCGTGGCTGAGCTGTTAGCGCTGCGATTGTAATCTGGAGGCCCCGAGTTCAGTTACCACCCTAACTGCTGACTGGATTTGTTCTCCTTAGTCCCGAATTCAACTACTTGCTGCCACTTGCAAATAGCTAACTTGTTTGCCTCTGCCACTAGGGTTTCATAACCCTTTAAGCCCCAGTATCCACATACAAATTCTCCAAACTGACCTCCATACATTTCCTTAAAGAATTAGTTGAGAGAATGTGTTCAAAGATCAAAGTATTTTCTCATAACTTATCTCTTTACAGTGTATGGATAATTGTAAGGAGGAAATTGATCTTGGACACTATTGGGACTTAAAGGGTTAACCTTGTTATGCATATTTTTCAAATATTTTTGGTTCTATCCTTATTTATGGGCCACAAACCTCAACCTTAACCATAACATATTTATTTTTTCAGGATTCCGATCTTCTGTGTGCCCTTCTTTTGGAGCAAGCTGCCCACTGTTTTCTTCGCACCAATCCTCCTATGATCCGCAAGTATGCTTTCAACATGATTTTAGCAGGTCATCGGTACAGCAAATCAGCCCAGGTACATACAGAAAAGGGTGCTACCATTTGGGGTTATTATCTTGAACTTTTTGCACTTACTACTTGTAATTGTCTACTTGTAATCCAACAGAGGAAGCATTCTTTGAGATGTTATCGTCAAGCTCTCTATGTTTACAATGAAAAGTCATGGCACCTTGCTGAGGTTTGTGTCCTATTATTATTAGTCTTTTTGTTTTCTACCCTACAGTGTAGCAAGGAACCTTTTTAAAGCGGCAGGGTTAGCCCAGTGGGTAGAGCGCTTGACTGCAGAGCGGGTGGTCGCGGGTTCGATTCCCAGGGCTAACTGAGAAATGAAGGTACTGCCATTGCCCTGCAAATGGTTAGACCTTCGCGTGGCTCGGACGACCACGTATAATGGCGGTCCCGTTTCCAGTAGGACACGTAAAAATAGTGTCCCCAATTTGTACTTTCGTGCTAAATACATTGACACTCAAATAAAGTGCATTTTTTATTAGCTCCATTCGAATTGATTACAAATCCTGGACTCATTTCAGGGTGCAAGTGTTCTAGCAGAGCCCGGTGGCTTATGCCCAACATTAAATGTTGCCCTCGGGGCTCGGGCAATTTGAAAATCTCAGTTTTTTTCATACAAATCATATGCTAGGCGCTTAAGATTTTACTGGTTCATTGCGCCAGGCTTCTTTCACTTTTCCGTAGCGCGCAGCCTTGCATTTAGTGAAATCTAGACTCACATTTAGAGCCTGGGGCCCGTTTCTCGAAAGTCCCGATAATTAACGGGCCTGGGGCCCGTTTCTCGAAAGTCCCGGTAACTTTTCGGGCCCGAAATCAAATATTCAAATCGAAATGTAAAGAATAAAAGCGCCGGTCCTGGCTAGCAAACTACTCCATTTTGTTTCACTAACTGATAGTTTTATCATGTTAGATGCAAAACTATTTAAACCTCTATCTTCAATTTAAACAACAACAGCTTTATGGGCCCGTTAATTATCGGGGCTGTCTCCGTTTGCATTAAAGATCGAGGGTTCAATAGTTTTGCATCTAACATGATAAAACTATCAGGTATTGAATCAAAATGGAGTAGTTTGCCTGCCAGGACCCGCGCTCTTATTCTTTATATTTCGATTTGAATATTTGATTTCGGGCCCGAAAAGTTATAGAGACTTTGGAAAAATGGGCCCCTGTTTACATGGAAGTGGAGGCTCCAGGTAGGTGAGGTAACCCGCAGCGCGGGTCAAGCCACCTACCATGTAAACGTGAACAAATTAAAATGAGAGATTATATTATGGACAGGCGGGTTACCCCACCAAAGGGGGTTACCTCACTTCCCCGGGGTCCCCCACCATGTAAACAGGCCCGAAGTTGAAAAGTCCCGTGCATGTATAGCATGTTTATGACTTAATTTAAAGGCTGTTGGTGTTGGCGAAGTTCTGTAATCTTGCTGTTGTCTTCTCTTTGTAGGACCACATTAACTTCACTCTTGGCCGACAGTCATTTAACTTGCGTTTGTTGGAGGATGCACAAACATTCTTTAGACAACTTCTAGATTATGAAAGCCTTCAAGTACCAGAGCAACAGGCGTCCTATCTCAGGGAATTTCTATTTGTTTTTAAGGTATTTATTGAAAGTTAGTAGTAGACGGCTATGGGTCTGAAGGGGACTGAGTCCAGCTGGGGTTCATTGAACTAACAACATGATCTCTACAGCAGAATTACGATTATCATAAGATCTTATTTGCCACCATATTTACGATAATCGTAATTCTTGTTGCTGTGCCAGCTTACATGACAGACTTAGAAAGAAAGAAAAATAAAAGCGTAGAAATTTGGGCAGGATTCGATCCTGGAGCTCCGGATCTATAGTAACCTGCCCTAACCACAAGACCACCGAGGATTCGCTACAGGGGATTGGTTTGATTTAAGTACTACCGCGAAATTCCTTACCCTAAATAGAAGCTAACCGGAATACTGATTAGGGTTAAGTACTTAGAATACTGATTAGGGTTAAGCACTTAGATTACTGATTAGGGTTAGGCACTTAGATTACTGATTAGGGTTAATGGTTAGCTTCTATTTAGGGTTAGGGATTTCGCCTTAGTACTTAAATCAAACCAAGGGAGCTTAAGCAAGTACGACGGCGACCACAACGACGACTTCAAAAAACAATAGGTTTAATGATTAAAACAACAGCTCAGCACGTGCATCATGCTTTTTAGTACATTTCTTTGACGTCCTCTGCACGACTACGACGTGAAAACTCCTAATTTGCCGTTTTGTGGAGGATGTGGACATGCCACGACAGATTTTCCTTCCAGTTTTTGAACTTGAATAAAATCCTTACGAATTCAGCTCCAGGAAAAGTCGCCTGCATTTGACATATTGAGCGGGTCCATGTAGACGCGATTAAGTTTGAAAGAACGCAAATTCATTTTTTTAACAACGTTTTCACTGCCGTCGTTGTCGTCCTAGCTTAAGGTCCCTATTGTCAGTTTGTTAACTTGTGTCCCCTCCTATAGTCAAATTTAGTGATTTTGTTACCTATGCGTCCTGCGTCACTGACTCATAAAAATCCCCAGAGGCGCAAAATAATTCATGAAATGCGTCCCGTAGGACGCAAAGAATGATCGATCGTTTTGAAGATTTTTGGTAGAGTATCCTTTTCGTGTGATTTCTGTGGCTGTTGTTTAAAGATGCATATTTATTTTAGTCTTTTTTATGCTTTAGATACATGGAAGGACTATATTTTAATTTCAGTAAACTGTAATAAAGAGTTTTGGCGTCTGCTCCCAGATTAACTGTCTGGTTAAAAAAAGGCCCAAGCATTTTCAATTTAGGACTTCTTGTTTTTTTGAACTGGGACTCCCAGGACTCATGCACCAGAACTATTTGTAACAAAAACACTGCAAATTCATCTCTTTCAGCAACTGAGTGATATGAAACCAAAGGAGAAATCACAAGTAGAAAAACTTTCTCTTTTACCGTTACCATTGATCGAGCAAGATTTAACAAGAGTTATACCTTGCTACCAACATGGATTGCTTCAAAGCAAACTTAGAGACAGAAAAGTTATGAACAATACGCATGAATCAAAAGACAACTTTTTGAATCAAGTATTCACTGCGAAAGATGAACTCGAAAAAAATCACGACTGGACATTTATAGGACTTGCTTCTTTTGAGGACAACCTGGACCTTAAACTTGCGCAGCATTGGATTCAACTGGAACAAGAGACTTTTGAGAGTGTGAATATCACTCCGTTGCCTCCGTCCTTTCGTCCTCATATGCCATATCTGAGCTGCAAGACAGATAACACATCAAGACCTCTCTGTGTTGTTAGAGGTAAATGAAATCAATTTATTTCCTACCATGTACGGTGGGGTTCTCCTGCAGCTACGGCAACTGGCCAAAATCGGCGCCTAGTCGCCGGAGAAGCGCCTGCCACTCTCAGATAAAACGCACACCTTGTGTTCCGTTAAAGCAATGGGAATAATGGGAACTCACTTGAAGAAGGTGATGGTAACGAAAACGTCTTTTTTAAAATGAATTCGTTTCTTTCAAACTTCGTCATGATTATTTCAACAGATTCATTTAAAGTATCCCTTGCCGTTGAATTTTACTGGAATTATTTCCTTAGGGATGAAGCCAAGTTCAGAAAGGGAAGGCAAAGTTTACGTCCACCATGAAACGTTGCGCAAGGAAATTTCGTGTCAGAGTGGGATGCACAAACAGAGTCGATTTTTTTGTATATGAAACCCATTTGCTTTTTTTTTCACGTTCTCATTGCCGTCGCTGTCGTCCTTGCCAAAGCTCTCCACATTTTAGTCGAGGGAAGCTATGGTGTAGTAGTGGGTCGGTATTTCCAGGCCACCATTCTCACTTGTTTCGTTCGACAAATACTTTGCTCTGCATTGTCATCCTCCAAGAACCAGTGACAAAATCAAACAAACATAAAATCTCACCTTTCAAAATACAGAAAGCAAATATGTCCATGGACAGTACAGTTTAATTTAAGCAAAACACTGCTGGTTTTTACCCACAGACAGTGAAGGGTAGGAAGAGTTTCTGTTCTGGTTATAAGATTGTTTAGTTACTCCTAGCCTTACCATTCAAGTTTTGTTCGTGTTTCAGAAACCGTTGGAGTTGAAGTAGTTTTGAAAAACCCGTTGAAGATTCCTCTTAACTTGACAAATCTGTTATTACTGTGGACATTCACCCTGGAAAATCAACAAGAAAGCATCTCCAATGAGGTTAGTAAAGCTCTGATTACGCACATAACAATGTACTCAAGTTTAAAACGCAAGGGGGAGCTGGCCACCCAACAATGAATTATCAACTGCATGATATAATGTTAGAGATAGATTTAGCCATGGCTAAAGCGAAGCTCTCGATAATATTTATAGTTTGCTCGAACAAAATATAATGTAATGCTAAGCGGCGAAGACAACGAGAACAGTGAAAACAAAACAACAATATAGTTAGCAAAACAGCAACTTTGCACGTGCAGCACACTTTTTTGTACATTTCTTTGCCGTTGTTTTGCACGACTACAACGTAAAACCTCCAGAAACTTCCTAGTTACACGTTTTATGGAGGAAATGTTGTACGTGTTCTTGTTTTTCACTGCCGCTAATTTTCTCCTTGGTAGCCGCTAGCATTTCTCATTTTCTCACCACCCCCACAAAATTTTCACGCCAGTTGTTCTTCCAACAAAAAGGTGTCTCCTTTGCTTTTTTCTCTCGTTCTAGCTCTCTGGCGCTCTTTTTCTCGTTGAGCTTCGCTGGCCTGTCGCCTACTTTCTCTTCTTCTCTGTCTTTCTCTTTCTCGATTTTCTATATTAGTGGACATGACAATTAAACTAAGCTTAACATTTTAGACAACACGGATACAGAAACAATTTCTGCATTCCGTTTTCGTCTTCATTGACTCTTTAGTTGCCCCTCTGCTTCACAATATGCAGGTGGCTATGCAATTTCCCGCCAAAATAACCTCGAGTTGCATTTGGGTCGCTATACCTGTTAATTGAGTTATTTTACATTGGTATGCCTGTGGTGCGGACGGACGGCGGACGGGCGTACGGTCACGTGATTACCCAAATTTCTTGGATGGGTAGATTACCACATTTCCTTAGGTATGGGGCTACGCTCGCGCATGGAGCTCCGCTACTATTCTTGGTTTGCAGGCACGGAACAAGGCAGCCATGTTGGTTCACAAAACAATACCTGTTTTTCTCCCGCCAATTTGCATGAAAAAAGAGTTTTAATTTCCAGGCTAGGGAAAAGCCTGTGTTCTTGTCAACCAACATGGCTGCGGTCGTGACATCAGCTGAAAACCAGCGTTATTAATTTGTGCTCTTGTCGTTGAAGTTCTCTTCCAGGAATGAAGTTGTTAAAACAGAAGTAATCAAGAGTTTTGATATCAATGGGACTGAGACAAAACCTGTAAGTAAATTTTACATCGATTTGAATAACAGTTAAAGATAGAAAATTCTTACATGTTTGAATGTTCCGACGCATTTTGCTTCCACAAACTTTTAGTCAATAGTAACTGAGCAAGAAGATCGGGAGGCTTTCTCAGCGCAAAATTTAAATTGTGCCCGTAAACCGTAACATCAAAATTTAAATTCTCAGTGTCATTCCTGAGTCAGTGGGGAGAAGTCATTAAATTATCAATTCAATTCATCTTGTTTGATCATGTCCACATATTCTCGTGACCACTCAGTTTTATGAATTATAGATATCATCAGGAGAAATTTGACGTTGATTACTCTTGAGGCTTAAGGTTTGGTGTCAGAGAGAGGCGCTTATTAAGGGTTGGATAATTGATTAGGTTTCGTAAGTTTGCTTTACACAAATAATCCCTAGGAATACAGGCAACACTGTGCGAAGGCGGATACCTCTCTTTTGCACTCACTGTTTGCAAAATGAACTTTCTGTCATTTTTTTAACTTTTAAAAACAAGTTATATACGTGAAGGCGTTGTTTGATACAGGCTCGTCTTATACCGTTCTAGACTGGTCGTTTTTGCACACTGTCTGTTTGCAAAATGAACTTTCTGTCATTGCTTAACTTTTAATATTTACATAAAGGCGTTGTTTGATACAGGCTCGTCTTACACTCATACCGTACCAGACTGGTCGTCTTCACATCACAGGAATAAAATACAGTTTGAGTAGTGTGGCTATCAATGGACCTGTTGAAGAAAAATTCTCCACATCTACTGGGTCAAATTCAGCTGTGGCGGCCGTCAGTATTTTGGGTAAAAACGACTTGGTAGTAAAGGGCCAGAGAATGAATAACACCAAAGCGGAGAAGACCAGTGTTATCTATGGGAAGGACTATCGTCTTAACTTGGAAGTGGTGTCGGCAATGCCTCTACTTGAGGTGTGTACTAACGCTTTAGTAGAACAGTACGCTAAAATGTAGATTAAAGATTATCCAGGTGATCTGTGACGTCATTGCGGGGGCCTGGGGAAAGAAATTTTAATGCCGTATCCCATAAACCAACGCACGCACCAATTCAATTCAATTCAATTCAATCTGTTCCCGTCAGCTTTGGTTTATGGGATACGGCATTAAAATTTCTTTCCCCAGGCCCCCGCAGTGACGTCACAGATCACCTGGATTACTTTATTTGATTAATTGCCAGCTACAAACACAACCCACAAATGGATTGGCCTTCGAGATTCAAACCGGGCTTTATTGGTGGGAGACAAGAAGTCTCAGCAGTGCCCCATGCACCCTTGCTACCCAGAAGAACCCTTCTTGGTAAGGGTAATTCAGTTTTTTGGCCTGCCTCCAAAGGGTACTTCTCACCATCAGGCTATAAGAAGGCAAGGAAGATTTCCACTTAGAGGGTACCGCTGTAAGCAACATTTGATTGATTGTCGAGACCATTTATTTTATAAGCGAGCCTTAAAACTTATAATCGATCGCTAAGTCCATATGGCGTTCACCGCAGGTTCGCTTTGCTGGATTTCCAAGCCATCTTCTGTGTGACGAAGTGGTGCAAACTGTGGCAGAGTTCACAAATTGCAGTGATTGTCACCTTGAGAAACTCTACATCACTACGCCCAACCCAGAATTCTTTACTTTTGGGCGAGTACCATTATCAGCGGGTGAAACTACAACAGTGAGCGACGTTAAATGTGACTCAACAGTGGATGATATCACTCGAGTCTCCGAAGTTCCCATCCCGAAAGGGGGTCTTCCCCCAGGAAGTTCTACCAAACTACCGGTCTGGGTTCATGGTCACAACAAACCTGGCAGGTTTAAGCGCGAGGTGCTGTTTTACTATGTGCCTACGGAGAATACGTCTCTACTAAGGTGAGTTGTACCTTGATTTATCATGGTATTTTATCCTTAGTTTGTTATTTTTATCAATCAATACGCTGCGCTGGAATCTCTTGTAAGGATTCAGGTTATCAGCTTCGACAAGTCTCTACCTTTAAAGAGCGCAGGCCTGCATCCCAAGCAGAAAATGCAAGTGCTCATGTGAACTTAGCCTGAGTAAACAGTCGACACTTCGCGACAAAACCACTGGTTTCCCCGCGAAATGACGTCTGAGCAACGACCGCAGAAATTCCATACTGATGACACGTCACTACCCAGATCTGGGTTGTGCTTCTGATTGGTCGAAGCTAATTTTCGGCCAGTCAGAAGTACTACCCACTGCGCTGGTTTCTTAGACGTCGTTTCGCGGGGAAACCAGTGGTGGCGTCTCAGGCTAAGGCTCTATTGCCGCCGCTGTTCAGGAAATGAGCCCGCGCTCCTCCCCTCTCTTTTCCCCTCTCTTTTCGAGGAGGAATAAGACCCGACCAAACTATTTTCTTTAGTTAGTTTCTACGACTCTCCACAAGGCTGACTGAGTTGTGCCGGCTCTAACAGTGCCGGCTCTAACAGTGTCAGTTTTGGTGAAACTGTTGGTGTCGATCACTAACTAATTTACGGTTTAATTTTCTAGATATCGAGTACTTCAACATGCTTTTAATGTCACCACAAATAGTTCTGTTGGTGTGCATGCCACTGCAAGACGGAACAGACATTCGGCTCTTTCGCAGAAGTATGTTTATGTTATAGAAGTAATATATGTAATGAATCATTGCACTTTTCTTCGTCGCAGAGAGTTTTTTACCATTTTATTCAAGTCCATGCTATATGATTTTGTCTTTCTTTCATTTCCCCCCTTTTATTTTAGTGTTTTCAGCTATCGTTTTATTTAAGATGTAATTTTTACGCGTCTGCAATGCATTGTAGGTATTAAAATTCTAGTTGTCGGATTCAAGCTACAGAGAGAAACAGATAATGTTTCAACGGCGAATCTTCCTGAACAGTAAAGAGGTCTAGATAATGCTAAACTTCATGTTCATTATTTCGTAGTTCCGAGGATCAAAATCAGCTTATTGTGGCACTTGATGTTGAAAGTCTTTTTCGGGTTAGTGAACTGTTTGCCATTTTCTGGTCAACAAGAACTAAAACGTTGATACTTCTGGGCCAAACATAAGGAAACCTGTATTCAGTGGACCTTAATTTAAATAGACACTGTGTATTGAGGGACAGTGCTTAATGGCCTTCGTGGCAGTAACAAATTGGGAACAGAGCGGGGGCAGAGGGAGGGGTAGGTGAACGGGAAAAGATAGAAGAGAGATGGTCTCTTCTCTTGTCTCCCCAGCCCCCCTCCCCACCATCTTTCCCTTCCTATCCCTTGCGATGCCTTCTGTGTAAGCTGCTGGCGAAGGCCTTGTGGATATCCACATGATCCAGGTTTCGCTTGACGCCTCGTGTACTCACAAAAAACATACAGTTTATACGGAGGTGTTGTTGGGGAATTTTTCTTTCTCTTATAATGGACTGAAATATGAGAATATCCGTCTGTAATCATAAATGAACACAAAGGAAATACATGAAAGCTTTAAAGGGACCTAGACGGGCAACCATTTAGCAGATTCAAACGGACTATATTCGGGTAAACTTCAAAAGCATCCACACGCTCCTTTTCAAGTTTGCAAACAAAGTCAGCTTGAACATCATGACGCTGCTCTTTTGAGCGACTCCTGCACTGGACCCCTTTCATTTAACTCGTACTACTTTTGTTCCTTGGTCTTTTGATTACATTTACTGGCCGCTTTAACTCTGAGTTCTGAGATGACGTAGTATATCGAGAAGCCACCTCAACATTTAGCGTAGGAATTGATGCAAATTTGCCAGTGTTCAATTCTTAGAAGAAAGTTCACAGTATCTCCGATGCGAAACATTCCCATAGTTTGTTATGAAGTAAGTTATATTGATTTGCTTGTTCATTGAACTTTGTTTTGTTCACAACGCAGGGGGAGATTGCCAGAAAACACATTGAATTTTCTGTGGTTCAAGTTTCTTGTGCGAGTAGAAAATGGATTCTGCAGCCCCTGAGTCACCATAAAACTGGTACTTTTCATTTTTCCTTTTGTCCTTTTGTACCTAGATTTCTGACTAGCAATTTCCAAAAAAAAAAAAAAAAAGAAAGGGAATGATCAGTTACTCTTCGGTCCCCTTGCCAGGGGCCCGTGATAGCAAGAAATAATAATGGGGCAGAGTGGGAAACTCCCAGTGTGGCCCTTTGATTTGTGAATTTCACCAAAGTTATTTTAAGACCAATTAAACGCTTAAAATTAATTGGAAGTTGATTTCTAGGGAGGCCTGCAAACTTTTATTCAGTGTTGTTAAGAGAGATTTTAACAGTCGCCATTACAATATTATGCATTGTTTGCTTTGGGGGAGCCACATGTTGCAAACAGTCAATAAAAATGTGTAGACGTCTCAGGAATGAGACTTCCGTTTAATTACAGCCTCTAAAAATAACTTCATGTCTCGATTGTTCTCCCTTGGTGATAGTTAATGTGGCATTCCAAGAGAGGTAGTGTGTCGATTCTTATCATCATTTTTGGCCGATCAAGTCTGGGTTTCTCCACAAATGAAAAACACCCATTTTTCATTATCAAATCCTTTTCGTTATTTTGTCGCGAAGAATGAAAGACGTGTATGATGTTGTACCAATGACTGTTAATGCAACTGTTCAGTTGATCAATGTAGATGGCCATGCAGTGTCCCCCTCAGACTAACGTTGGTTTACTCTTTTCTGTTCACAGATGGTGCAATTAAAGTCAGATATGGCGAAACTGTCATGGTCCAGTTTAAAGCGACAAAACGGCAAGGTAAAGAGCCCCCCTTTTTTTAGTATGGGGTGATTTTCTCACGAACCTAATAAATATGAAATCCAAAGTGAAAAGTTTCCTTAGTAAAGAAGTAACAGCTGCGGTGCTTGCTACATGTATAATGACAGTTTGAGACCTTCATCACACTTAAAATCAAAGAAGACTTTTTTAAACATTCTTTGTTTGTCTAAACAGGTGAATGCAGTTCCGCGGCTGAACTTCATTTTAGTCACGTGCGCTTCGTAGAAAGTGAGGTAAGCTGGAGGCAGCGTGGCCGAATGGTCCCGGGTTCGAGTCCCGCTCCCTCCCATCACCGTTGATTTGTTTTTCGGTGTCCCTAATTCAAATCCTCGGTCATTCTTGTAAGTAGCCAACTTATTGCCTCCTGCTAATTGGGATTTTTAATCTTGTTATGTTCTATTTTGTACCGCCGCCTGGTTACCTCAGCTGGGAGAGCGCCTGTCTGCTGAGCGGGAGGTCGCGGGCTCAAACCCCGGCCGGACCAACACTCAGGGTCTTTAAATAACTGAGAAGAAAGTGCTGCCTTTTTAATGACATCTGCAAATGGTTAGACTTTCCAGTCTTTCGGATAAGGCCGATAAACCGCAGGCCCCGTCTCACAGCGCTTTCACTGATCTGTTCTTGTGGGACGTAAAGGAACCCACACCACTGATCGAAAAGAGTAGGGGACGTAGACCCCGGTGGTGTGGGGGCCAACCTTTACGGGTTGTGGGATTGGGTAGGGATGGCACCTTGCATGGGCCCTATGTGTCCCGTTCGTGCCCATTCCCTCTGGGCAAAACAAAAAAAACATTTGGGTTTTTGTCGCTATTCATTTTAGTGAAATGCCTGTGAAGTACAGATGTTAAGCGTCACGTTTACGCAAACGTCAAACGCGAATTTGTACCACGTGATCAAGTGTCCCCTTTACTTGTCGCTTACTGTTGTCATTATTTCTACTTCTAAATTAGTAGTGTCACGCAATTTGTTATCCATAAAAATTGTTTTGAGCTGTTTTTATCTTCTTATTTTCTATTTTGAGAAATTCGCAACTCGAATCTGACGTTTGCCGTTTGCTGTACACGTAAAGATTAAACTCTTTGGTAGTTCATGGAAACTAAGTGCGCTTCCACTATCAACAAATCTTTACCTTTATCTTTATTTTATTTATTTTTTTTATTATGTTTTTATTTGCTTCTTACACACATTACATAAACACAGCAACGTAGACACAAAAGAAATACCCTTAAATACATAAGAAACGAACAAACAAATCAGTAAGAGGAAAGAAGATTAATTTATATATTACTAGTAAGGTTGCTAAACAGGATGTTGCGTAAATAATTTTTTCGTCTTTTAGAAGACTTTTACCCTTTACGGTCATGGCTGGAATCCTGTGCACATTTGGATGGTTTTGCTGTAAGGTAATAAGTGACATTCCTGTATTTTTTTGTCGTAGATTCCTGCCTCATCTTCGCCTGCTGTGGACTTTTTCTTCAGATCAGATTCCTGGCAAGAGCAGAAAAAACTTTCACAGACCAAAGAAGCTGGGAGCGTCGATGATGCCTCACAAGTGGATATCGGTTTAATTGTTTTTTGGCAGGTAATTTGAGTCCTAAGTTCTCGTTGGCTTTTAGATAACAAACTGCTGCTCAGTTGCTTCCGAGTGACTATAATTGAGTTATCTTCTACATTAATTTTAGTGGTCAATAAGGTGTGCGTTGTACAATTCTCACTTAATGTTTCAATTTCATTACAGACCTTAAGATTTGAGGACGAGATTTAACTTACAATTTTTTTTTCGTTTTCTCGAAAACATACACCTCGTAAAGCTTCATTGTCCTTTCTGTTATCAGAAATGTTAGCACGGGTTACTTTTAACATGTGACATAAGCTTTATTACCAAATAAAAAGTTAACCTAATTTACAATATAATATATTAATACAAAAAAAGGTAACATTTACTCAGAATAACTAAAAAGCTAATCGAGCTGAGTAAAGCTAAATAATGTTCAGGCATAGGAGATAGGTTGGCACTAAAGCTAGAACAAACAAGGAATTAGTAAATAGATAAAAGGAAAAAATTGAAAAAGAAAAAGAAAAAAAAGACTCACGAACAGTAAGACTGTAAGATGTTTGACGTGACTTTGTTTTTAAAGGATTTAAGGGGGAGGTGTTTAATGGTTTCATCAACGTTATTCCAAACTTTTATTGAAAGAGGTTAAGCCCTCTACCAGTCGCAAAATGATAAAACCTTTAACTGTTGTTGTTCCCGCCACAACGAATTTCTTGCTAAAACTCGCAGTAAAATGACGACGGCTAACACGTTTTCCCGCCAAAATGGCGCTTGTTCACTCGTCCGAACTACTTAGTATTGAGAAAATCTCGTACTCGTAGTCGTCCTGTTCTTAGCCTGATTCTAAAGATCTCTAATTGGCTGATTTAGTAACAGAACAAAGAACGTCAGTTGACGACGGCGCGCGCAAATCAAACAACTGGCTTGACCAGTGGCAGAGCGGCAAATTGAGCACCGGAAGTCATGTTTAGTCCTTTCCGCGCGCTTTCCCGTCGTCAACTGACGTTCCCGTCCTGTTGCTAAATCAGCCTATTGTCTCTTTTTGACCAGACGTCTTACATAGACAAGGATTTCCAGCAGCAAATTGTTAATGGTCAGAGCCATGTCAACATCAGCAGATTGGCCGAAACTGTTTCAGCTGTGACACAGGCTCAGGTAAGAAAATAACTCCATGTGTTTATATACTGTTGAATATGACTTGGGTCATATTTCTCTGGAAGACTACTTGAAGCGCGCAGGGCTAAAATCTCCTCTTGTGGCGGAAGACCGCGCACCGAAATGTGGATAAAACATGGCCTTCTTCTTCTGGCCAACGCGTCCTGTTCCCTTATTTATGGTAGGGAGTTCGGGGCTTGCCTAGTCGATGTTTTTCAAGAAACATACCTTTATAATCATGGTTTGTATCTAAACCAGCTTTCTCTCCCTGAGCATTCTTTGCCTTTGTGTCTATGGTTGTGTGTGTTTTGTTTTTGCTGCTTGCTTTTGTGCCTTGATCAACATTCTGATTAGTCATTGACGCTGACAAGCCATTGTTCATGTGTGTATTCTCAGGTACAGCCCACCGAACCAGTTTCGAATGAAACGGTGTCACCAAGTGGCTTGAACAACCAAGAATTACTTGTTAAATATTCGCTCCGCCATCCCGCGTCAATGCAAGTGGAGTTTAGTACCAGCAGGTAATTTTAAGGCCAGAGTTTGTGCACATGGAAGGTGTTGAATGACTAAATACTCGAAATTTTTTGTTGTAAATACCAAATAATCATCACCATAAATATTTAGTATAATTACATTGATGATTATCGAAAATAGCTGGAGCGCTGTGATTGGCTAGGAGCTTCGCTTTATACCGCTATAATCACCGCGCGGTGATTATATCATTGAAGGCTAGCAGTTTTCAAAATGGCAGCCAGATTTTTTGATGTTTCGGAGTCGGAAATTGATCAATACTTTTATTTTCTCGAATGATCATCAGTGTAATTATACTCGACGTCGTCTCGGTGACTATTCGCCGATATTCACGTCGCCTGAGGCGACTAATTGTTAAATAGTGAGTAGTGCTATGCTTTTTCCGTTTGGACAAGTGAACCTTTCACCCCAAGACGTTTGATAATGCTTTCCTTTTTTACTTCTAAAGCCATGTCACAAACTGACAAAAGTTTATCGGTTCTTTCGATCAATATTAAGAGGAAATTGGGAACTTATTTATTATTTTATTTTATTTTTACCGACAGAGCCTAGGTGGTTACGTTCAAAAGTTTATCCTGTACCTGAGTTTTACCAGTCATGTGATGTTGTTGTTTTTTCTTTTCAGATTGGCACGTCTTTCAGTGGAACTCTTGTTACATAACTGCTGCTCAAAACCTGTTGATGTTTTCGTGGAATTGTTTTCCAGGTTGCGCATTTTAATTCTCTGTTGTTTTTAGCGGTGAAATTATCTTGGGAGCCTTTTCCTTCCACTGGGCGACCAGAGAAAGCCGTTAAACAAGCTCTCTTCGTTTTACAATGGAATATGAATGACATGTCTTGACATGTTGCTCACACAATCATGTAATTTTTGCTGTCCCCGGGTTTTGTACCTCCTCCCCCCTTTCCCACTTTCGCCTTTCCTTACCCAAATCCCTAGTGATACGACTTTGATCCCCAGGAATCCCTTACGGGATGACGGTGTGTATTAAAATTTGCTGTCTTGAATAAGATCCCATGAAATTCCCTGGAACCCGCTGGAGGCGTTTGAACGCGATGTAAAAACACACGTGCCTCATGTTTTCATGTTACTTCAAACAAGTTCTCCCTTTGAGTTCCTTACATCTCTGGCTTCTTTGTAGTGTTGGAAATTCAACTGCAGTGGTGGAAGATAAACCTACCGACGCCCAAGACAACTTTTTTTCATTCGACACGGATTCCAGTCCTGCATCAACATCATCCCCCAGTTCCCTTACTTGGATTGGGCAAACCTCAAGGAGATTTCACTTACCCTCAAGCGGATCTTCGTCGTTGGTATTCAGCGTTCTCGTTACTCTTCCGGGCGTTTATAACATGAACAATCTTCGCGTCCTCGCGAAACTATCCGAGGAACTCGAACCAGGAGGGAGTATGGTTCTTCAGAAGCCTTGTCCGCCCAGCTTTGTGGTTGTTGAGAACACTTCATTACCTCTGTGGAGAAGAAAAAATCACAATGCTTAAGATGTTTTATGAATCAATTTTCTAGTAATTGTGAGAGTACTATAGCCATCAATATCGTTAATCTGAAAGAACAGACTACATTTTACCCCCAAAACCCTATTTCAGTGAACAACCGATTTTTTCCTCTTTAGTTTCTTTGTGTTATAATTAACTCATAGGCGACAAGAACTTGAAATTTTTTGTAACGAATATTTCGTAACCTCCGTTGATCGTCCAAACCTTTGACGTTTCGCTATCCGGTCGCGTGATCTTAACCGCTGAAACGGTTTGCTTTAGTTGCCTTTTAGGACTGCGCAAACAATCGTCGGTTCCGAGCAGTTTTGCACCTGTCAATACCAAGCTTGCCACTGTGGCAAAATTTCCGAACATTTTGGTAGAATATAATGTTTCGATCGTACAGTGTTTGTGTCGATTTGTTACCCTAGGTTAGACCCGATGGACTTTAGACCGGTCGATTTGAGTGTAGCGCGATTAAGACGTGATTTAACTTTGAGTTTTTTCGTTTTTGCTTAAAAAAAAAATAGATACCCCGGAAAGCTTCGTTGTACTTTTTTTCACCAGAGAGTTGACAGTGTTATTTTAGTGAAGGAGGCTAACCCTTTAAGCCCTAAGAGTGATCATTATCAAATTTCTCCTTGTAATATCAATGCTTTGTAAAACAGAGTGGTCATGAGAATTACGGACATGATCACGCAAGATGAATGTGCTTTATATTTTATCAACTTCTCCGCACTGCTTCTGTTGGAAATGAATAGTGGCAACAAATGAGAATTCAAATTTTCATCTTAGGGTTTAAAGGGTTAAGCCCTCCCTCGATAGCAAACACTTCTAACATTTCTTAACTTGTTTCCAACTCTACGACATATTTAAATCGCGTAATAGAGTAGCGACGGCTACCACGTTTTCTCGCCATAGCTTATTTACGCGGGCGCACTTCTTAGTACAGAGAAAATCTTGTACTCGTTGTCGTACTCGTCTTTGTTTAGATCTCCAGTGTTCTGTGGTAAGGCAAGGCCCCACTTTACAAATACCTGTACAGAGCCAGACAGGATTACACACGTGGATCTTGCACTTGGATTTTTACGATAATTTATGTCTTTCTCTCAGATTAACTATTATCATGGGTAAATGTTTCAGGTAAGATTTCACAAAATCACGAAACTGTAAATAATAAGAAAAGAATATGAGCTCTAAAGTGTTTGAGCTCGCGATCAGTAAATCAAGAAAAAAAAATTAACCGATCGTGACTGAAATCAAAGCGTATAGCGAGAGTTTTTACGAGATTGTCCATAGTTAGGTAAAAAATATTTTTAATGAAACATTATATGTTGTTGTCCTTTAACCAGTGTTCAATACGAATTGGATTTGCTCTTAAATCCTTGTGTTCAAGTAGTTTATTATTGTAGACTGTCAGCAATCTCTTTTCAGTTGATCAGTGGTCAGTGGGACAAGAGAGGGACGGGAGAGACTGGACGGAGCGAACGGGTAGAAAAGAAACTGGGGAGACCCGACCGAGTTTTTCTCGTTTGCGCGCTTGTAACCTTGCTCGCGCGATAATCTGAGTGACAACTAGCAATTTTAGCCACTGTTGTCTTTAAAAGAACAAGCAAAATGTGATA
>JBBMOI010000016.1:2765000-2780000 GCA_038088405.1 Porites divaricata | reverse complement strand
ATATCGTGACAAAACAACTTTAGCTAGTTAAAAAATCCTTTCTTGCAGCCAATAAGACAGCGCTTTTCGCTACTAGTAGGCTATAACATATAGCCTAGTAGTAGCTCAACCAATCAGAACGCAGCATTGATAATAGACCACTAGTTGGATTTTACTAATTAACCATAGTCGTAGTCCGTAGTCACCCTATCTTCCCAAACGACCATGGCTTCCATGGAAACAAGGCTCATGCAAAACTTCCGTAGGTTGTACTCTTGCCCTTCTCCCTCTAGTCCCTAGGCATATCATTATTCCGCGCGGTCTATGCGATTAAGGTCACATGGCCCGAGCGGGGTTTTTGCAACGGCATTAGGGACAATTGATTAGAGACTTTAAGATCCAACGACGCGACGGCAATGAGAACGTCAATTATTTCACATTACCATATTTCACATTTTCAGTCTTTATCGCGATTTTTTGCTTGTTAGTATATTTACTTTGTCAAGTGAAGGCGAATCTTCCTGAAGTTGAATTCCAAGGGACCATATCCAAGTTCAGAAAGAGAAAAAAAATTTTGTTTTTGCTTGTTTACGTTCTCCATTTAGGTCGCGTCGTGGGCGGGTGGTAGGTAGCGGGTAGTGGGTGGCAAGTGGCAAGTGGCAAGTGGCAAGTGGCGAGTGGTGGGCGGCAGGGTTCTTGTTATATCATGCAACGGATAGTTTTTCATGCCGACTGAATTGAACAAGAAAAACTTTTCGGTAGGCTGAAGACATTGCCTAAGGGTCTGTTAGCAGTCTAAACGTGTTTGGTTGCCATAGGAACAACTTAAGTGACGTGAGCTATCGGCATTCAGTACTCTGACTCGAAAATACGTAACAAAATTTCCTCATTACTACAGTGTGGCTTGTTTGCAATTACTTTGTGGGACTCTTAAGATCTTAAATGTGCTCAGTAAACAGTAAGTTTCATTCTTAGAACAATCTGAAAATATTGTTTAAGGTTTCTGGTAAACGTACGTTACGAAAAGAAATCTACCATCTCTTGACACTTCACTTCACATCGCTGAAATCACCATTCATTAATGTCATTACTAAGTATTAAAATTTACAGTTACTGTCCACCAATAGCGAAAGCAAATCGAAGTGAGCAGTGGTTATAGCCTGACACCACCCTTGCACAGTAGATCCGATAAAGAGAATTTTACGCTTTCCGTTTCTCAGAACGTGAAACTAAAAGTGTTCTCTTTAGCAGGAACAGTTCAACGTTATGGCTTAAACGAGCGTGATGGAATGCCGGTATGATTTACTTCAAAGCATTCGCATCATTTCTCGTCACGGTCACATCTATTTGCAATTTGAAAGTTGAGTTCCTGGGAGGGTACTCTTGGGAATTCCTGGTGGGGGTGTGTCGCCCTGTTCTTCAAATCCTTACCCAATGTCAGACCAAAAAATGTAATTTTCCACACCCGTTTTCAGACCTGGCCTAGCCTGGTTTCCATATGATCGTCTGGATCGTCCCGATCGCCCCAGTCGTTTCAAAATATTTCGAGACGATCCGGACGACTGGAGCGATTGGTAGTTTCCATATGATCGTCTCGATCGCCTCAAAGGCAAGAGACGCGGGGTCGTCAGCGATATCTCCGGGTCAGACAATAGAATTTTTGCGCGTGTTTTGCAAACAAGCCACATAAATGGATGATTTTTAGTCGTAAAGCGAACCTCGTACCTTGGTATCTGCTTTTTCACTTGATTTTGCGGCATTTAGAAGCTACAAGAGTTCCCCGAAGACATAGTATCTCTTCGAAAACTTGATGTCACGGACTTTCTCTAATTTCAAATAACCCCATACGCGCTGCGAACATTTGTGTATTTTTTCTTCAACGCCATCCGGGCCGAATTTATTCTCGATTGCTGGAATAAAAGTGATAACTTGTGGGATAGCCTTCGATCGTCCCGATCGTCTCAGTCGTCTGACAGCGTTTCCATGATCCCTTCAAAATTTACATGATCGTCAGGATCGTCCCGATCGTCCCGATCGTCCGGATAGAACTCAACTCTATCCAAGAGATCGCGGTCGTCGATCTCAGTCGTCCGGGTCGTTTGCGATCGTCTGGGTAGTGTTTCCATATGTTCGTCCCGATCGTCTGAACATTTTTTGAGACGAATGGGACGATCGGGACTATCCAGAGAATCATATGGAAACCAGGCTTTACTGGGAGAAATTATGTTATTATTACTTAGATTAGATCGAGCGCAAACAAAACAATACTCCAATTCATTCGGAATTCACATATTTCCCTTTCTTTCTTACTCATTTGGAATTGAAACGAGAAAATACGTTCATACACTCCGTAGTTCCCTCGAAAACCATACCCTATTCCAGACCAAAATGGGTACTGCATACCCGTTTTCAGACCAAAACGGCGCAAAACCCTACCCGATGGAGTGGCACATACCCGTACGGCTTATATAAGCAAGTACCCCCCGGGGTTGTATCGTTTCATTTAGTAAACTTTGCACTTTCGTTAGCTGAAATATTGAAGAATAATATACGTCAGATAAATCTTAAAATGCTTTTTCCTACATGAATGCGCTCATTGTGGTCAGGTGTGGTCTATTCTTTATAATTCATGGTCTAATCTTGCTTCCTTGATATGCCGACAATCATTTGATCGATATCTATCGACTTCCCACTTCCTGTTTGTTTGCTTAGTTTTTTTTTTCTTGTGCAAGACTAATATCACACAAATTTGTCACAAAATGCGTCAATTCGGTTGATGTATTGTTTAAATGTAAAGTGGTTAAAGTGAGTCGGGTTGAGGTTAAGCGAGTTGACACCCTTTTCCCCCATATATATAAATGTATGCTTAAATTATTTCAGTGTCCTTCAGGACGGGTGATCAGTGAGACCAGTCGCAATTTCAAGAAGTGTTTATCGCCCAAAAAGAGCGCAGAAGAAAGAATCCAGGTAAAAGGTAAGCTCCAGTCATGCAATGTGGAGAGAAGTATTTTCCGTTATTTATCATCAACATTTTCGCACGAGCGGAGACCTCTAGTCCTGTAAGAGACCACCAAATCAGACCAAGTTTTACTGTTCACTTTCGAGGTAAATTTCATAAACGGACTATGGTCTCTGCCGGGGAGAAGTTTTACATCTTCTTTAAAGTAGGATCTATTGTAAAACTTATGAACGCTTTCTCTTGTTTGAAGGTAGTTTTTTTAGTAATTTCTGTGTTGGAAATAACGGTAGATGCAAAATTTCGCAAGCAAGGTAATGAATCGTAACGAAATTTGATAAAGCCGCGATATCGAAAGGATATCATTTATCGGGTAGTTATCATATTTTTGCAATCGATATAGAATAGGTCTAACATCTAACGTCAAATCAAACTTGTAATCAGACTAAATATATCAATTTTTTAGTCAGGTATTTGTCTCATTGTTTATACTGATAATGATATAACGTATTTGATATTTTGCCCTTATACTGTCATAGATGTCTAATTGGATTTAGTAAAATCCAACTAGTGGTCTATCATCAATGCTGCGTTCTGATTGGTTGAGCTACTACTAGGCTATATGTTATAGCCTACTAGTAGCGAAAAGCGCGCGCTTTTGGGCGACAAAAAAGGATTAAAGGCTAGCTTTAACTAGCTAAAGTTCTTTTAATCTTCATATTTTTGACCAACTAGTTAGATTTTACTAAAACAATTATTCCTCTCGCCCTCATGGCCTCTGAGTCAATAGCCCATTCGGCCTTCGGCCTCATGGGCTATTGACTCAGAGCCCATTCGGGCTCGAGGAATAATTGTTAATTAGTCATTCGAATCATTCTGTTATCAGATATTTTAGAGTAAGATGTGCCTCGTCAAATGTTCAGCTAACGTTGATCAAAGTTGGTGATTTGTCAATATGCAATTTGGAACACTTGAGGTTTTTTTTATTTTTCCGCAAAATATAAGTTTATTATTTCTTACCTTTATCAACAAGTTCTTCCTTTTTAATAAGCGAACAACACAAGCGAACACTTAAACAACGTACGTTAACAAAGTAAAAAGAAATCGGGGAGCTAAATAAACTCTACTAGATTCTGACGTGATATTCGATCGCGATTATACTACTACATGAGAATTTTTTTGCAATTTGATTGGCTTAGAGCAGTGGTATCAGCTTAATTTGAAATACCTACTTGTGAAAATTACAAAACCTTTGAGGGTAGTAGTATAAACTAAATAATAGCATGATTTGTACGTGATATGTGGCATAAATAACACTCGTGTTCCTGTTATTCCGAAAATAAGCCCCGAGGCTTATATTTTCCAAAGGCCCTTTTTGAGAAGCTTATTTTTTGAGGGGCTTATCTACGGAGGGAAATTTGCGTTTCAAAATCAGGATTGGGCCAACCTTATAGTTGGAAGTGAATTTACCGTTTTTGCTTTGTTTTACTTTGTATTTGAGGGCAATTTTCCAAGTACAAGCCTCCGGGGGGCTTATATTTGGAGGGGCGATTAACGGAGGGTTTTTTTGCATTACCGGTTTGGGAGGCTTATATTTGGAGGGGCGATTAACGGAGGGTTTTTTTGCATTACCGGTTTGGGAGGCTTATATTTGGAGGGGCATATTTTCGGAATTTTACGGTATTTCAAAATTGTCTCAAATTGTACTCGCCTAACGGCTTGTGAAATTAAGCATAATAACTTCGAAATATCACTCGTGCTTTTACCCAGGCGGTGTGCGTCGCGAGATTCGACCAATCAGAATGCGTCATTTGTAGAGTGATTTTCGCGCTTGGAAAGAGTTGTTTTTAGAGGTCTTTGTGGTCAAATTTTCGCTTTATTCCAAGTTTGTGTAGGTAATTTCGACACTATACCGCCGTGGAAAGTTGTTGGAACACTTTATCTTGATAGCAGTTGCGTCAGTTTTAAATATTTTGCTTTCTTGAGCGTTTGTGACAAGTTTGAATTGCTCGGTCATGTGCAAGCCGCCATGATGATTTGAGTGTTATTTTCGCCGTTCTTCTTGGATTCATTGCTGGTTACTGTTAGCAGTTTCATCGGATTATTTCGGTCAACTTGTTACTTCAACCTTTTTTCTTTGTAAATTTTGGGGTCTACCCGGGTCTACCCCTGTTAGTTTCCCCGTTATGAGGCGTTGAAAGTGCCTTGGAATGAAGAGATTGTCTCAGCCAAGTAGCCCAACTCCCGGGAAACGGGCTGAGAAACTTGCCGAAGCGAAAGCCGACGTGAAGCGAGTAACGCAAAATCCAGGAAGAGTTTGTTTCATTTAAACCAGAAAAATGTAAATAAGTTTGAATATTGTGATAACCTTTGGAAACAAAACATTTTTCAGAACCCAGTGCAGAAACTGAAAGCGTGTCTTTAAAATAATTTCCCTTCAGTGTGTGCTATGTGTATGCACTGATCCTTGTGTAAATTTACGCGAGGGAATAAATTTCAACCAAAACACAAAACCATTATCGAAGATCTCGACAACATCATACAGGATTTTACAACTGTGAGGTTTGGTTTATAACGAAATCGATACACTGTGCTCACTTCAATGAACGTACAGACAAGATTGTGGTTTATTTCTGCGGCCGTAGCTTCGGTGAAATTCCCATTGCGGTGTGCGACAAACGCAGACTGCAGACTGGCAGATAAACGAAGTAAACTTTGTTGTAGAATGCTCTAACAGATTCCCTATCCCTAAACTAGACTTTTAAATGACTTAAACTTTAGGGATAGGGACTCTGTTAAAGCTTTCCACATTTACTTTCCAGTTTGCAAGTCTGCAGTCTGTATTTGTCGCACACCGTTCCCATTGTGCTGTAGCTGTTCGGGCGCTACTTTTGGTCTGTTTTTCCCTTGCCTATAGAAGATTTTATTTACTCATAAGGATTACAAACAGTCACTGTTTGAAAAATAATATAAAATTGTCGATGAAAATAAAACTGTTATGAGAGATGATGCAAGATATCTCACCTTGCTCTTTGTTCGCGCTCCCCCTCCTTGCCCGGTTAATAAAGTCCACGAAACGTTACTTTCAAATGGACGAATATTTTATTTAAGCAAATCGAGGTATGAACTACAGATCTCTTTCACTCTTCTGAGATAGAAATACACATATAAGCACAGCACTAAACAGTACCTAAAATCTTCTGAGAAGCAGAAATCGCCGCCTAAAATCGGCTAAAATCGCACCTTCGATCGTCTCCGAATCGCGACATAGTTATGGAAATTACCTTATGAAGCCAATAGCAAGCACCTAAGGCCAGTATGAGATCTTGAAAATTCTCCAAATCGCTCTCCTCCGTAATGTTTTTCAGAAAAGGAAGCAGTATTTTGATCCCGGGTATTGATCCATCTCTCTCACGAGATACGAACTCGACCGTGGCACGATTGAAATGAGGCACATAAACATGAACCTTTGTGGGTCGTGACGCAGAGAAACTTGTGCAATGTGATTGGCTTAGAGCAGTGGTATTTCAGCTAAATTTGAAATACCTACATGTAAAAAATTATCAAAACCGTTTGCGGGTAGTAGTATAAAACAAATAATAGGTAAGCATGATTTTCGTTTGTACGTGATATTTGGCATAAATACAATTCGTGATATTTCAAAATTGTCTCAAATTTTACTCGCCTAAGGGCTCATGAAATTACGTACTATAATACTTTTGAAATATCACTCGCGGTATTTATGCCAAACATCAAAACGAATCATGCTATTACCTATACCAATATCCAATAGCCCACCAATTAGACTCTAGTAGATTCTAACGTGATATCTCGATAATATCCATTGTTATATTCTAGACTTTTACTTAACTAAACAGGGACTGCCATTGGTTGATTCTTGGTCACGTGGCCTTGAATAAAATCAAATGCATCCTGATCGTGAAACATTAAGCAATGTACCCCCCTCGGGCTACATTACAGCACGTGATCAAAGCATGGCCGAAAGTGGTGTGACAGAAGGAGGGAAAAACACTGCCAATACTTTTTCGTCAAGAGAGGATAAAGGGGGACAGAGAAGGCATCCCCCATACACACCCTATTCCATAGGTAATTCGTCTCGAGTTATTTTTAGAATCGCGATAAAGTTACCTCGCGCGCTGCGTGGATGTTTCGTGGAGGTTTCGCGTGACTAAACGCCATGCAAAACATGCATGTCGGGCGAAAGGGAATGAATGCGTAAAGAGATCGCGAGCTTTCCTGAATATTGAAGCGAAATGAGTCGGCGCTCACCTGGGAAAAGGGAATCGCTGGACTCGTTGACAACAAGTAACTCCAAAAAGAGGAGGGAAAGTGCTGATTCAAGCAGAGCAATTTTTTGTGAAGGTGAGAAATATAATTTTTCACAGACAACGTGCTCCATTCATTCAGAAAACAAGGTAAAACCGGACTAAAACTAAACTAAACATTGTTTTTTTGGTAGATGCAAGTCCAAGAAGATCTCCACGTCTGTCTGCTGCGAAGCAAAAACTTCGCACTAAGCTATTCGAAAAGATACAAAAGCGTGATTCTACCGCTACGGAAAGTAACTGGGAATTTAACAAGGCCTATGAGAGAAGACAAAGAGATCTTCACTGTTTAGAAAAAATGAAGAAACGCGTGGACGATCTCCACCTTGGAGTTTTTTCAGAAATCGAACTGGTTCAATCTGGTGGGAATGCTGCTTTTCTGTCACTGTCTGCATCCGCAGAAAAGATATATTCTGAACACGCTGGCACGTACCACGCAGTGAAACTCATGATATCACCTTCAGGATCTTACGAGGTGAGAGTGAACATTGTTGATTGTGCTGAGAAAGGATTTGTCGAACTCGAAGACATCAGATCATTGAGAGAACTTGTTTTCAAGATCGCGTCAACAAGCAAGCATAAGATCTGCCCTGGCTTGGCAAATCAAGTAGAGTTTCAGGATTTGCGGTCAAAACTAGGATATCAGCCTAAGAATGTTTTCAGTTGTTCGTGGCCTTGGAAAGTCGTCCGACACCAAAACTGTTTGTTGTGGCACGTACCAAAAAACTCCCGCTTGTCTGAAGCTAAATTAGAACTCGGCTTGGCGGACACTTGTACGAACTGCAGAAAACTAGCGAGAGAATTAAACGCTATCCTGACTCGTCGTGAAAAACGACCTGACGGAAATAAGTGGCAAAGGCAAAGTGCAAGTAGCACTAATGCTATTTGTTTCCTTAGCCCTGAGAGCAAGAAAGAACGTTTCAAGAATATTAAGAACGAGAGGAAACATTTTAAGAAGGTCGCGAACAAGTACTGGGAGAAAACAAAAATAGCACTGGGGCAAACGGAAAGTGACGAACTTTGCTGTTTGATGAACGAAATTGATTCAAACGAAGAAGGCAAGAAGGAACTGGAGAAAGTATTTGATGAGGCAGAAGCATCAAGGGAAGGAAGAGGCTTGACATTAAGAGAACTTTGGAAGAGAGAAAAATTAGATTTCCTAAAAGATCAGGAAACGAAAGGTAACTTGCGTCTTTGTAAAATGCTAATTCCTAACAATCCTCTCTTGTTCCACTATGATAATGATATTTTCTTTCTAGTTTGTTTGTTTGTTTGTTTGTGTTTTATAAAGTTAAACCTTTTATTTTTTGAGCCTCATCAGAAAGCTTCCTTCAATTATATTAGCTCTATCCATAGTAAATTAACTCTTTCCACTGTCCTCTCTCTTTGCCTGCTTTCTTCACTTTTGTCCATTGCTTTGTAATACAGTTGCAAACCATAGATTAAAGTCATTTTTTACCTTGTTCATACCTTTGAATAAGCGTCTACACTGTGAAACTTTAGAATCTCTGTCAATTATTGACATGTGATTGTGAGGATATTAACATATGTGACCTTATATTGACCTGGGTTCAATATTGTGATTATTTTACCCAGCTGGAATAACTTGTTGTAGACATTTATTTTAATTATAATCATTGAGAGTTGATCAGAGTTCCCTAACTATTTTTTTCTTGCTACACCTGATTCAGTTACTGGAAAGAAGAGCAATGTCTGGTCTACAGCAACCTTCAGGATAGGTAAGCTACAAAAAAGTGTTCTACTAGGTCATTTATTTTTATTGATCGATTATCTCCTTCAACTAGGTGTATTTTCAAACCCTATGCAACTAAGGTTATTTACCAAATAATTATTCAGTATATAAAACTAAAATAGATTTTGTATTGGGAGAATATAACTTAAGTAACTTAACCAAACATTATTAATAATGCATTATTACAATGTTGTCCATACACTTTTTTTAAGTTAATGGGTATTGTTGATGTCTAAAAATAATAAATGTAATACCCTTTTTGCTATTGATCTCAAATGATTCATGCCAGAGAAGTGGGCATACAAAAACCTTGTTAAGAATGAATATCTGAGTTCAATCTTTATGTTAATATTAAGCTTCTTAATTTCTTTAACAGCAATGGCAGTTTATGCCAGGTCACCAAGTGCATATACTGCATTAAAAGGGCTAGGAATACTTGAGCTTCCCTGTGAGAAACAAGTTAGGAAAAAAATTAATGCCACCAATGTTGAATGTGGGATAAATGAAGAAGCCATAAAGCAAGAGGTCATAAAGTATGCAGAATTTGTGAAAGTTCAAGAGCAGAAAAACAAGCCTAAACCCGTGCAAACTGGTGTGTTGATTTTCGATGAAACGAAGGTCCAGTCCAAAATCATGTTTAACATGAGTGGAAACAAAGTTATGGGTTTTGCCATGACTCCAGATGAGCTGCCATTCCTTAAGGACATCTTCTCTTCCATTGATCAGGAAGATGAAATGAAGACCAACTATGTCCTGCAGTTCATCTGGAGAGACCTAACATCCAGCTACAGCATAATAGGTCCATACTTCAACTGTGCAAAGACTTGGGACCATTCATTTCTATATGACTGTGTAATGAGAACAATCAAAGTGTTTTCCTTATACCATTTTAGAGTTAAAGCAATGGTTTGCGATGGAGCATCCAGCAATCTTGCTCTTTTAAAGGTATTGGCAGAGTGCAAGGGTAAGCAGCTACCACTTGAAGCTGGAGTTGGTGTGGAACAGTTTTTGCCCCAAATGAAGTTTAACAACCCTTATGACCCTGGAGATGATGCTGATGTCTATATGATAATATGCCCATCCCATCAGGTATGAGTTTAAATCCATCACATCTTGTCCACAGTGTTGTGGTTCAGTTTAATATCAATTCCCTTTTGTTTTTAGTTATCTAAAAGAAAATTATAATGGCATATTCAGTGTACTGCCTAAACAAAAAATTAACCAAGGATTAAACTGACCTACAACACATAAGCTAACATGTTAGGAGGTATCTGATATGTTTGTTCAAAAACAGGAAGATAGATATTTGATATTTATATTGTGATGCCACCATGTTTGTCGCTAATGGCAGAGTTACATAGTTTACTAAAACTGAAGATTAAATTATTGAGTAAGTATGAAAACAGTTTATAAATCTTTCCATCTTCGACTTTTCGCCTTCCTTTCTTCTATTGATGTGAAACAGCTCTAGCTCATAGTTCGAGGAGGCCTAACCTCTCATAAGCTCCTATAGTTTCTGTTAGGTCTCCTCGCCACCTCTTTTTTTTTTTTTTTTTTCTTCCTCTTTTCAAATATTTTTTGTAATTATTATGTGGCAAATAAAATAAAAATAAAAATAAATAAATAAATGAAAAACAATGAAATGACAATGTTCAAATTTTTTGGTGATTAAAAAAAATATATATATTTCTTAAATCTTCAGTCTGATTTAAATATTATTGTTACCAATTATATATATATATATGTTTATTTTTTTTTTTCTTGAAGTTAAAAAATCAAATTGCAGCACTGTACAGTTCAAGAAACAAGGGAACAAAGAACTTTGAAATTGATGGAGTTGGGTTTGGTTGGAGAGCAATCCAGGACCAGTACAACCGGGACAGAATTTGTACTGAGCAAGGATGTGCTCCACGTGTGCCAGGGTTACGGTACAACTTTGTTCATCGGGATGTTTGGACCAGGTTAAATGTGCTTCCTGCAAAAATTATGCAGGTAGGTTAATTAAAACTGTTAACCTGCTTTTTGCCAGATGTAGTAAGTTTTTATTGTGCAGTAATTTGACCATAAGCTTCCATTATTTTGGGTTTATTTTTTCAGCAAAGGTATATGATAAGTGCCTTAAGAGGGTACGCAGAATCAGAGCCAATCCCACCTGATGCTGCAATGGTCATGAAAACTACTGAATTCTTAGAGGCTTGCAACCTCCTATTTGAGAAAGGTATCCTGAGCAAAAAAATTATCAGAAGCATGGACAGTCCTGTGATAAGTAACATAAGGAAAGGTTTCAAGTTCTTTACTGACTGGTACCAGAAACATAAGCAAACAGGTACATTACTTTGGTTGCTGATGTTTTCAACTGTAATTATTGATAGGGTGGATTTATCACACTCTCAGCAAGACTAGTAGATTAAAGTTACCGTAACCCCTTAGCATTTTTGAAGGGGTGCCTGAACTCAGATATTCATAAGGCCATTTCAGTCCTAGTGAAGTGTTCGAACCCTTTCCCCTTTCTATATCAAGTTATTGCAAGATTATTTTAAATCTGTGATGAAAATCCTTTATGTGGTGTTACATTTCTAATGAACCTGACTGGAAGAACTTTGCGAAGTTCTATTTAATTCTTACAATTTTCCAAAAATAAATTTGCCTTCTTATTGAAATTTTTACCTAAGTAAAAAATAAAGAGGGATAGGGTTTAAGATATTATTGATATTCGGTGAGTGGATCCTCCTGATTACTATTATTTATATGTTATTTTTTCTTGCTTTTTGTTTTAGTGTACCCCGATAACAGTCCCAAGTCCAGGCAAAGATATTTCCTAGCATGGCAGGTACATTCAATAGTTCTTGATAGTGAGAGCGAAACGAGGATCTTGAACACCATAATAATTTCATTTTTTGAAATGTTCCCTGATCATGAGTGTGTTATATTCAAAAAAGATATGGGGGTTCAGTACACAATAGAATTGCCAAAATAGTCACTACAGATACTTTGCACTTCTCAGGTTTTATCTTTCCTCTGGTAAAAGAATGGAAAAATTCCACCCTCTACACCTGGCATATCCTTTGAGGCAGCTGGACTTTTTGCTCAAAATCCAGGTCACAACCTTGATTAAGTATACTGGCAGTGTAGGCTGTCTGTGATGCAGGCTACCTCTTAAACTGTACTGATCCCAAATATGCAGCCCCCAAAAATATTGCCCTGTATTACTAACAGTGATAACGTCTTCTATGGGACAGATGGGACAAAACATTCTCCAGCATTCGCACTGAGCCCTTGGTGAATGACATAAACTCCTGAGCTTCACAATCTTTCATTTAGTTGCACTTTTTTATTATAATAATAATGTATTTGTTTAAAATCTCTCTAATAGACATGGGATCTTCTCCGTGTAATGGTGAGTTCCTTCTTGGGATTCTGTGAGTCCTTCTTTCACACTTTTGGAGCGCCTTACTTTATTACTCCACTGAGAATCAATGGTAGTTCCATAGAATCCTTTTACAGTCTTCTTAAATTTGGAGCAGGAGGGCACCTCTCCGCACTCAACTATGGAAGTGGCCTTGCTCGTGTTAAAGCTAGGACAGAAGTATCACGTGTCACTGACTCTGGCAAGGGTTATAGAGATAAAACTCTGGTACTATGCCCTGGAAATACAGTAACTGGCTTGCCAACCTCATCCCTGAATGCAGATGTTGTACAAGAAGCAAATGTCTATGGATTGCCTGTTCTCCAGTTTACTCTTCCAGCAGAGCTATGTCAATCGGAGTTTGGTGGTCGTCATGGAAGTAATGCGTGTACGTTAATATGTATTTTTTTGGGGCTCCAGTTCAAAAAATATCAGCTCCCTTCACTCATGGCTTCCACTTCACTGCCATCTCAGTGGCAAAAGGCAATTGCTAATGCCATTGTGGATGGGAATACACTGCATGACTGTGCATTTGAAGGACAGGCAGTAAATCTGGATGCAGAGGATGCTTTTGAGAATTTTGAAGATGAGTTGGAGCTCGCGGCCTATGATGAGCAGCAGTGCTATTGTCAAAATCAAGACCTAGGCAACCTGGTTGCATTGTTCACGCAGAATGAAGTCCAAGATCTGCAAGCTGGTCTGCTTGTGTCTGCTGAGCGTACAGTTGCTGTATTGAGTTTCACACAAGGGGAATTTGTTATTGTTGACACTCACAAGCACTCTGAAAATGGAACCCTGGTTGGAATCTCAGGTGACATTGCCAGTTTGCTGGACTGGTACCAAAAAACTACTCAGAAGTACTTTAACACTGTTATAAGAGAATGCAGCTTAACTTGGCTCACATTTAAATTTGAGTGATATATTAAGAGTTTCAGGGAAGAGCACTGGTAACCTTAAGATGTCAAAATTATGAATGGATGTGCAATTTGAGGCACTGTTCAGTGTGTCACAACATTGTTTCCACTGGTTACTCATTTCGCATAACAAAAATACCTGTGCATGGTTCCAAAATTTGTTTGCTGACACAATCAAGTTGCTGATTTGACATTTTGTAACTGACTATTTTTCTTGAATATCAAATTGCTCAGCAATAGCCTGTAACAAGTTTTTCTGAGTCTTTAGGTGACTGAAAGTTTTGACATTCACTTGTCTATACAATTACTCAGTGGATAATTTATTTGGATTTGTGCCAAGAGATCTTACCATCTAAACTATGTGCCCTTGTTCTCAATCTATTAAAACATGCTATCATGGAAGGCCAGTTTAGTTATATGTTTGTATGTTGCTAATTACTTTCACAACAAAAAGATATGTGTTGAAAAATTAAAAAACTGTAAACTGGAAGTTAATTAAACTTGACCAGATGGGAAATATTTCTAGCAAGTATTATTTTATATATTTTTTTGAACGACTAGTGGGCCTATAGTAGAGGCCTTAGAAAAAATCATTTCCCTTTATTCTAAATTCATTCGTGGTAGGAAGATATAGATTGTCAGCCCAGTAATCTGCTGCAGTGTGACTACACAGAAACATTTTGTAAATACCTTGTAACAATGTGCAACCTTTTGTTCACATGATGTACATACAATCATGTAAATGCAGCTATTTTTTATAGTGCCCTTGCATGCAACAATATTTCAACATCAATAATTACTACAACAAAAGGCCACTAACAAGAAATTTGTTATTGCACTATTTAATTAAATTTTTACTGAAATAGTCATGAAGCCCTTAGAGTTTTATCTACCATACAGTGATCATTTCCAGTTCATAGAAATCGAACTTTTAAACTTGACAAAAAAAACCTAGTCCAAATGGTCTCAATGCTTTTTTTAACTCTGCTTGAGAAAAAGTCCATGATATGAGCACTTACTGCCCCTGTTATCTATAAAAAAGGTGAGCTTATCCTTTAGTGAATGGCCAACAGAGATAATCAGCATCTACTGTACAATGAAACAGCTAAAACTGCTTTCAAATTGGAGTGACTGATTTGATTTATACCACCCAGGAGAATAGACAGTTTCCTGAACCAATTTTGTTTTAAGGATGAGAAAAACTGAGTAGCCCTTTGCTTAACAGAGTTGCAAAAGCATTGAGACCTGTTTAGAGTGCACATCTTTACCTTATCTGTGTCAGAAAAACTCTAATAAGAATAATTTTTATTACAACTAGGTAACTACTGGAGTCTAACAAACATCTAAACTTTTAGTCACATGAACTAGAAACATGTACAGTAAATAATATGAATAATAATGATATTATTATCAAGTACTTTCTTGGTCATCTAAAGAGTGCAAACTATGGCATAAGAGGCTACTCATATACAGAAGAACCTCGATATAACAAAGGGCCAAGCAACTGGCAAACTATGTACACTATGACGGGGTTTTGTTATATCGATGTTCTTTCCCGTATATTGTACTATTACTGGGTTGAAAAATATTGTTCATTTCACCAAGGACTTTGTTATACAGAGGTTCCACTGTAACTGGAACATGAA